>JASPKZ010007791.1:305000-845000 GCA_030220185.1 Diploptera punctata | reverse complement strand
GTGAGTCCGAATGTTCAAATATTGTGTAGTTACGAATGTAGAAAATATTAAAGTGTTTGAAATTATAAATTCCTGTCTCTCGGAAACCTTGCATGATGGAGAAAAAAAAATCGATATCTTATTTGAATTCAGGAGAAAAATACTATGAGAATCACAAATTTTTTTTTCTGAGACAAAAAAAAAAGTTTATTTTTTGTTTCTCAGTGTTATTAAAGACAAATGTAAACACCATCAGACCTATCTCGAGATTCTATGTTTTGCAACAAACGGCTATGATAGCAGATCTTCATAAATGTTTATCTAAATTTTTCATCATGCAGCTAAGCTCCAAATCTTCCAGCTCTTAGATTGTTGATGCGTAATTGTTCAAACAAGGAAAATAACTTGCAATATCCAGTACTGTTAGTCTGGCCCTACAATTAATAGAGAAGATTGACTTTTAAATTTTAATGTATTTTTCTCAAAACTTATATAATGGCGCATGGCCGGTTGATACATAACGCCGTCCAATTTCATTTACAGCAAAAAAATGAGGGTCATGCAAAAATGCCCATCTTGTAAAAAATGCAAAAACTAAGCGAATCCATCTCCAAAAAAGAAATTTTCTGCGGACCTTTGGCAAAAGAATTAAGGAAGAGGCTAATGAAGTGCTTTGTATGGAGTGTAGCATTGTATGGTGCAGAGACTTGGACATTACGACGGAATGAGGAAAAGCGACTGGAAGCTTTTGAGAAGTTGATATGGAGAAGAATGGAACGTATAAAATGGACAGACAAAGTATGAAATAAAGATGTGCTAGACAGAGTGGGTGAAAGAAGAACAATGCTGGAACTCATAAAGAAGAGGAAAAGAAATTGGATTGGCCATTGGCTAAGAAGAAACTGCCTGATGAAGGATGCTCTAGAAGGAATGGTCAACGGAAAGAAAGTTAGAGGCAGAAAAAGACATCAGATGATAGACAGTATTAAAATAAATGTTAATTAAATAAAAATAAAACGTAGTTTTATTTGATTTTCATATTTATTATATAATTCAGTGACAGCTGTTTCGGTACACTGTACCAGACTACAAATTATAATTTGTTAACATGTCTGATGAAGGTACAGTGTACCGAAACAGCTGTCACTGAATTATATAATAAATATGAAAATCAAATAAAACTACGTTTTATCTTTATTTAATTAATAAATATGGATTTTCATCAAGTAAACACCAACTCAATTGATTATTTAAAATAAATGGTTTGTATGCAGATACAAAAAGGAAAGCTGAGTTAAGGAAAGAGTGGAGAATGCTGAGTTTGCAGTAAAAGACCTGCTCTTGAGCAGAACACTATGAATGAATGCCTAAAAAAGAGGCCTTTAATGAAGCAAGTCAAATATCTAACAGTTACAGGAGCGTAAGTAAATAGGCCACGTGGTGAACAGTAAGTTTATGTCCAGTGCCAAGCGGCCTTGCGTGAGGTCACATAACAAAGCAGTGAGTGCCACATGTGACACGCATATTTCAGCGATGAATCTTAACCCTAGAATTGCATACGTACAAAATATAATATACACGATTTTTATTGAAAGGAGATGATCCGTGGGTCAGGAAAAGCGTAAACTAACTGAATTCTACAGCAAATCGAATTTATGATCCAATTTTGCTGCTGAAGCTGTTTTTCTGAAAATATATTTTTTAAATATGAAAATCAAATAAAACTGGGTTTTATTTTTATTTAATAAGAACAGAATAAATAAAGGTAGAGCAATAACAGCAATGATGAATGGAGTCTTATGGAACAGACATATAACCAGGAAAAATAAGTTACAAATATATAATTCAATAGTGAGAAGTACTGTCACATATGGAGCTGAAGTTTGGAAATTCAACAAAAACTTAGAACAAAAACTTATGTCGATGGAAATGGATTTCTTGGGGAGAGCAGCAAGATGTTCAGAATTAGACAAAATAAGAAATACTGTCATAAGAGAAAAAATGAATATTGGTTATTCAATAGTAGATGATATACGGTATAAGCAATTAAATTGGTATGGGCACGTACGACGAATGCAAGAAGAAAGATTGCCCAGGAAAACATTGGAATGGTGTCCACCTGGAAGAAGGAGGAGAGGAAGACCTCGAAACTCGTGGATGCAGGAAATAAGAACTGGAATGAGAGCAAGAGGATTGGAGGACATGGATTGGATGGAGAGAGACGAGTGGAGAAGAAAAATAAAACTTTAGGCACAGAAAGATGTGTAAACATTAATATTCTGTATATAAAAAAAATAATTAATATATATTTTTTTGTGCGATGATGCGTTTTGTCGTACTTACCAGAAATGGCGGCCATTATTGAAAGTTGAACTTCCTACATTTCAGGGTTTCCAATCTAAAAACTATACTGTAATATTATAGCTACACCCGCGTGCGGGAAGTAAAACCACTGCCCTCTATGTATACTACGTACAATGTATATACAGAAAATATCCAAAAGGTAGTGTTAATATACATTATACGAAACAAATCACTGCATTTTAAATGAACTGAACTTTATTTGAAACAATATAAAACAATAAACACGTACTTGAGGCCATGTTATCAATAATTGTTCTCAAGGCCTCCTGTTGTTTCAACTAATAAACATTGCCCACACTGTTAGAGTTAGTCAATTGTTTATAATGAACGCAAATATTTCCAACAAAGATGTTATTATTTTACTATTATTTATTATTTTGAAAACACCATCGCGTAAAAATAATGTACAACGCACGTTTGTGAAGTGTTTTACAGAAACTCGGAAATTAAAAACCTTGCTATCGCTCGGTTTTTAAACATTTTTCCTCGATTCTGTAAAAACCACTTCCCAACATTTCATCGTAATATACTATTTAAAGATTTTTTTACAAATCTCTACCGGTTCTGCTTAGTAGATGCCAAAAATGACCTTGATACATTTTTATGTATAAATATTTGTGCTAGGAGCCTGACTAATGTATAAAGTTAGAGGTCTCGGGTTCAAATCCCGGTTCAGACGTTTATTTTTCTTCTCATATATTTTTAATGTCCCAGTTTGTGGACTTTTCTTGTAATGTAAAAAGTTTATAAATTAAGAAGATGTTTCCATATTTGAATAAAATAACAATGCCATTTCATAGTTACAACACTAATGATAATCACTGTAATAAAACAAAATTCAAATCCGTTAGTTAAAAGAAGAAAAACAACTAATTCAAAATAGGGGTCCACATTATCCGAAGTTCCTCTATATATTACATTGGACTTGCTGATGGATTTCATTATCGTAAGTATTATCATTGTTATTATCGTATAAAATGTTGTTTGTACATGAAATTTACATTGCTACATTTATTGTATCTTTAACTGTTTATAATTAGTATAGTGTATATCTATATTTGTCAAATATTTATTTGTATTTGTGCTGGTTGAGTAGAAGAGAAGGCCTTATGGCCTTAACTCTGCCAGAATAAATAAAACATTATTATTATTATTATTATTATTATTTTATTATTATTGCAGATGAGCCCATGTAGGACTAGGCAAATTACTTAGAGGCGTCTCCTTTGAGCCCAAATTTCTTTCATTCTTTTACTATGAGCTTGTTTTCTATCATCTGTCCAAGTTCCAGTTTTTTTCCTCGATTTGTCCTCTTGGTCAACTTGCCACTTATTCACCTTAATTCTAAATATATCTCTGTTTGGGATGTCTTCTTCAATAATTCATGCCAATTTTAAGTCCTTTTTGACTTCATCAATCCACTTCATAGTATCCACTGGAGCTTTACTTCTGTTTTCGCAGAATTCCATTATCTATTTTGTAAGCCTATTTGAATTCATTCGTTTAATATGGCCATAAAATTTTAACCTACGTTTTCTAATATCATTATGAATTATTATTATTATTATTATTATTATTATTATTATTATTATTATTATTATTATTATTATTATTACATTACACAGTTTTCGAGTGATGGACATTAAAAATGTAACGGCTGTTTAAAGACAACCGTTACATTTTTAATGAATTCAAATACATAGGAACAATGATCACAAATAGGAATGAGATGCACAAAGAAATTAAACATAGGCTCAATTCTGGAAATGCGTGTTATTATGCATTGCAGAGCATAGAGAACCGAAGTTGCAGAGACTCTTGATGTCCCAACTCCTTTCAAAAAACGTTAAACTGAAAATATATAAAACTATTATTCTACCAGTTATACTATATGGGTGCGAAACATGGACTCTTACTTTAAGGGAGGAAAGGAGATTACAAGTATTTGAGAATAAAGTACTTAGGAACATTTTTGGACCAAACAGAGATGAATAGACAGGTGAATGGAGAAGACTACATAACAATGAACTACATGGTCTTTATAGGAAGCCAGATATAATAAGAACAGTTAAGTCTCGTAGACTGCGATGGTCAGGACATGTTGCACGTATGAGAAATGAAAGACTTGCATGGAAGCTTCTTGTAGGAAAGCCAGAAGGAAAACGCCCAGTTGGTAGACCAAGAATGAGGTGGGAGAATAACATTAACTCTGATTTGAGGGAAGTAGATTATACAGGGGATGATTGGAAAAACATTAGCTCAGGATAGGATGTATGGAGAGCTTATGTCCGCGCGACCATGAACCTACGGGTTCGATAGTGCCAGTGAGTAAGTAAGTAAGTAAGTAACGGTTGTTTAAAGAAAATGTCATTGTATAATAGGCTAGACGCTTACTGTGTTTATGCTAAAACAGGTTTTAATTTGCACTTATTCACGTGTGTTTGACTTATGAAGTGAGAAAACAACGTTTCCGGATTTTAAATTATTTCATTAACTTTCTCTTGAAATGAAATGGAACAAGTCGCTACGACATAAATATTCCACTTGTGTAATTAATACAAATGAGGCGCGTTCTAATTATTACGTGTTCATGACAACTTCGTGCTCCTAAAAAAAACTATTCGATTGACACAGCTGTAAAACTTCCTATATTCATCTCAGGATTAAAGTGGCTTAACTCACATTAGCGTCCCGCGCCGTAGCTGAATGTGTCACATGCAGTACCAGGCACTGAGCAGGACATTTTTTTGACTTTATTAAACACAATGTGTGTACATTAATTTTAAGTTAGCTTTTTACCAGTCTTTAGTTGCTGTGTTTAGTGGTAGAGTCCTGTTTTTACACTTCGCTAGATGATATTTGGTGCATGGATTGTTGCATAATTTACAGATGCAGTCCTCCTTGGGTTCATGGTACATGTTGTTCAGGCATATATTCCCATGAAATCCATGGGCTGCGAAACGTGTGTACAGGTGTCGAAGTTCGAAGTTCGGTTGCTTCCAGGTTTCTGTTTTCATTGCGTCTGTTTCCATAATTTCTGTCGGTATCTGAGCGGCTTTGTTCTGTCTCTCCTCGATGACGATTCTGTATGCTTGCGTTTCCGGTAGTCTGAAACAGTGTCTGATATCTTCGATGAAGAAGGATTCCTGGGCTATTATATAGGCATAACTATTTCTTGTATATTTTGAAATTGACAGTGCTCTTTTGAGAAACCTTGATTTAACGTTCTCCAGTTTCTTAAGATTTTTCACTGTCAAGTAATTCCATATAAGCTGGATTCCGTATGTTGCGGCCGGCATTACTTTAAGGTTGAAGAGTTTCATTGCAGTTGAGAGGGATAGTCTTTGGAGTTTTGGGATATCGTACATGGCTTTCGTTGCAGCTGTTGCTCGATCCTGTATATGAAGTGAGAAAGCGGTTCCAGTTGTTTGTAAGGTGACCCCCAAGTATAAAAAAAAAACCTTAAATTTTTTGCATTATAAATCCCGGACACAATCCCTAGATAGTATTTTTGCAGTTTTTGAATTTTCGAAAATTTTGACATTTTTTGGGAAAACACTAAGACTATAACCTTGGAAAAAACAATTTTGAAATTTTGGATTTAGACCGGATTTTTTGCATTATAAATCCCGGACACGGTCCCTAGATAGTATTTTTGCAGTTTTTGAATTTTCGAAAATTTTGATATTTTTTTGGAAAAACAGTAAGGCTATAGCCTTGGAAAACTCAATTTTGAAATTTTGAATTTAGACAGGATTTTTTGCATTATAAATCCTGGAAACAGTCCCTAGATAGTATTTTTGCAGTTTTTGAATTTTCGAAAATTTTGATATTTTTTGTGAAAAACAGTAAGACTATAACCTTGGAAAACTCAATTTTGAAATTTTGGATTTAGACCGGATTTTTTGCATTATAAATCCCGGACACAGTCCCTAGATAGTATTTTACAGTTTTTGAATTTTCGAAAATTTTGACATTTTTTCGGAAAACAGTAAGACCTTGGAAAACTCAATTTTGAAATTTTGGATTTAGACAGGATTTTTTGCATTATAAATCCCGGACACAGTCCGTAGATAGTATTTTTGCAGTTTTTGAATTTTCGAAAAATTTGACATTTTTTGGGAAAACTTAGACTATAATCTTGAAAAACTCAATTTTGAAATTTTGGATTTAGACCGGATTTTTTGCATTATTGTAATATATTTATTAAACACAATGTGTACATCAAATTAAATTTAGCTTTTTACCAGTCTTTAATTAAATTGTTTAGAGGCAGAGTCCTGTTTTTACACTTCGCTAGATGATATTTGGTGCATGGATTGTTGCATAATTTACAGATGCAGTCTCCTTGGGTTCATGATACATGTTCAGGCACATATTCCCATGAAATCCATGGGCTGCGAAACGTGTGTACAGGTGTCGAAGTTCGAAGTTCGGTTGCTTCCAGGTTTCTGTTTTCATTGCGTCTGTTTCCATAATTTCTGTCGGTATCTGAGCGGCTTTGTTCTGTCTCTCCTCTATGACGATTCTGTATGCTTGCGTCTGAAACAGTGTCTGATATCTTCGATGAAGAAGGATTCCTGGGCTATTGTATAGGCATAACTATTTCTTGTATATTTTGAAATTGACAGTGCTCTTTTGAGAAACCTTGATTTAACGTACTCCAGTTTCTTAAGGTTTTTCACCGTCAAGTAATTCCACATTAGCTGGATTCCGTATGTTGCGGCCGGCATTACTTTAAGATTGAAGAGTTTCATTGCAGTTGAGAGGGATAGACTTTGGAGTTTAGGGATATCGTACATGGCTTTCGTTGCAGCTGTTGCTCGATCCTGTATATGAAGTGAGAAAGCGGTTCCAGTTGTTTGTAAGGTGGCCCCCAAGTACTTGTTGCTTGATACGAATTCTAGGGTTTCACCTCCGCATATAAGATGGTCCTTATTAGCCAGCCTTCCTCCTTTCCTGAATTTCATTGCCTTTGTCTTGGCGCTGTTTATTTCCATCGAGTTTTCAAGTGCTCATATCCTAATTTTCTCCATGGCTGTTTGGAGGTCTCCTTGATTCCTAGAGAGGATGATCATGTCGTCTGCGTACATGAGTAGCTTAACATTTCTTGTGTCTATAGTCTCTCCGATGTCTGACGTCATTACATTAAAGAGTACGGGACTCATCGGGTCTCCTTGTAGGAACCCCCTTGTTTGAGTAACACTTCTCCTTTGAGCAGGGCATTTAAACCCACAGGCCAGCCATTTAAATACCCAGCTACCCTTTTCGTGGCACTTCAGAAAATGGACCATTATTCACAAACTATTAGTCCTAGAAAATTCAAATTTTGTACATACCTAAAGGAGATACCCTAGTAGCATTTGATGGTGAAATAACTTGGGTGATTGACATCATATAGTATCGGCGTATCAATTTCAGGAAGTGGAAGTTCATCTTCACTTTCACTTTGTGAATCTTCTTATTCACGAATCAGTTCATCACCTGAATCATCATTATACGAAATATTCACTAATTCTTCTTCAGTGAGATATTTTTCTTTCGCCATGGTTTCACTCACGCACAAACAACAGCGCGATAACGACAAACATATACGACTGCATTGCAGCCTAGTGGCAAGTTTGGGTGAACGAATTCCATGTGTTGTTGTTTTAAAAATAAAAGGGGATTCACCAAGGTTAAACGTGTCAAACGGGAATAGAAAATGTACATTTACATGCCATCTATGATCTCCAAGACATACTAAGCCAACACAATATTTAGGCGCCGAATATAAACGCGGTTTGTTCGCGCCCGCTCTAAAACATAGAGAACCGAACTCTAAAACGAGTTAACTGACCGACGGCCGCACACACGATAGTCTCTTTAAACGCCTTAACTGGTTTACGGTAGTGATTGTGTTAATATACAAATTGGCAAAACAGTAATTGTATCGTATCGAATATTTAAATTTTCTCCTAAAGAAATAACGCTCACAAAATGCATCGGATAAGGTGACACTTTAAGTCCATTCTTATTTAATATAGACTATTTAACTCATGCCCCAAATGGGAATCAATGACCAATCACATTAAAATGATTTTTCATTTACAACCAATCACAGTCGTGTTTCGCCTAGAATTTACCAACTAAAGTTTATGATAATAAAGAAAGCACCTCCTTTTTAACATTCTGAATAGGTCATAGCATTATTTTGCAGTGACTGACTCTAAGAAATACGGCTACCAGATTGTATATATAGTGCATGAATGTCAACACGTAGAGCAATGATTTAAATTGGAATAGGTGGTTAGCATATTTTAAATATTCTAAATTTCGATCCAAATTTTGAAATTTTACATGTTTGTGATAAGGGTAAGAAGTTGGACTTTTTGGAGGCTGTAGAAATAAACAAATTGAAAAGTAGTAATAAACTGTTAAATTCTCAACTTAATTCGAATGAATTGCCTTTGTTAAATTAAAAAAATGTAAATAAATTATTGTTGTATTGTTGCTTAGATCAGTTGATATGTACTATAATAACACAATTCATAATTTGTTAACATGTCTGAAGAAGGTACAGTGTACCGAAACAGCTGTCACTGAATTATATCTTAATAAATATGAAAATCAAATAAAACTAAGTTTTATTTGTATTTAATTAAATCATTATTTGTTTACTTTTATCAACCAAGAGGAGTAAAAAGAGATCGGGGACGCCCACGAAAGAGATGGACACTTACTTACTTACTCACTGGCACTATCGAACTCATAGGTTCATGGCCGCGCGGACATAAGCTCTCCATACATCCCTATCCTGAGCTAATGTTTTCCAATCATTCCCTGTATAATCTACTTCCCTCAAATCATAGTTAATGTTGTTCTCCCACCTCATTCTTGGTCTACCAACTGGGCGTTTTCCTTCTGGCTTTCCTACAAGAAGTTTGCATGCACGTCTTTCATTCCCCATACGTGCAACATGTCCTGCCCATCGCAGTCTACGAGACTTAACTGTTCTTATTATATCTGGCTTCCTATACAGACCATGTAGTTCATTGTTATGTAGTCTTCTCCATTCACCTGTCTGTTCATCTCTCTTTGGTCCAAAAATGTTCCTAAGAACTTTATTGTCAAATACTCGTAATCTCCTTTCCTCCCTTAAAGTAAGAGTCCATGTTTCGCACCCATATAATATAACTGGTAGAATAATAGTTTTATATATTTTCAGCTTAACGTTTTTTGAAAGGAGTTGGGACATCAAGAGTCTCTGCAATGCATAATAGCACGCATTTCAAGAATTGAGCCTATGTTTAATTTCTTTGTGCATCTCATTCCTATTTGTGATTATTGTTCCTAGGTATTTGAATTCAGCCACTTCCTCAAAATTTCCCTCATTTGTCATTAGCTGTCCATTTCAATTATATACTGAATTTCTCCATGTGACCATATATTTAGTTTTACTGATGTTTACTTCCAGTCCTAATTTCTTAGTGTTACTCAATAGTGTGTTCGTGTTGGCGTTTAGTATCTCCTCGCTATCGGCCAGTAGTACTACATCATCAGCATAAACTAACAGCTTATTAATACCATTCAGTTGTAAGCCGTCCTCATTCTCTAAAGATTTAATGGCATGCTCTATGCTCTATGGACACAGCTATAATACTTGGAGCCGGAACGAACCAAATAGGGTTAATCCTTGCAAAAAGAAGAATAAAAATATAAAACAATAACTTATTAACTAAAAAGTGTACACTGCCTTCAACTATTGTCAGTTTCTGAAGAATATAAAATAACATTTTCTAACTGGGCTTCATGAATATGGATAAATGAGAGGTAGGTAGGGCACATTCGTGCAGTTTGGTTTGATATAGCTGCTAATAATAAGGCTGGGTACCATAAGCACTCTGAAGATTACAAACTAAAGCCAAAGCCCCTCCCTCTGATGCCATTAACCTAGAATTTCTCCTTTAAATCTTTATATCATTTCTTTGTTATGCTCAAAACACGTGTTTAGTGGTGTTGCAATGCCTTTCAAACCCCGCCCCCTTAATGTCACTGCAAGATATACGTGCTCCTATCTTAACTTAATAAACTGCAGGTTGCATTCACTCACAATGTATTACTTTCTATTACAATGTAACCCAAGAAATGTAGATTGCATTCAGGTTTCTATTAGATAATAAACATGTCCAGGACATACAATGAAAGTACCGATTCACTATTGAATAAATCTACAAATCATATTATTTTTAACAGTTAAGTCTGAAAATAAAAGATTGCAGTGGTATGGTCATGTCAAACGAATGCCAGAGCAAAGATTGCCAAAAATTGTTATGGAATGGATCCCAATGGAAAGGAGGAAGAGAGGAAGACCGAAGAAAACTTGGATAGAAGGGGTATAAGCAGCTATGAATATCAGAGGAATGGAGGAAGATCAATGTATGGATAGAGAGGAATGGCGTTTGGTTTCTGGAAGACTGCGGCAGCTGCCATGATACCGGATGATGATGATGATGATGATGAGTTAAGTCTCGTAGACTGCGATGGGTAGGACATGTGGCACGAACTGGAAATGAAAGACGTGCATAGAATCTTCTTGTAGGAAAGCCAGAGGGAAAACGCACACTTGGTAGACCTAGAATGAGGTGGGAGAATAACATTAGCCATGATTTGAGGGAAGTAGATTATACAGGGAATGATTGCAAAACATTAGCTCAGGATAGGGATGTATGGAGAGCTTATGTCCGCGCAACCATGAACCTACAGGTTCTAAGTTAGATAGCTGGGTGTTTGAATTCAGCCACTTGTTCAAAATTTCCCTCGTTTTCCTTTGACTGCACATTTCCTTTATATTATAATGCAGGTTGTGTCCACATAGTTACTATCATGTAAAATAAATAAATAAAAATACAATATATTTAGTTTTAGAGCGTTCCTTAATACATAATATTTATTTTAAAAACTAATAAATAAATAAATAACAGGAAATGACACAGGCCTGTCAAGGTCTTATTGAAATTGTAAGTTCAGGAGAAACACATGCGTTTTCAATTTTCTTTCCATTATATGAGTGTTGTCCACCGCTGTGGTCTCGAGGTAGGATCTATTTCAGATAAAAATGAGAATTCAACTACAGAAATTGAAAGAAGAATAATTGATGCAAGAAGAAACATTGGTTTGTTGAACTCAGTGCTTTGGAAGAGAAATATAATATACAGAACGAACAAAACTATATTTCAAGTTCTGTTACAAAGCATTTTATTATATGGGTCTGTAACCTGGACAGTAAGTAGAAAACAAGCCAACAAGCAGTTAGCAGTAGAAACGGATTTTTGGAGGCGATTGACAAGAATTTCAAGAAGAGATAAGATCAGAAACAGCACAATAAGGGAAATTATGCAGGCTGAAAAAAGAAACAGGAGAAATAGACGAAAAACATAGAAAGAATGACCTAAAGAATGTTGGATGGATGGAGTTAGGAGAAGTATGGAAGCTAGAGATTTGAGGGAAGAAGATGTCACCAGGAACCTCTAGCGACTAATCACTTTGGGTTGAAGGAGAAACACTGTATTGTGGAATATTCCTAGTAAAATATATTATTATTATTATTATTATTATTATTATTATTATTATTATTATTATTATTATTATTATTATTATTACTTACTTACTTACTTACTTACACACTGGCAATATCGAAACCATAGGTTCATGGCTGCGCGGACTTAAGCTCTCCATACATCCCTATCCTGAGCTAATGCTTTCCAATCATTCCCTGTATAATATACTTCCCTCAAATCATAGTTAATGTTGTTCTCCCGCCTCATTCTTGGTCTACCAACTGGGCGTTTTCACTCTGGCTTCCCTACAAGAAGCTTCCATGCAAGTCTTTCATTCCCCATACGTGCAACATGTCCTGTCCATCGCAGTCTACGAGACTTAACTGTTCTTATTATATCTGGTTTCCTATAAAGACCATGTAGTTCATTGTTATGTAGTCTTCTCCATTCACCTGTCTGTTCATCTCTCTTTGGTCCAAAAATGTTCCTAAGTACTTTATTCTCAAATACTTGTAGTCTCCTTTCCTCCCTTAAAGTAAGAGTCCATGTTTCGCACCCATATAATATTACTGGTAGAATAATAGTTTTATATATTTTCAGTGTAACTTTTTTGAAAGGAGTTGGGACATCAAGAGTCTCTGTAATGCATAATAGCATGTATTTCCAGAATTGAGCCTATGTTTAATTTCTTTGTGCATCTCATAGTAGTAGTAGTAGGTTATGATTATTATTATTATTATTATTATTATTATTATTATTATTATTATTATTAGTATTATTATTATGTAGGTGCTATATCACTTAAACCTTGAGTTCGTATTTTTACTTTGTTTTCCCCTCAAATAATTTAAAACAATGAATGTTAGTATAATTAATGTAAAGTATGTGTGGAATTATAATATAAATAGCTTTTATTATAGAAGTCCTTCACAAATGAAATATGAACAGAACTGTGTGAAACCAGTTTATAATAAGTGACACACAGATATCTTTAACAACTTGTAACTTCAAAGCTCTTTATTTTTTACGCTCAAGCGTGTTTACACTCACCAAGGAACTGTCTATCATTGCATGCTTGAAACACAAGAAACGTTGTGTAAAACCAAGAAAGTGTCGAAAAATTATCTGCCGCTTTTAACTGCTAGGTACAGAAATATAACCAATGTTAATTCTTTGTACGGAGCAGATACATGTACGTGCATGAAAAAAGAGCGGAGTGAAGTGAGGCGTCAATGCAAGACACTGTGCGAAACTGGTGGACTATTTTGATTTTAAGGACATGCAGGTATTTACATTTTAATAGGTAGACATTAACAAAGGCAGATAGTAAACAAATAGAGGCTGCTGAAATGAAGATGTTGAGAGCAATAGCAGAATACAAATGGACGAAAAAACGTCTATTAAAAAGATAATTATTTAAATCCATTAATTGAAATTTAAATAAAAAAACTGTGGGTGATGGAGAAATTCCGAATACATATTTGAAAACACGATAAAAAACTGCATTAAGTACAACTATTGGTACTCATGAGACAAAAATCATGTTGACCTGTGTTATTACAAACAGGAATGAGATGCACAAAGAAATTAAACATAGGCTCAATTCTGGAAATGGATACTATTATTCATTACAGGTACTCTTGTCGTCCCAACTACTGTCAAAAACGTTAAACTGAAAATATATAAAACTATTATTCTACCAGTTATATTATATGGATGTGAAACAAGGCTCTTACCTTAACGGAGGAGAAAATATCCATAGGAATTTTTAGATCAAAGAGAGATGAACAGACAGGTGAATGGAGAAGACTTCATAACAGTGAACTACATGGTCTTTATAGGAAGCCAGGTATAATAAGAACAGAAGTCACGTAGACTTCGATGGACAAGAATGGGGATTGAAATACTGACTTGGAAACTCGTTGTAGGAAAACCAGAGGGAAAACTTCAAGTTGGTAGATCATGAACGAGGGGAGAGAATAACGGTAACAATGATTTGAGGAAGGTAGATTCTACGGTGGTTGATTGGAAAACATTAGCTCAGGATAGGGATGTATGGAGAGCTTGTGTCCTCGCGCCTATTAACCTGCGGATCTGATAATGCCAGCGAGTTAGTTAGCTTATATTTCGACCATTTACTGTATCATAGATAAATGTAATAAGTTGATGCAAAAGCCAACACGCACACACTACTGAGTAACACTAAGAAATTGGAACTGGAAGTAAATATCAATAAAACTAAATATATGGTCACACGTATAAATACATTATATAATGGAAATGGACAGCTAATGACAAATGAGGGAAATATTGAGAAAGTGGCTGAATTCAAATACCTAGGAGCAATAATCACAAATAGGAATGAGATGCAAAAAGAAATTAAACATAGGCTCAATTCTGGAAATGCGTGCTATTATGCATTGCAGAGACTCTTGATGTCCCAACTCCTTTCAAAAAACGTTAAACTGAAAATATATAAAACTATTATTCTACCAGTTATATTATATGGCTGCGAAACATGGACTCTTACTTTAAGGGAGGAAAGGAGATTACGAGCATTTGAGAATAAAGTTCTTACGAAGATTTTTGGACCAAAGAGAGATGAACAGACAGGTGAATGCAGAAGACTACATAACAATGAACTACATGGTCTTTATAGGAAGCCAGATATAATAAGAACAGTTAAGTCTCGTAGACTGCGATGGGCAGGACATGTTGCACGTATGGGGAATGAAAGACGTGCATGGAAGTTTCTTGTAGAAAACCCAGAGGGAAAACGCCCAGTTGGTAGACCAAGAATGAGGTGGGAGAATAACATTAACTATGATTTGAGGGAAGTAGGTTATACTGGGAATGATTGGAAAGCAATAACTCAGGATAGGGATGTATGGAGAGCTTACGTGCGCGCGGCCATGAACCTACCGGTTCGATAGTGCCAGTGAGTAAGTAAGTATAGATAAATTTATTAAGTTGATGCAATCTAGTTAGTTTTTTATTCCACTTCAAAACGGTCCACAGTTTTATGTTGGTAACATATTATGTAATTTCTTACCCTCAGTTGTCTTGAGCGAGTAACTTTCACCCTTTAGGTCTCAGAGAAAGTGAGCGTTCACCACAAATTAAAACATGTGGCCACCAAACACGATTCATTTTAGTTTATAACTAGCTGATACCGGGCATGAGCTGCTACGCCTGAATGAATTAAATATGTATTTACACATATTACCACAAGTAATGCCACGAGTGATTTCCAAATTATCGATAAATTCACGACTCACAAAGTGAGGAGTGAATTTATCTGTGAGTCGTGAATTTATCTAGAGAATTTGGAAATCAAGAGTGGCATTTGTTAGGACTATTTAACGAATAAAATTAAGCTGTTTACTCACAAATCATTATTTAAATATAGTTATTTAAAAATATTTATATATTTAATGTAAACGGCGATGTTTGAAAACAAATGAGAAACGATTGGTGAGCTTCTTTTCATTTCTTCGTTTATCACTGCAACCAGATCATAATGTTATTACCTAGACTATTTAACTCATGCCACAAATGCTAGTCAATGACCAATCACGTTTCAACGAGTTTTGTTTTACAACCAATGACAGTCGTGTTTCACCTCGCTCTTTATCGACTTCTCTTTATCAGCTCCTGCTTTTGTGATAAAGAAAGCTCCTCCTTTTTAATGTTCTGAACAGGACAGAACATTATTTTTCTCCAACAAATACATTGAATATAGCAAATAATGAAAACATTCCTTGATTTTACTGAGTTGTTTACTAAAAAAATAAATGAATAACCCGTAATGTTGATTGTGATATATAGTTTGATGTGTTTCATTATTTCTCCACTTGGGTGCACTCTTACAATATTGCGAACTTATTTGGCAATAAATAATATTATCAAGCAGCAGTGAATGAACATAACCTCACATTTCTGATTTATTTTCAAACATCGCCGTTTACATTAAATACATAAATATTTTAAAATAACTATAGTTAAACAATGATTTGTGAATCAACGGCTTAATTTTATTCGTTAAATAGTCCTAGCAAATGACACTCTCGATTTCCAAATTCTCTAGATAAATTCACTCCTCACTTCGTGAGTCGTGAATTTATCGATAATTTGGAAATCACTCGTGGCATTACTTATAAGAATTTGGAAATCAATAGTGGCATTTGTTAGGACTATTTAACGAATAAAATTAAGCTGTTTAGTCACAAATCATTATTTAAATATAGTTATTTTAAAATATTTATATATTTATTGTAAACGGCGATGTTTGAAAACAAATGAGAAACGTTTGTTTTGCTTTATTTGTTCATCACTGCAACCAGATCATATTGTTTATTGCCAAAGGGTCACAATATTGTAAGAATGCACCCTAGTGTAGAAAAAATGAAACATTGATATATTTGTAATTTTCTATTTTTTTTTGTAATATTTTTGCCCCACCAAACGGAGTTTAAAGCATTTATTGCTTTTTTGTTTGTGCGATTCTATTTTTAATTTCCACTGTGTTATCGCCTGAATGGTCTAATTTTGTTTCTAAATAAGTGCATTCAATACTAGGTTTTAGTTCTTCTCCATTGTTGAAATTTATATTTTCCATTTCTTCTCCTATACACAGATATTTAGTTTTCTCAATGTTTATATAAGTACCCATTTTTCATATTCTTCTTTTAGTTTTTCAGCCATATATTCTATGTCATCGTGGTCCTGTGCTATTAATACCTGGTCATCTGCAAAATTTAGTGAATATACTTGTGTATTTTGGATGGGTATGCCCATTTTTTTACATTTTTTCCTCCAGTCTCTTAGTACTCTTCCGAGATAAATTTTGAATAGAGTTGGACATAACTGCAACCTTGCCTTAAACCTTTTGTAATAATAAATCCCTCTGTTATATGATTTCCAATTTCTATTTTCGAAATATATCCGTTGTGTAATAATTTTATAGCTTCTATTAATTTTTTGGTAATGTTAGAATTGTCTAAAGTTTCCCATAACATTTTTTTTGGGGAATGCTATCATACGTTTTGGTTAAATCGACAAAAAGCAAATGTATATCTCTGTTAGTAGTTTTTTTCTATCATTTGTGTTATGCAAAATATATTACCTGTGCATGACCTGTTTAACTTTCAAATAAATAATAATAATAGTAATAATAATGTTTTATTTTAGCTGGCAGAATTAAGGCCGTAAGGCCTTCTCTTCCACTGAAGCAGCGAATAGTAGAATTATACAAAAATTACATACATATTAGAATTTTAAGATTTTATTAAAATACAGACTAAACAAAATACAATGATGATGTGATCTAATACTAACAAAAACATAGAATATAATAAAATTAAAATGATATAAAATAAAGTAAGTAGCTTCCTAGATGATTATTAATGGAATGCTCTATATAGTTGTTACACAGTTCATATTTTCATTGTGCCGAACTTAAGATATCAGTTAATTTGTATTTAAATAATGATAGCGATTGACAGTCCGTGACATGACTGAGAAGTGAGTTCCATGCTCTAGCCATAGATATTGTGTAAGATTCAGAGTACAGACAGGTCCTGTGTTGTGGTATCAAAAGTAAAGAAGAGTCTTGTGATCTTGTTCCTAAATTGTGATGAGCCGATAAATTTTGAAAACGTGTTGTTAAATAAGTTGGTAAATATGTGTGCAGAATTTGGAATAGTAAGGTATGTGAATGTAAAGTTCTTCTGTCATTTAGGCGTAGCCATGATAAGGCCTGAAATGAAGGAGACACGTGGTCATAACGACGGAGATTAAATATAAATCGAATGCACGCATTATGAGCACGCTGTAGTCTGTCAGATAGATCAGTTGTCAGATTAGTCAGTAATATGTCGCAGTAGTCTGTACAAGAATTTGTTTTAATTTTGTAGGAAGGAAGTTTTGTAAAAGTTGGTTGAAATAGAGTTAGTCATGAAAATTGGGACCAGATTTGTGTGACGGTGTGTGGTTACCAAGACATGTCCGTTCACACTGCAGGCACTTTCTCTCTTAAAATGTCATACAATGTCAGTGTTCCTGAATTTTCCTTCCATTGACCCTCGTGTTTTAAACTTTTATATTAGCCGTTAAAACATGTGTACGCTCATTTGGTGAAAGGACGACACTTATCCACTCGTGTGAGGTAATTGTAGGTCAGAGTGTTAATGGAACGCAGCTCATTTTGACTGACAAATCACTTGCAGGAAGTGAGAAAACATTGCGAATGTTATGAAAAATTTTACGTTACAAAAAGTACCTATATTTAAAAAAGGTTGCGAGGACGACTGTAATAATTACATAGGGATTAATCTACTGAATACTTGTTATAAACCATACGCAAATATATTAACTAATCGAAAAATAATATAACTGAAAGCCTACTATTAGAAACACAAAATGGTCTCCGGAAAGGAAGATCCTGCCTCGATTGTATATTCACAGCAGCACAGATAAAAACTGTTCAACATGATTTGGTCTCATCAGTACCAATAGTTGTACTTAACGCAGTTTTTTATCGTGTTTTCAAATATGTATTCGGAATTTCTCCATCATCCACAGTTTTTTCTATTTCAATTTTAATTAATGGATTTAAATAATTATTCTTTTAATGAACGTTTTTTTTCGTCCATTTGTCCATTGTAAAATAAAACCAAATGAGCTAACTCAGGAGAATTCAGCTATGGAAAAGAGATATCAAGGCAAATGGAATACTAATATGCTGGCCGATTATTGTTGGACCATAAAGAGGGATGCTCCACAGGCGAAATACAGCAGAAAATCGTCATTTCTTACTTTCTATGCGAGTCCGAATGTTCGAATATTGTGTAGTTACGAATCTAGAAAATATTAAAGTGTTTGAAATTATAAATTCCAGTCTCTCGGAAACCTTGTGTGATGGAGAAAAGCCAATATCATATTTGAATTCAGGAGAAAAAATACTATCAGAATCACATATTTTTCTTTCTGAGACAAAAAAAAGTTTCTTTTTTGGTGCTCAGTGTTATTTCTTCTCATTTAAAAATGACGTTTCCATGTCAACTCCACGTGGATATAATTATCTTAACAGCGTTGCAACTTTTGTCTTTTGCAGTATGTTTAGTTGGTAAAAATGTATTCTAGTGAATAAAACGTGACAACGCCGCTTCATATGCTAAATACTTATGCGCGCAAAATAGATCTACCTAACCACAAAGCAAAGCGCATGTAATCTAAATCACTGAGCCGACTATAGCTAAGTTACCCCCCCTCCATGTGTCTCATTTGGTATGTATTCTAACCACATGCCATTCATTACATATGTAGAGAAGTAAGCGTAATTAAATTTGTCTGGTTAATAAACTTTCCACTATGGAAGTTTATTATTCTCAAATATAATAATAGAGTTGGACATAACTGCAACCTTGCCTTAAACCTTTTGTAATAATAAATCCCTCTGTTATATGATTTCCAATTTCTATTTTCGAAATATATCCGTTGTGTAATAATTTTATAGCTTCTATTAATTTTTTGGTAATGTTAGAATTGTCTAAAGTTTCCCATAACATTTTTTTTGGGGAATGCTATCATACGTTTTGGTTAAATCGACAAAAAGCAAATGTATATCTCTGTTAGTAGTTTTTTTCTATCATTTGTGTTATGCAAAATATATTACCTGTGCATGACCTGTTTAACTTTCAAATAAATAATAATAATAGTAATAATAATGTTTTATTTTAGCTGGCAGAATTAAGGCCGTAAGGCCTTCTCTTCCACTGAAGCAGCGAATAGTAGAATTATACAAAAATTACATACATATTAGAATTTTAAGATTTTATTAAAATACAGACTAAACAAAATACAATGATGATGTGATCTAATACTAACAAAAACATAGAATATAATAAAATTAAAATGATATAAAATAAAAAAGTAAGTAGCTTCCTAGATGATTATTAATGGAATGCTCTATATAGTTGTTACACAGTTCATATTTTCATTGTGCCGAACTTAAGATATCAGTTAATTTGTATTTAAATAATGATAGCGATTGACAGTCCGTGACATGACTGAGAAGTGAGTTCCATGCTCTAGCCATAGATATTGTGTAAGATTCAGAGTACAGACAGGTCCTGTGTTGTGGTATCAAAAGTAAAGAAGAGTCTTGTGATCTTGTTCCTAAATTGTGATGAGCCGATAAATTTTGAAAACGTGTTGTTAAATAAGTTGGTAAATATGTGTGCAGAATTTGGAATAGTAAGGTATGTGAATGTAAAGTTCTTCTGTCATTTAGGCGTAGCCATGATAAGGCCTGAAATGAAGGAGACACGTGGTCATAACGACGGAGATTAAATATAAATCGAATGCACGCATTATGAGCACGCTGTAGTCTGTCAGATAGATCAGTTGTCAGATTAGTCAGTAATATGTCGCAGTAGTCTGTACAAGAATTTGTTTTAATTTTGTAGGAAGGAAGTTTTGTAAAAGTTGGTTGAAATAGAGTTAGTCATGAAAATTGGGACCAGATTTGTGTGACGGTGTGTGGTTACCAAGACATGTCCGTTCACACTGCAGGCACTTTCTCTCTTAAAATGTCATACAATGTCAGTGTTCCTGAATTTTCCTTCCATTGACCCTCGTGTTTTAAACTTTTATATTAGCCGTTAAAACATGTGTACGCTCATTTGGTGAAAGGACGACACTTATCCACTCGTGTGAGGTAATTGTAGGTCAGAGTGTTAATGGAACGCAGCTCATTTTGACTGACAAATCACTTGCAGGAAGTGAGAAAACATTGCGAATGTTATGAAAAATTTTACGTTACAAAAAGTACCTATATTTAAAAAAGGTTGCGAGGACGACTGTAATAATTACATAGGGATTAATCTACTGAATACTTGTTATAAACCATACGCAAATATATTAACTAATCGAAAAATAATATAACTGAAAGCCTACTATTAGAAACACAAAATGGTCTCCGGAAAGGAAGATCCTGCCTCGATTGTATATTCACAGCAGCACAGATAAAACTGTTCAACATGATTTGGTCTCATCAGTACCAATAGTTGTACTTAACGCAGTTTTTTATCGTGTTTTCAAATATGTATTCGGAATTTCTCCATCATCCACAGTTTTTTCTATTTCAATTTTAATTAATGGATTTAAATAATTATTCTTTTAATGAACGTTTTTTTCGTCCATTTGTCCATTGTAAAATAAAACCAAATGAGCTAACTCAGGAGAATTCAGCTATGGAAAAGAGATATCAAGGCAAATGGAATACTAATATGCTGGCCGATTATTGTTGGACCATAAAGAGGGATGCTCCACAGGCGAAATACAGCAGAAAATCGTCATTTCTTACTTTCTATGCGAGTCCGAATGTTCGAATATTGTGTAGTTACGAATCTAGAAAATATTAAAGTGTTTGAAATTATAAATTCCAGTCTCTCGGAAACCTTGTGTGATGGAGAAAAGCCAATATCATATTTGAATTCAGGAGAAAAAATACTATCAGAATCACATATTTTTCTTTCTGAGACAAAAAAAAGTTTCTTTTTTGGTGCTCAGTGTTATTTCTTCTCATTTAAAAATGACGTTTCCATGTCAACTCCACGTGGATATAATTATCTTAACAGCGTTGCAACTTTTGTCTTTTGCAGTATGTTTAGTTGGTAAAAATGTATTCTAGTGAATAAAACGTGACAACGCCGCTTCATATGCTAAATACTTATGCGCGCAAAATAGATCTACCTAACCACAAAGCAAAGCGCATGTAATCTAAATCACTGAGCCGACTATAGCTAAGTTACCCCCCCTCCATGTGTCTCATTTGGTATGTATTCTAACCACATGCCATTCATTACATATGTAGAGAAGTAAGCGTAATTAAATTTGTCTGGTTAATAAACTTTCCACTATGGAAGTTTATTATTCTCAAATATAATAATATTTTAAATAAAAACATCTCAAACCGTGTCCAACTAAGGTTCGGGTCGAGGGATGAGATGAGATGAAGCCTCTATATTTATAGAGGTCTGTGAACTACAAGTGTGCCGGCCGACTACTCCTGACGCACCGTCACAGGGGCGGATGAATGAAATGAAACGAATTGGATGAGAAGAGTGTGGAGAAATGGTGGAATGAAAATTGTGGCAGCGGAAAACGGGAGAAACCCCGAGAAAAACCTGCCGAAGCTCCGTTTCACTCGATCTCGGGACCGCAGCGAGGAGAACGTCTAACCGCTTGCGTCACGGAGCCGCCACGTAATATTTTCTCCTCCTTTAAAGTACGGGTCCGTAAAAACTTGTATCTGTGAATTTAATATTCTAATATATAAAAATGAATGTTTGTTTGTTTGTTCGTATTCTATGCACGGCCATACCATTGATCCGATCTTGATGGGTTTTTTTGCAAAATGTTCAGGAGATTCCCGGGATGAACATAGACTATAAGATAGTTGTAATACTCAAGCCCTTCACCCCAAAAAATCACCCTTTGTAGTGAAAAACGTGAAATAAAGTCCCTATTTTGACGCTTAAATGGCTTACGCTGCCTAAACCGTAACAAATACACCAAATCAATGTATACACAGAATTGAATATCTCAAAAACTCTACGAAAAAGTCCGCGACAGCATATGTTTATCTTTTACGGATAACTCACAATAACCATTTTTGTCTTTCATTGATGCCAAGAAGATCGGGATAAGTTGATTCCCGGGCAAGGCTGGTAGTAAAAACACATTAACCTTTAATTTAGGAGTAGCAGCACACGCCGGGTGGATATTTTATGGATTTAAAGACATACATAAACATATTTTGTATGGAAATCAAGGGGAGAAGCCTCCACTACGTAATTTTTTTTTTCAAGATTTTTTCTGTTATAAACACAGGTATCCTCAACTAAAATGTACAATTTTTTCTTCCACACTTCCTGGTCTTGCGTGTCTGTTTCTGTCATATTTCTCTTCTTCACGTTGTCTTGAATTCCCTTTATCCACGTTGGCTTTGGTCTACCACGTTTCCCTCTTTCCAGGAGGTATCCATTTCAATACTTCTTTGTTTGTTTCTGTGTCCCTTTTTCTCATTATATGCCCATACCATCTTAGTTGGATTTCTTTAATCTCTTGTACAATATCCTTTTCTACATTCATTATTTTTCTTATTGTATTATGATTTATCTCTATCTATCTATCTATCTATCTTCGGGTTTTTACAGCTGATGCCGTCTTCCCGTGCCAAACCTCCAAAGCCTACGGTTTTGGGCATCTTCGATGCTTAGCCCTCTAGCTTGCATTACTGTCTTCATGTTTTCCTTCCATGTTAACCTTGATCTTCCTCTTTTCTTCTTTCTGTTCGGATGCCATTCATATAGTTGCTTCGGCCATCGCTCATCTTCCATTCTTAAGACATGTCCTAACCACTTTAATTCCTTCTCCTCAATTCTTTCAATTATGCTTTCTTCTGCTTCCATTATGTTTCTAATTTCCTTATTTGTGACATGTTCTAATTTAGACTTTCTGGCACTTCTTCGTAAATAATCCATTTCTAGAGCTATTAGTCTATTCTTGTAGTACTTATTGATTGTCCATACCTCACTTCCGTACATTGCAACACATTCCACCAATTTTTTACCAATATATATATTTTTTTGTCTTTCCAAATATGCTTATCCCACCATATGGAATTTAGAAATGATATTATTTTGCTACTCAATTCAATTTTATGTTTTATGTTCTCTTTGCCTATACCTTCAATGTTATCCATAATCATTCCCAAATATTTAGTTTGTTTCACTTGCTTTATTTGGATTCCTTCTTCCAATATTTAATTTTCTCTTTCATTGCTGTTTATTGCCAGATATTCTGTTTTTTGTAAATTTACTGTGAGACCCCATGATTCATATGTGTTTTTCAACCTTTTTATCATGAATTCCATATCAAATTTGTCTTGCGCTAAAACATTATGTTTTATTTTGTCTAATTTTGATATTCTTGCCGATCTTCTTAAAAAGTCAATTTCTGTGACTAATAATTTATTTCTGTGTTTTTGCTTCAACGTCCTGCACCACATAATAAAATACTCTTCACTATTGTGTTATATATTAACAATTTCGCCCTCTTGATTATATGCTCACTCCATAAAATAGAATTTTATATGTCACTAACTTTCTTTGTCTCTATTAAGATAAAAATGAGATGGGAAATGAACTATGATTTGGGTTAGGAGCATTAAATTCGTGTTCATACAGATACATTACACAGGGAATAATTGGAAAAACTAAGTCAGGATAGGAATGGAGAGTTTATGTCCATGAACCTCCGGGTTCGATAATATTAGTGAGTTAGTTAGTTTAATGTATTTCCTTTTATTCTTCTTCTTCCTTTCCAGGAATGGGTCAATGCGACCTGTTCCGGTCTCAAGTCCATCGTTTCCCTTGGTCGTCAAAAATATATTTTTCCTTGCAGTTTGTAGGTGTCGATCGTTTTGAGTAATCTCGTATTGTCCATTCTATCTAAATGTTCTTTTCATCGGTATTTGTGCTCTTCTAGTTTATCGACTATTGAAAATATATCCAGTTCATTTCTTATTGATTCATTATGTAATCTATCCATGCGTGTACATCCTTTTACGGGTCTTAAAAATTTCATTTTAGTGGCTTGTATGTGTGAGATATCTTTTTTTGTAAGTACCCAAGATTCAGATCCATATAAAAGAACAGGAACAGCCATAATTTTATAAAACTTGAGCTGAGTTTCTTTCCTTCTTATGGTGCCTTACACCATTTGATATCGGTTTAATTTATTATGCCATAGCTATATATTATATCTGAACCAAGTGTGCTATCTGTTCTATTATTTCATTATTGATTACTATTTTTGCTCTGACTGACACTTTGCCCTGAAAAGCCATAACTTTAGTTCTTGAAGTTGAGACTTTGAGATTATAATAGAGTCCTAATTGATTCAACTTGTAAATGGCTCTTTGTAAATCATCTTCTGACTTCTGCATAATTACCAGATCGTCTGCATACATTAAAATATTCGCATAAATTTCCTTATTAATTTTTATTCCTATTTGACTTGATTTTTCCCATGTTCGTATAACCTCGTCAAAATATATATTAAACAATGTAGGTG
Organism: Diploptera punctata; assembly: GCA_030220185.1. NCBI lineage: Eukaryota > Metazoa > Arthropoda > Insecta > Blattodea > Blaberidae > Diploptera > Diploptera punctata. The sequence goes on along the minus strand of JASPKZ010007791.1, from coordinate 819,975 downwards.
ATAATGTACACCCTTGTCGAACTCCTTGATTTATTAAAATTTTATTTCTGGAATAATTATCTAAATTAAGGATAATTTTATATATTTCTAATCTTGAAATTTAATCCGATCTTTAAACCTCTCCTTTATACAGCGTTCAATTGTTTGTAAGACAGTAAAATAATAATGACAAAAGAAAACAGTTTCTCACAAAGATATATTTTTGCATTCCCTTGACCTTCTAATGACATTTACGAAGGATCATAAATATTCTTGCAATAACAGGTATATTGTAATTGTTGAGAAATTGTCTAGTTTCTCAGAAGTAATTTCAAGATCTAATGAAAGGAACAAGTGATGCCAACTCATGACCACAAATATATGTTGTTATTATTAGAGAAATTTTTTAAGGGGAATACCTTTTCTTTTATTTTATCTTATAACACAAAACAATCAATAATGCGATATTTAAAATACCTGTAGGCAATATCACGTGGGTTTATCCTCCCCTTTCCCCCCTCTTTCCAGCGTGTGTTCTCTTTTTCTGCACAATGGTCGTTGTTATCCTTTTTTTAAACAATATTTTACAAGAAATTCCATAATGTTTACATTATATATATATATATATATATTACATTAACAACAAAAAGTATCTTTTGGCAACGGAAATGCATTTTATGTGAAGGGCAGCAGAAATTCAAGAAGGGAAACAATTAGAAACTCTGTTATAAGGGAGAAGGCTGAATTCAAATACCTAGGAACAATAATCACAAATGGGAATGAGATGCACAAAGAAATTAAACATAGGCTCAATTCTGGAAATGCGTGCTATTATGCATTGCAGAGACTTTTGATGTCCCAACTCCTTTCAAAAAATGTTAAGCTGAAAATATATAAAACTAGATAACAAAATTTCTGATTATAAGTCAAGATGGATACAACATGTTCATCGAATGGAAGATCACAGAATACCCAAACTAATGTTAAGATATCAACCTGCAGGAAGAAGAAGACCAGGACGTCCACTCAAAAGACTTCTGGATGGTGTTTCTCTTGAGGCCGAAACAGGTCAACAAATGGCCTAAATTCGTGAATGTACTATGATGATGATGATGATTATTCTACCAGTTATATTATATGGGTGCGAAACATGGACTCTTACTTTAAGGGAAGAAAGGAGATTACGAGTATTCGAGAATAAAGTACTTAGGAAAATTTTTGGACCAAAGAAAGATGAACAGACAGGTGAATGGAGAAGACTGCAAAATACAATGAACTACATGGTCTATATAGGAAGCCAGATATAATAAGAACAGTTAAGTCTCGTAGACTGCGATGGGCAGGACATGAGGCACGAATGGGGAATGAAAGACGTGCATAGAAGCTTGTTGTAGCAAAACCAGAGGGAAAACGCCCAGTTGGTAGACCAAGAATTAGATGGGAGAATAATATTAACCATGATTTTAAGGAAGTAGATTATACAGGGGACGATTGGAAAGCATTAGCTCAGGATAGGGAAGTATGGAGAGCTTATGTCCGTGCGGCCATGAACCTACAGGTTTGATAGTGCCAGTGAGTAAGTAAGTAAGTAAGTAAGTTATAAGGGAGAAAATAAAGATTGAAGACGCAATTTTAGATTATGTTAAAACTCGGCAATTAAGATGGTACGGACATGTCCAGCGAATGGAAGAGGATCGGCTACCAAAATTTGTTTTAGGAATGGAAACCTGATGGAAGACGGACGAGTCATGAAGGAAAACATCTACAACCAGGAGATTGGATGGACCAACAAAATTGGCTATTACGAATCGGACGATAACAAAGGCATTAATCGATCGATGATCTATCTATCTATCTATCTATCTATCCATTATTATCATTATTATTATTATTATTATTATTATTATTATTATTATTATTATTACTAAGAAACAAAAAAAAACTTTTTAATACAATAATCAGAAGCATTATTACCTATGGAGCTGATGTGTGGGCTTTAAATGCACAAATGAAAAAAAAAATTGCTCGCCACTGAAATGGGCTACTGGAGACGTGCTGCAAGAATATCCAGGAAGGATAAAATCAGAAATTCATATATAAAAGAAAAAATGCAGGTACAATATTCAATATTAGATTTTATAAAGAAGAAACAATTAAATTGGTACGGACACATTAGAAGAATGGAAGAAGGAAGACTACCTAAGATAATCATGGATTGGGTACCACAGGGAAGGAAAAAGAAGGGTAGACCAACTATTACGTGGATTCAGGGAATCAATGAAGCTAAGAGGGAATGGGAAATAGAAGAAGATATATGGATGAACAGACAAGAATGGACTGTGAACATGGGTACCGGAAAAATGTATATTCATTGTAAAAGTCGGAATAATAAAAATATTATTATTATTATTATTATTATTATCATTATTATCATTATTATTATTATTATTATTATTATTATTATTATTATTATTATTATTATTATTCTTATTATTATATTATTATTATTATTATTATTATTATTATTATTATTATTATTATTATTATTATTATAGAATGAAAAAGTGATGAGATAAGGATGCAGTGGAATAGTAGGGAAATGGTTGAACATATACAAAATTATCAGATTAAATGGTTCCAACACGTCCAGAGAATGTCAAATTCCCGTTTACCAAAGATGATTTACCACCTCAACCCTAAAGGCAAAAGAGACCTCGGAAGACCCTTCAACCGATGGAAAGATCAGTTTTTGTAGTCGCAGAACGGGCATCATCACCCAATACTGCATTCGGAAGATTATTATTATTATTATTATTATTATTATTATTACTATTATTATTATTATTATTATTATTATTATTATTACTACTATTATATTATTATTATTATTATTATTATTATTATTATTATTATTATTATTATTATTATTATTATATTATTATTATTATTATTATTATTATTATTATTAAAGTATGAATGTCCAGGCTTGGTGAATGTATATTAAGCGAAAAGTGTGAGAGAAAGTTTGATTTGAATTGTAAAAATAAATGAAAAACTAATTAGGAGGGTGAAGTAACGTGCAGAAAGTTGAAGCATTATTTTTTTTAAACCTGATTCTCAGCAACAGGTTTGAGAGCTGCATAATATGAGCGCAAGTCATTGAACTTCCAGTCGTGTTTCTCTCCCGTCGCATTTAAGACGTTCTGCCTCATTGGTGCCAAAAAATGCGAGCGCCAAAGTGACACCAAATACAAATTGCATTACTTTAAGTAGATAATAGAAGACTGCGAAACATGGACTCTTACTTTAAGGGAGGAAAGGAGATTACAAGTATTTGAGAATAAAGTACTTAGGAAAATTTTTGGACCAAAGAGAGATGAACAGACAGGTGAATGGAGAAGACTTCATAACAATGAACTACTTGGTCTTTATAGGAAGCCAGATATAATAAGAACAGTTAAGTCTCGTAGACTGCGATGGGCAGGACATGTTGCACGTATGGAGAATGAAAGACTTGCATGGGAGCTTCTTGTAGGAAAGCCAGAGGGAAAACGCCCAGTTGGTAGACCAAGAATGAGGTGGGAGAATAACATTAACTATGATTTGAGGGAAGTAGATTATACAGGGAATTATTGGAAAGCATTAGTTCAGGATAGGGATGTATGGAGAGCTTATGTCCGTGCGCCCATGAACCTACGGGTTCGATAGTGCCAGTGAGTAAGTAAGTAAGTAAGATAATAGAAGACTGCATAACAGTGAACTACATGGTCTTTATAGGAAGCCAGATATAATGAGAACAGTTCAGTCTCGTAGACTGCGATGGGCAGGACATGTGGCACGAATGGGGAATGAAAGACGTGCATGGAAGCTTGTTGTAGGAAAACCAGAGAGAAAACGTCCAGTTGGTATATCAAGAATGAGGTGGGAGAATAGCATTCACTATGATTTGAGGGAAGTAGATTTTACAGGGGATGATTGGAAAACATTGGCTCAGGATAGGGATGTATGGGGAGCTTATGTCCGCGTGACCATGAACCTATGGGTTCGATAGTGCCAGTGACTTAGTTAGTTTTTAGTTAAGTAGATAATACTGAATTAAGCACATTTTTCACGGGGTATATTGAATTGATGAAGAAGGCCAACAACTCAATGGCATTAATAAACTGTTATTTTATTTTTATTCATGTATTTATTTTGCCTGATGGAGTTAAGACCGTAACGTCTTCTCTTCCACTTCATCATCATCATCATCATCATCCGGTATCATGGCAGCTGCCGCCGTCTTCCGGAAACCAAACGCCATTCCTCTCTATCCATTCATTGATCTTCCTCCATCCCTCTGATATTCATAGCTGATTGTACCCTTTCTATCCAAGTTTTCTTCGGTCTTCCTCTCTTCCTCCTTTCTATTGGACCTCTTCCACTTCACCAGGTTAAATTATACATACAATAACAATAAATGCTTTAAACTCTGTTTGGTGGAGCAAAAATAATACAAAAAATAGAAAATTACAAATATATCAAACCATAATTCAGAGCATTTTTAACATATGGTGCTGAAGTCTGGCAAATTCCTACCAGGGAAATGAAAAGAATGTTAAGTACAGAAATGGATGTTTTATGAAGATCAGCTGGAAAATCTAGAATGGATAGAATACGAAATAAAGAAATAAAGGAAATTATGGGTGTACAAGAGGAGCCGGACATCATAGACATCATAGAAAAGAAAAGATTACAGTGGTATGGCGATGTCAAAAGAATGCTAGAGCAAAGATTGCCTAAAATTGTTATGGAATGGATCCCAATGGAAAAGAGAGAGATAGGAAGACCGAAGAAAACTTGGATAGAAGGGGTACAAGCAGCTATGAATATCAGAGGATTGGAGGAAGATCAATGGATGGACAGAGAGGAATGGTGTTTGGTTTCCGGAAGACGGCGGCAGCTGCCATGATACCGGATGATGGTCATGAATAACAATTATGAATTATCTACAGCTGATTAATGATACATAATACGTATAGGCTACACAATATAATCTTGATAATGGAAAGAAAGAAAAATATTAATAATAATAACAATTTTTCTTTTTGTTCAATGCCATCACGTTGTCATCTTGACATTCTGGCAATCTCTCCTAGCATTGCGTTATTGTAACCCACTTCTAAGGCGCCTGGAAGGTGGAGTTGTGGTGCCCTGATGATATATGATAGATGATGATGATGATAATGATACGCCAGGAGAGGCCTTAATCCTAAACTTAATGAATATGTTAATGATAATTATGGTCAGACGATGTTCGCGGACCGTTTGGGCCTTAAAGTTTCCTGACATTTGACTTACAAGTCTGGAAAACCCCTGAAAAAATCCTCTAGATAAATTGAAAATCACTCGTGGCATTACTTATGACTATTTAACTCATGCCCCAAAAGGGAGTCAATGACCAATCACATTTCAATGATTTTTTATTTACAACCAATCACAGTCGTGTTTCGCCTAAAATTTACCAACTAAAGTTTTTCATAATAAAGAAAGCACCTCCTTTTTAACATTCTGAATAGGTCACAGCATTATTTAGCAGCGACTGACTCACAAAGAAATACGGCTACCAGATTGTATATAGTGCATGAATGTCAACACATACCGCATGCGGGAGTTAATATAAAAACATTTGTAGTAATTGATTACACCACCAAAAAAACAAAACCACTGTTTGCACTTTCTTAAATATATTTTTTCCCAGGTAACATTCCAGAAAAATATAATTGTCATATTTACATCATAGGACATCACAAATGAATTAATATACAGTTTGATGTGTTTCATTTTTTCTCCACGAGAGCATTCTTACAACATTGCGTTCCTTTGGCAATAAATAGTATGATCTGGTTGCAGTGATAAACAAAAGAAGCAAATGAAGCATACCAATCGTTTTTCATTTGTTTTCAAACATCGCCATTTACAGTAAATATATAAATATTTTAAAATAACTATATTTAAATAATGATTTGTGAGTAAACAGCTTAATTTTATTCGTTAAATAGTCCTAACAAATGCCACTCTTGATTTCCAAATTCTCTAGATAAATTCACGACTCACGAAGTAAGGAGTGAATTTATCGATAATTTTGAAATCACTCGTGGCATTACTTATGACAAATGAATATCAAGTACGGCGAGGAATTAGCGTAGAATGGAGGTAGAAGCTGGAAGGTTGCCGCATCGGAAATCCTGAAGACATTAGGTATTGTATTGGTCGGATAACGATTGAGATCCTGGTACTGAGAAAAGAAAGTTGGCAACATTATTATTGGCATCCTTCATTATCAGAGAAAACTGGAGAAAATAACACATTCACTGACTTAGAAATCACAGTAGGACCAACCTGTGTTTTAATTCGGAAAAATAAACACAAATCCTACAAGTAATAATTTCCTATCAAACAATAGTTGTTATTGTTGACAAGCATAAAAAGTCCCAACTTCTCTCAAAATATATATAAGTGTGTATCCATTGCTGTGGTCTCGAGGTAGCGTGCTGCCTTGTCACGAAGAGGGTCCGGGTTCGATTCCCGGTCGGGACAGGCTCCCGGTTGAGATTTTTATCGGGGTTTTTCCTCACCTGTAAGACAAATGTCTGGAAGCTTAGGGCCCATCGGTGCCCGCAAATCATCCGGCTATCATCATCATCATCCTTATCGTTATCATCACCATCCTTCAGCGGTGTGGAAAGCAACGGTTACCTATCTCACCCATATTTCCCTAATAAAACTGCAAAGCATCGCATGAAAATGCTATGATTGCAGTGAAAGACCAGCCCTCAGGCAGAATTACTATGGATGCATAGATGGATATATATATCATCATCATCATCATCATCTGGTATCTTGACAGCTAGCGTTGTGTTCCAGAAAGAAAACGCCATTCCACTTTGTCCACCCATTGATCTTCCTCCAATCCTCTGATAATAATCATAGCCGCTTATACACCCTCTATCCAGATTTTCTTTAGTCTTCCTTTCTTCTTCCTTTCCAATGGGATCCATTCCATGATAAGTTTAGGCAATGTTTGCTCTGGCATTCTTTTGACATGGTCATACCACTTAATCTTTTCTTTTCTACAATGTCTATGATGTTCGGCTTCTCTTGCACCCCCATAATTTCCCTTATTTCTTTATTTAGTATTGTTTCCATTGTAGAGAGATGAGCAGACAGGCGAATGGAGAAGACTTCATAACTCATGGTCTTTATACGAAACCAGATATAATAACAACAGTTAAGTCTCGTAGACTGTGATGTATTATTATTATTATTATTATTATTATTATTATTATTATTATTATTATTATTATTATTATTATTATTATTATTATTATTATTATATTATCGTATCATTATTGCTGTTACTCTATAAAATGTTGTTTGCACATGACATTTACATTGCTACATTTATTGTATCTTTAACTGTTTATAATTAGTATAGTGTATATCTATATTTGTCAAATATTTATTTGTATTTGTGCTGGTTGAGTGGAAGAGAGGGCCTTATGGCCTTAACTCTGCCAGAATAAATACAGTATTATTATTATTATTATTATTATTATTATTATTATTATTATTATTATTATTATTATGGAAGGACATGTGGCATGAATCGGGAATGAAAGATAGGTATCGAAGCTTTTTATAGGAAAACCAGAGGGAAACGCCTAGTTGGTAGACCAAGAATGAGGTGGGAGAATAACATTAACCATCATGGAGATGATTGGAAAACGTTAGCTGAGAATATAATAATAATACTTACTTACTTACTTACTTACTCACTGGCACTATCAAACCCGTAGGTTCATGGCCGCGCGGACATAAGCTCTCCATACATCCCTATCCTGAGCTAATGTTTTCCAATCATTCCCTGTATTATCTGCCTCCCTCAAATCAAAGTTGATGTTATTCTCCCACCTCATTCTTGGTCTACCAACTGGGCGTTTTCCCTCTGGCTTTCCTACAAGAAGCCTCCATGCAAGTCTTTCATTCCCCATACGTGCAACATGTCCTGCCCATCGCAGTCTACGAGACTTAACTGTTATTATATCTGGCTTCCTATAAAGACCATGTAGTTCATTGTTATGCAGTCTTCTCCATTCACCTGTCTGTTCATCTCTCTTTCGTCCAAAAATTTTCCTAAGTACTTTATTCTCAAATACTCGTAATCACCTTTCCTCTCTTAAAGTAAGAGTCCATGTTTCGCACCCATATAATATAACTGGTAGAATAATAGTTTTATATATTTTCAGTTTTAATAATAGCTTTATTAATAATAATAGCTTTATTTTACCTGGCAGAGTTAAGGCCTTAAGGCCTTGTCTACCACTCAACCTATCTTCCAATTCAAATTCTACCCCCCTTAACATAACATTTTATGAATGCAACGTAACACCAATGATCCAGCTACATTCCTTCATAATTTACAGAACCATTAAATGCAATAAATGTACAGACTGTCACATATTTGTCAGTAAATTTTAACAAATAACTTGTGGGTACTTGTCACTGGGTTCAAGTGTTGAGTAATTGTTTTTAACGTTTAGTTTGTTGTAAGTTATTCAGTTAAAACCTGAAATAAATTCGTACAAAAAGATAATGAGGAAAATTTTACAATAGTAAATACAACAAAGCTGTCCAAAGTTATTTATTGATTTTAAATCATAATCAGATAACTCATTTCCGCGAATTTGTCATTTAAAATGGATCAGCTGTCAAGAAACTTACAACACCTCATAATCAAAATAATTAAGGTCTTTCTTTGCTTATCGTTATTTTTATTACTAAGTTTATGCTGACGATGTAGTACTACTGGCCAATATCGAGGAGATACTAAAGGTCAACACGCACACACTATTGAGTAACACTAAGAAATTGGGACTGGAAGTAAATATCAATAAAACTAAATATATGGTCACACGTAGAAATACATTATATAATGGAAATGGATAGCTAATGACAAATGAGGGAGATTTTGAGGAAGTGGCTGAATTCAAATACCTAGGAACAATAACCACAAATAGGAATGAGATGCACAAAGAAATTAAACATAGGCTCAATTCTGGAAATGCATGCTATTATGCATTGCAGAGACTTTTGACGTCCCAACTCGTTTCAAAAAACGTTAAATTGAAAATATATAAAACTATTATTCTAACAGTTATATTATATGGGTGCGAAACATGGACTCTTACTTTAAGGGAGGGAAGGAGTTTACGAGTATTTGAGAATAAAGTTCTTAGTAAAATTTTGGACCAAAGAGAGTTGAACAGACAGGTGAATGGAGAAGACTGCATAACAATGAATTACATAATCTTTATAGGAAGCCAGATATAATGAGAACAGTTAAGTCTCGTAGACTGCGATGGGCAGGACATGTGGCACAAATGGGGAATGAGAGGCGTGCATGGAAGCTTCTTGTAGGAAAACCAGAGAGAAAACGCCCAAGTTGGTAGACCAAGAATGAGGTGGGAGAATAACATTAACTTTGATTTGAGGGAAGTAGAATATACAGGGAATGATTGGAAAACATTGGCTCAGGATACGGGTATATGGAGAGCTTACGTCCGCGCGGCCATGAACCTACGGGTTCGATAGTGCCAGTGAGTTAGTTAGTTAGTTATAAATAATAATAATAATAATAATAATAATAATAATAATAATAATTTATTTATTCTGGCAGAGTTAAGGCCATAAGGCCTTCTCTTCCACTCAACCAACACAAATTACAAATAAATATTTGACAAATATAGAATATATATATATATATATATATATATATATATATATATACACCATACTAATTATAAAGAGTTAAAAATATATTAAATGTTGCAATGGAAATTTCATGTACAAACAACATTTTATACGATGATAATAACAATAATAATAATAATATTTGTGATATTAATATTGTAAATAATATTAATAATTATAATAATAATAATAATTATTATTACTATTATTATTATTATTATTATTATTATTATTATAGTATAAATAACTGGAATGCAGGCTTTCACGGCCGGTAATCATGGTGGTAAAAGATTCCGGGCTATGTGGCCGTGGTCTATAACTGGCGTTTCTTCCAGACGTTTCTCCCTCAACTGCGGAGGGCATCTTCAGTGGCGAGCGCTAGAAGCTGTTGTTTCCCTGTCGTAGACTCGACTGCAAATGGGACTGACTGCGAATGGGACAGTCGAGTCTACGACAGGGAAACAACAGCTTCTAGCGCTCCCCACTGAAGATGCCCTCCGCAGTTGAGGGAGAAACGTCTGGAAGAAACGCCAGTTATAGACCACGGCCACATAGCCCGGAATCTTTTACTACCAGTATAAATAACTACCAAAATAAATATATGTAGCTTACACTGGATAATCATGAAGTCAAGGTCTGAGCAAATATAAATTTAGATTTCTTTTGAAATATGCAAATGTCCGGCAGTCCCTCATTTCTTGTGGTAGGAAATTCCAGTTGCGAGAAGTGAAGATGGTATATGACATGGAGTGATGTGATGTCCTATGTTGCGGTATATTAAGCAAGAGACTATGTTGTGATCTTGTGTTTAAGTTATGGTTTGAGGATAGATACTGGAAACGAGATGATAAATAATTGGGAGTCTAGGTCTCGTTAGATCATAAATAAGAGAACTAGACAGCGCAATTTTCTTCTCTTTTTAAGATGTAGCCATGACAATTCGTGGAATAATGGAAAATTTTGCAGAAGATGAAAACATGAAGGATAGTGATATATGATGTGTTTATCTACTTGCGGCCTTGGATCTCCGGGTTCTATAGTTTAAAACATTGCCATTTTATATATTAGACTAGCTAACACCCGGCGTGCGCTGCTACTCATAAATAAATGCTAATATGTTTTTACCATCAGCCGTGCACTGTTCGGGAATCTGCGATCTTCTTGGCATCAATGAAAGACAAAAATGGTTATTGTGAGTTATCCGTAGAAGATAAACATATGCTGTCGCGGACTTTTTTGTAGAGTTTTTTGAGATATTCAATTCTGTGTACATTAATTTGGTATATTAGTTATGGTTTAGGCAGCGTAAGCCATTTAAGCGTCAAAATAGGGACTTTATTTCACGTTTTTCACCGCAAAGGGTGATTTTTAGGGGTGAAGCGGCTGAGTATTACAACTTCCTTATAGCCAGTGTTCATCCCGGGAATCTCCTGAACATTTTTCAAAAAGCCCCATCTCAATCGCATGAACAGTATGGCAGAGGACGCTTACCCGGGAATCGACTTATCCCGATCTTCTTGGCATCGATGAAAGACAAAAATGGTTATTGTGAGTTATCCGTAGAAGATAAAGATGTGCTGTCGCGGACTTTTTTGTAGAGTTTTTTGAGATATTCAATTCTGTGTACATTAATTTTATGTATTTGTAATGGTTTAAGCAGCGTAAGCCATTTAAGCGTCAAAATAGGAACATTATTTCACGCTTTTCACTACAAAGGGTGAATTTTAGGGGTGAAGGGGTTGAATATCACAACTCTCTTATAGTCTATGTTCATCCCGGGAATTTTCTGAACATTTTGCAAAAAATCCCATCAGAATCGGATCAACGGTATGGCCGCGCATAAAGTACGAACAAACAAACAAACATTAATTTTTATATATTAGATTTCTACCTGTGACATAAATCAACACTTTTGGAATTTCTTATTAAAGCACCGTTGAGGTTATGTAATAAGATGTTAATTATATAAATTTTACCTGGTAAATCAGTCGTCCTCAACTAAATTATGAAAACTTCTTCAAGTTATTCTAATATGGAGACCTTTCGAAAGCAATGTTTCATCTTCTGCGTTGTAACTGGAACTGATGGTGTTGTATAGGTTGTGTAACGGATTTATGTCTGCGGGTATGTCTCGTTGAGTAAGTCTTTATTTCTTGCTTCTTTTAGAATCTCTATGTCTCCAAGGATGCTGATGCTGTTGTTATTTACTCTCTGTGTAGTATTGACATAGAGTTACCGATTTTTTTTTTCAAATCGATGACCTGTTTCGAGTATATGTTTGACAAAACTTGAAAAATCAAGTTATATACTTTATTGCAGAAAATCTTGTATAAATCGAAAAATTACCGATTGAGTATTTTGTGTTTTTATCAAAAATGTAAAATTATTTCAAATTTCAAAAACTGCAAAAAATCTATAAGTTTTGTCCGGAATTTCTAATGCAAAAATTCCGGTCTAATATATTGACTCAGGCTACCACGGCCGGAGTTACTATGATGATCTTGTAGAAGATTTCCGGGCTGTTGGCCGTGGTCTTGAGGCTTGTAGTTCCCCGACGTTTCGCCAGAGACTGCGTCCGGCATCCTCAAGGGTTGTGTTGAGACTGGCAATTTTGTCGACTACCTGCCCTATTTATACACGTCGCGGATAAATGTTTAAATAGGACAGGTACATAGAGATACTTCGAATAGAGGGAAAACTGAGTACAGTGACATCTAAAAAATTTCGGCCGTTTACGATGAACTACAATGAGCAAACTACAATGGTAGCGCTGTTTCGTAGTAACAGAATATGTAACTAAATAAAACAATTGCAAGGCACACGGCGTGTTCACTCGGGATTATGGGGAATTAGCCATTTTTTAAATTTAAATTTTTAACTGTTATCCTTTCGTTCTATGTAGACGGTACTGTAAAAATTATATATTATCGAAAGTTAAAATCATTACTTAGATTTTATTTCACTCGGGATTATGGGGAATTAGCCATTTTTTAAATTTAAATTTTTAACTGTTATCCTTTCGTTCTATGTAGACGGTACTGTAAAAATTATATATTATCGAAAGTTAAAATCATTACTTAGATTTTATTTTACTCGGGATTATGGGGAATTAGCCATTTTTTAAATTTAAATTTTTAACTGTTATCCTTTCGTTCTATGTAGACGGTACTGTAAAAATTATATATTATCGAAAGTTAAAATCATTACTTAGATTTTATTTTACTCTAATTTGTAAGTAAATTCAAGCTTGTTTACGTGTTTTAATATGAATCTATTTTCAAAGATAAATCTACTAGAAGTGATAAAATTCTAAGATTTGTTAGGTTAGGAAGAGTGATGTTAGTGTACAGCCATTTCTAATAAACATTTTAAAAATGTGACTTTATAATGGACTTCAGATATACGACATGGCTAAGGTTCTTTAATAAATATTGTATAAAATATGTGAGAATAAGGGAGTAGGTCAATTGTACATATTTATTAAAAGAGCTCATAATGCACGTTTTTAAATTTTAATAAACAAGAATAAATTAACATGTTTTATTTATTTCCATTCTTCCCTTCTGTTAAAATTAAAGAAAATCTTTAGGACTGTGTGGCTGAGTACAAATAATTCCACAATTTAAGATTAATTAATATGTTATTTATTCCTATAAAAGTTCAATTTCGTTATTATTCACCAGATGGCGTTATATAATTATAATTCATAATTTTACCACCAGGCGGTGCTGAATTTCATAATAGTACCAGAAAAAAATCGAAAAAATTTAGATGTCGTTAGTTGTTCTACACTAGCGCCCCTTATGGCATGTACGCGAAACTTGTCTACTTTCTTCTCTGGTACTCTGTGGGGCAGGTAGTCTCAAGACCACAGAGTACCAGAGAAGAAAGTGGACGAGTTGCGCGTACATGCCACAGGCGGCGCTAGTGTAATACAACTAACGACACCTAAATTTTTTCGGTACTAATATGAAATTCAGCACCGCCTGGTGGTAAAATTATGAATTATAATTATATAAGGCCATCTGGTGAATAATTATGGAATTTAACTTTTATAGCAATAAATAACGTATTAATTAATCTTAAATTGTGGAATTATGTATACCCAGTCTCTCAGACCTACAGATTTTCTTTAATTTTAACAGAAAGGAAGAATGGAAATAAATAAAACATGTTAATTTATTTTCGTTTATTAAAATTTAAAACGTGCATTATGAGCTCTTTTAATAAATATGTACAATTGACCTACCCCCTTATTCTCACATACATATTTTATACAATATTTATTAAATAACCTTAGCCATGTCCGTACATCTGAAATCCATTATAAAGTCACATTTTTAAAATGTTTATTAGAAATGGCTGTACACTAACATCACTCTTCCTAACCTAACAAATCTTAGAATTTTATCACTTCTAGTAGGTTTATCTTTGAAAATAGATTCACATTAAAAATGTAAACAAGCTTGAATTTACTTACAAATTAGAGTAAAATAAAATCTAAGTAATGATTTTAACTTTCGATAATTTACAGTACCGTCTACATAGAACGAAAGGATAGCAGTTAAAAATTTAAATTTACAAAATGGCTAACTTCCCATAATCCGAGTGAACACCGTTAAACACGCCGTGAACGACGCCGTGTTGCCTTGCATTTGTTTTATTTAGTTACATATTCTGTTACTACGAAACAGCGCTACCATTGTAGTTTGCTCATTGTAGTTCATCGTAAACGACCGAAATTTTTTAGATGTCACTGTACTCAGTTTCCTCTCTATTCGAAGTTTCTCTATGTCTCAAGACAACCCTCGAGGATGCCGGACGCAGTCTCTGGCGAAACGTCGGGGAACTACAAGCCTCACGACCACGGCCAACAGCCCGGAAATCTTCTACAAGATCATTCCGGTCTAAATCCAAAATTTAAAAATTGAGTTTTCCAAGGCTATAGTCTATGTCAATACTACACAAAGAGTACAATAACAACAGAATCAGCATCCCTGAAGACATAGAGATTCTAAAAGAAGCAAGGAATAAAGACCTGCTCAACGAGAACACACCAGCAGACATAAATCCGTTATACAACCTATATAACACCATCAGTTCCAGTTAAAACGCAGAAGATGAAACATTGTTTTCGAAAGGCCTCCATATTAGAATAACTTGAAGTTTAATAATTTAGTTGAGGACGACTGACTTACCAGGTAAAAAAAATATATAATTAACACCCGTGATGTCTACTTAAGAAATGTGTCATTATCAATTGAACAAATTCCTACCTTTACAAAAAACTTAATGAGACCAATGACTAAGCTTGTAATTATGACCCTGTATAATTATATGGCATCAAAAACTTCTCCTTTAATCGTAGGTAGTATTTATTCAGTGGTTCCGAGCTCGTGAATGGACGTACGCCCGAGGCTGAAGTCAATTTCTAATTTTTATTAGTCGAGGGCACCTGGTGAAAGAAACCAGTTCTTTTACAGGTAAGCCGATCATTTTTGGCGGCCATACACATCGGAAAATTAGTCATTTTATATCTATCTTACTCACCAACACTATAATAATAATAATAATAATAATAATAATAATAATAATAATAGATAGATAGATAGATAGATAGATGATAGATAGATAGATAGATAGAGATAGAATAGATAGATAATAGATAGATAGATAGATAGATAGATAGATAGATAGATGATAATAGATAGATAGATAGATAGATAGATATAGATAGATAGATCGATAGCTAGATCGATCGCATCGCTCGCTATCAGTCGATAGATCGCCTCGCTAGCCTCAGCTCGCTCCCGCTCGCTTCCTCGCTCGCTCGCTCGCTCGCTCGCTAGCTCGCTCGCTCGCTCGCTCGCTCGCTAGCTCGCTCGCTTCGCTCGCTCGCTCGCTCTCGCTCGCTCTCGCGCTCGCCTCGCCTCGCTTCTCGCTCGCTCGCTCGCTCGCTCGCTCGCTCCGCTCGCTCGCTCGCTCGCTCCCCGCTCGCTCGCTCGCTCGCTCGCTCGCTCGCTCTCTCGCTCGCTCTCTCGCTCGCTCGCTCGCTCGCTCGCTCGCTCGCTCGCTCGCCTCGCTCGCTCGCTCGCTCGCTCGCTATGATAGATAGATCAATCGGTTGATTAATGTCTTTGACAATTTTGCCGGTCCATCCAATCTCCAGGTTTTAGATGTTTCTACTTCATGCATAAACATATTCTCTGATTCCAAGAGGTTTTAGGTCTTCCTCTGCCTCGTCTTCCCTCAGGTTTCCATTCCAAAACAGATTTTGGCAGCCTATCCTCTTCCATTCGCTGGACATGTTCGTACCATCTTAATTGCTGAGTTTTAATATAATCTAAAATAGCGTCTTCAACCTTCATTTTCTCCCTTATAACTGAGTTCCTAATTTTTTTCTCTTCTTGAAATTCTTGCTGCCCTTCGTATAAAATCCATTTCGTTGTCAAAAGATACTTATTTGTTTTTGTTGTTAATGGCCAAAGTTCTGCTCCATAAGTAATGATGCTTTTAACAATTGTATGATATATATTTGTTTTATTTAATAATAATGATAATAATAATAACTAACTGGCACTATAGAACCCGTAGGTCCATGGCCGCGCGAACATAAGCTCTCCATACATCCCTATCCTGAGCTAATGTTTCCCAATCATCCCCTGTATAATCTACTTCCCTCAGATCATAGTTAATGTTATTCTCCCACCTCATTTTGGTCTACCGACTGAGCGTTTTGCTACAAGAAGCTTCCATGCACGTCTTTCATAATAATAATACTCGATCCAGGGTTTAATTTCCCGCAGCATAAGCTCTCCATACATCCTTATCCTCAGTTAATATTTTCCAATTATCCCATTTATAATTTACCTTCCTCATATCACTATGTTATTCTCCTACCTCAATCTTGGTGTATCTACTGGTTATTTTCCCTCTCGTTTTCCTACAAGAAGTTTCCATGTACGTCTTTCATTCCCCATTCGTACCACATGTCCTGCTTATCACAGTCTATGAAATTTAACTGTTATTATTATATCTGGCTTCCTATAAAGACCATGTAGTTCACTGTTATGTAGTCCTGCCTGTTCATCTCTCTTTGGTCCAAAATTTTTCCTAAGAACTTTATTCTCAAATACTTGTTATCTCCTTTCCTCCCTTAAAGTAAGAGTCCATGTTTCGCACCCATATAATGTAACTGGTAGAATAATAGTTTCATATATTTTCAGTTTAACGTTTTTTTTAAAGGAGTTGTAACCACAAGAGCACATAAAATGCATAGTAACATGCATTTCCAGAATGCATTCTACTCTTTGTGCCATTTAGACATATTCGTATAAGGCTGCGCCCATCGCACTCTAAGGGACTTATTTTTTTCTTATTTAATTTGGTTTTCTATAAAGAGAATGTAGCTCCCTCTGTTATGTACTATTAACCATTCTCCTAATTGTTTTTCTCTCTTTTGTACAAACATTTTCCTAAGAATTTTATTCTCAAATACTGATAATCTTTTTTCCTCCCTTAAAGTAAGAGTCCATGTTTCGCATCCATATAATATAACTGGTAGAATAACAGTTTTATATATTTTCAGTTTAACGTTTTTTTTAAACGAGTTGGAACATCAAGAGTTCCTGCAATACATAATAGCACGCATTTCCAGAATTGAGCCTATGTTTAATTTCTTTTTGCATCTCATTCCTCTATGCAATTAATATTCCAAGGTATTTGAATTCAGCCACTTCCTCAAAATATTTTATATAGCATACAATATTAGGTCACGTTTCGGTTTACTCCCATCCCCTGCCATTCTAGAGTTTAGCCCAAAATCAAAATAGTAGCATCCAAAAAGGTTTATAAACTTGTCTCGAACGGGGAATGAACTCATATCCGCTACCTACGAGGCAATGGCGTTACTCCAAAACCACAGGAGTGGACTAAATTAGTTAATAAAATTGTAACAACTAGAATTTTAATTTAAATGTTAATTGATCATTAACTTAATGTTGTACATTTTTTAATCAGATAAGCATCGAAAAAAGAAGTAGGTACACGCTCCAAGAATCATCAAAGTCACCTTCAGTTTTAGACCAATTAGCGAATAAAATTATGTTCTTGGCCTTCACGTCACTTCAAGTCGGCCGTCCCATATCACAAACATTATCTTATTAGTTTGTGTCATAAGTAATGTCGGCTTTTGTCCCTTAAATTAACAATGCACGCTATAGGATACATCATTTGTTTTAATTTATATAACAATTTTAATAAAACAGAAGAAAGCTAACGATAACAAATGACTGAAATGTGTGCGGAATTTAATAACAGTTATGCACGATGTCGTTTTCAGTGCGGTCCGCCACATTTAAATAATTGAGGCGAGAAATTACTGTTTTGCCAATTTAAGGAATAATGGAACGCTGTTCTTGGCTCAGTATCTTGGATAAATAATTACATGTTTAGGACCCTTGAAAGATATGTACAAACATTACATGTTATAAATACAATACAATATTATTTATAATGTATTTGGATTTGCTTTAGATTTAAGGAATTAAATATAATATATATATATATTATACGCACTTTCCGAAAATGATTTGCAACGATCAATTTATAATTTACAAAAAATAGCTGCCAAATTTAATATGGAAATATTAATTAACAAAACTAAAATTATGGCATTTCATGGGAAGGACCCCATACAAAGTAAAATCTGTCTCCAGAATAAAATTTTAGAGAGATCTAATCAATTTAAATATCTTGGATATTATCTCTCCATGGACTCTTACTTTAAGGGAGGAAATGAGATTACGAGTATTTGAGAATAACGTTCTTAGGAAAATTTTTGGACCAAAGAGAGATGAACAGACAGATGAATGGAGAAGACTACATAACAATGAACTACATGGTCTTTATAGGAAGCCAGATATAATAAGAACAGTTAAGTCTCGTAGACTGCGATGGGCAGGACATGTTGCGCGTATGGGGAATGAAAGACGTGCATGGAAACTTCTTGTAGGAAAGCCAGAGGGAAAACGCCCAGTTGGTAGACCAAGAATGAGGTGGGAGAACAACATTAACTATGATTTGAGGGAAGTAGATTATACAGGGAATGATTGGAAAGCATTAGCTCAGGATAGGGGTGTATGGAGAGCTTATGTCCGCGCGGCCATGAACCTTCGGGTTCGATAGTGCCAGTGAGTAAGTAAGTAAGTATTATCTCTCTATCTGGGATGAAAAGGATATCCCTGAAAAAATTACTAGTTATAATAAAAGTTTGGGAATTATTAATCAAGTTATGAAACCATTCCTTGTACAAAAAAACAGCAGATTACGTTTATATAACACTTTGGCTAGACCAGTGTTGACCTATGGTAGTAAAGCATGGACACTAAAAAGACAAATGAAAGCAGAATAACGGCTTGTGAAATGAGATTCATGCGCAGAACAGCGGGTTACACCAGATGGGATCGGAAAAGAAACACCGATATCTTAAAAGAATCGAAGACTTCGCCAATTTTTCAATATATTAAACAGTACCAACTAAATTGTAACACCATCTTGAAAGAATGAGTTCAAATCGGATCCCCAAAGCTGTTTATAATTATATACCAAGAGGACGAAGATCACTGGGCCGTCCTATGAAACGCTGGAGGGAAAATTTTCTATAGGATAGTAACAGGCCTTGGCCTAACACTTGGAAGGAATAAGAAGAAGAAGAAGGAGAAAAAAATTAATGCCATAGTATAAATTTAAATAAATAGAGAAAAATTAATTATTAGACAACAGGTAACTGTATAAGTGTGACTTAAAAGTGCCAAGTGTGCGGCAACCCCTGATATCTTGAGGAAGGAAATTTCAGGAGCGGGCAGAGACTATTGTGAAGGAAGTAGAATAAGAGGAAGTGCTGTGAAGAGGGATGGTTAGCAGACTATACAGGGTGATTCAAAATTGACTTTACAACTTTACAAGCTTATAGAAATTTATTTAGAAGACCTACAGACCTACAGGGGAACGGTCGGTGGATCTGCGACTGCAGTCCTCCCGGCTAGGCTCATGGAGCCCGTGGACCAACTGTGGGGTCGTCAGGAATGAGCGACCTGATGTACTATGTAGCTCAGCAATTCCCAAGAACTGCAAACTCCAACATCCTCTCCCTGGGGTGTTGGTTTAAGGACCGTGAACATAGGATAGGGAGGACTAGAACTAGGACTTGGGAGTATGGTCATGACGACCGAGGTATCCCAAGCGGTGGACGGATGGGCCTAGATGTTATTCTATAGGACTTTGAAAATATTTCACGCTAGTTTAAGTGCAGTTTTTCCCTTTTAACTTTCCACCATCAAGAGTTGCGCCATCATTTTTTTCAAAGGCTGTACATATTTTAACTTTATTTTATTTTATGAATATAATATAATTTGAAGCTGGAGTTATTAATCTAACTCCCGTTATGAATGCGCGGGGAGACTAACAGCAGGATCCACAGTTGAATTAACCGGTTGCAGAAATTAAATGCCCTATATGCTGTAATTCAACAGCACAGTTAGGTATAATGCGTAGAGATTCTAACGCCAGTACAGAGATGTTTCTCATCAAACGTTGCATTGTTTTGCCAAGTAATCGTTGTGTTCATTTCCGGCCCTTCAAGCAGTTCGTACTTTACTATTAAATTTCGCGAATTCCTAACAACTATGTTATTTACCAACTTATAGGCAGGAAATAAAACCTAATTTTTAAAATAAGTAAGCCATTTATCATAAGTAATGCCACGAGTGACTTCCAAATTATCGATAAATTCACGACTCACGAAGTGAGAAGTGAATTTATCTAGGCTATTTAACTCATGCCCCAAATGGGAGTCAATGACCAATCACTTTTCAATGATTTCTGTTTTACAACCAATCAGAGTCGTGTTTCACGAAATATTTATCATATTAAAGAAAGCTCCTCATTTTTAATATTCTGAACAGGTCTGACCATTATTTTGCTGTGATTGAGCCTGTGAGAAATACAGCTACCAGATTGTATATATAGTGCATGAATGTCAACACATGCCGCATGCGGGAGTTAATATAAAAACATTTGTAGCAATTTATTATACCACCAAAAAAATAAACCACTGTTTGCACTTTCTTAAATGTATTTTTTCCCAGGTAACATTCCAGAAAAATATAATTGTCATATTTACATCATACGTCAGAAATGAATTAATATATAGTTTGATGTGTTTCATTTTTTCTGCACTACAGAGCATTCTTACAATATTGCGTTCCTTTGGCAATAAATATGATCTAGTTGCAGTGATAAACAAAAGAAGCAGATGAAGCGTACCTATCGTTTCTCATTTGTTTTCAAACATCGCCGTTTACATTAAATATATAAATATTTTAAAATAACTATAGTTAAATAATGATTTGTGAGTAAACAGCTTAAGTTTATTCGTTAAATAGTCCTAGCAAATGCCACTCTTGATTTCCAAATTCTCTAGATAAATTCGCTCCTCACTTCGTGAGTCGTGAATTTATCGATAATATGGAAATCACTCATGGCATTACTTATGATAATTTGGAAATCAAGAGTGGCATTTGTAAGGACTATTAAACGAATAAAATTAAGCTGTTTACTCACAAATCATTATTTAGCTACAGTTATTTTAAAATATTTATATATTTAATGTAAACGGCGATGTTTGAAAACAAAAAAAATGAGAAACGATTGGTACGCTTCATTTGCTTCTTTTGTTCATCACTTCAACCAGATCATATTATTTATTGCCAAAGGATCGCAATGTTGTAAGAATGCGCCCTAGTGGAGAAATTTATAACCAACGTTATAGGTGTTAATTAATTTCTGATGTCGTATTGTAAATATATAAATTACAATTTTCTGGAACGTCATTTCGTGGAAAATAATTCGTTTAAGAAAGTGCAAACAGTGGTTTCTTTTTTTGTTGTATAATCAATTGTTACAAATGTTTTGATATTATCTCTCATATGCGCTTTCTGCTGACATTCATGCACTATATATACAATCTGGTAGCCGTATTTCTTAGAGAGTCAGTCACTGCTAAATAATGCTATGACCTATTCAGAATGATAAAAAGGAGGTGCTTTCTTTATTATGATAAAATTTAGTTGGTAAATTCTAGGCGAAACACGACTGTGATTGGTTGTAAATAAAAAAAATAATTGAAATGTGATTGGTTATTGACTCCCATTTGGGGCATGAGTTAAATAGTCTCCATAAACTTATTGACGATTATGTAATACAGTACAATTAGATTTATAACATCAGGTGAGAAGTCCGTCACGCAGGAATTGCGTAAACTAAGCGAATTCCTCAGCACGTATATTGTTTTCCAATCATCCCCTGAATAATCTACTTCCCTTAAGTCATAGTTAATGTTATTCTCCCACCTCATTGCGTGTTTTCCCTCTGGTTTTCCTACAAGAAGCTTCCATGCAAGTCTTTCATTCCCCATACGTGCAACATGTCCTGCCCATCGCAGTCTACGAGACTTAACTGTTCTTATTATATCTGACTTCCTATAAAGACCATGTAGTTCATTGTTATGTAGTCTTCTCCATTCACCTGTCTGTTCATCTCTCTTTGGTCCAAAAAAATTTCCTAAAAAATTTATTCTCAAATACTCGTAATCTTTTTTCCTCCCTTAAAGTAAGAGTCCATGTTTCGCACCCATATAATATAACTGGTAGAATAATAGTTTTATATATTTTCAGTTTAACGATTTTTTTTTGATGAATTGGAACAAGAGTCTCTGTAATGTATAATAGGCCTATCACGCATTTCCAGAATTGAGCCTATGTTTAATGTCTTTGTGCATCTCATTCCTATTTGTGATTATTGTACCTAGGTATTTGAATTCAGCCATTTCCTCAAAATTTCCCTCATTTGTCATTAGCTGTCCATTTCCATTATATAATGTATTTCTGTATCTTCTTCCTCTAATTCATGAAATTAGGCCTTTTGACCTGTTTTCACGTCAAGTGGAATTTAATGAATCTTCCCATCTAGAAAATGGACGTGCAAATCTTCTATGTCCTATTGGTTTATACTTTAATAACAACTGAGGGATTCTATCTCTATTTCTATGTGTGAACATATATTTAGCTTTATTGATGTTTAATTCCAGTCCCAATATCTTAGTGTTACTGAATACAGTGTGTGTGTGTGTTGGACCTTAATATCTCGTCGCTATCGTCTAATAATACATCATCAGCATAAGCTAATAGCTTATTAATACCACTGAGCTGTAGGCCGTCTTATTATTATTATTATTATTATTATTATTATTATTATTATTATTATTATTATATAAGATCAAAAATCGTAATAGGGAACAAACCTCTAGAACAAACAAGTAACAAATTTTAATTATTTGGGTTGTAATTTTACTATAAACACAAAAACTGAAAGAGACAAACATATGAAACTGTCGAAATTTCAAATGATATGTGGAACTATACATAAAACATTAAAGAACGAAACAATAAGAGATACTAGATTGAAGTTTTATAAAACATTGACAGTTCCTGCATTACTTTATGGGCCCGAAACTTGGGCAATGACCAAAAAATTACCAAAGTAGAATACAAAGCGCAGAAATGAATTCCTTAGAAGAACAAAAGGCTGCACAAGAATGGCTCGGTTAAAGAATGAAGATGCAAGAACAGAGTTAAATACATATCCATTGAATGAGAAAATCAGAGAATATAGAGAGAAATGGTTTACACATGTGGAAAGAATGAATGTAACAAGATTACCAAGAGCAGCATTCAACTACAAGCCAAGAGGTTCAAGGAATGTAGGAAGGCCTGTGAAAAGATGGACAGAACAACTGTGAGAGGCGGAACAGGCAATATTTGCATAGCCCTTGAAGTGAAGAATTATTATTATTATTATTATTATTTTTATTATTATTATTATTATTATTATTATTAAAGAGAAAATTTAATATTGAAAGAAGGAATCCAAATAAAACAAGTGAATAATTTTGGGAATAATTATGGATAACATCGAAGGTATAGGCAAAGAGAAAATAAAACATAGAATTGAATTGAGTAGCAAAATAATATCATCATTAAACTCCATATGGTGGGATAAGCATATTTGGAAAGACACAAAAAAATATATTGGTAAAACATTGGTGAAATCTGTTGCAATGTACGGAAATGAGGTATGGACAATCAATAAGTACTACAAGAATAGACTAATAGCTCTAGAAATGGATTATTTACGAAGAAGTGCCAGAAAGTCTAAATTAGAACATGCCACAAATAAGGAAATTAGAAACATAATGGAAGCAGAAGAAAGCATAATTGAAAGAATTGAGGAGAAGGAATTAAAGTGGTTAGGACATGTCTTAAGAATGGAAGATGAACGATGGCCGAAGCAACTATATGAATGGCATCCGAACAGAAAGAAGAAAAGAGGATGACCAAGGTTAACATGGAAGGAAAACATGAAGACAGTAATGCAAGCTAGAGGGCTAAGCATCGAAGATGCCCAAGACCGTAGGCTTTGGTGGTTTGGCACGGGAAGAAGGCAGCAGCTGTAAAAACCCGAAGATAGATAGATAGATAGATTATTATTATTATTATTATTATTATTATTATTATTATTATTATTATCATTTAATAAGTGAATACAAATCTTAGGACCTCTATCTACACTCGTTCATCTATCTGAAAATTCTGTTGTATAACCTTTGAAAAAAAAGAATCAAAACAAATTAATGAAGTCAATGCTATAACACTAAAGTACGAATGTTCATTACTTAGATAAAAAAAGAAAGAAAATTGCATGAACTTTGTGGCACGCGACAGTTTATGTTGGGTTAATATAATTAATCTGTGTGTTAATAACACCGTTAATATTAATTATGTGGAGAGAAAGAGACGCTGATGTATCGTGACAAGAGATTGGCTGTCGCTTTCAAGGTGACATTATCGGGGACATTGGAGTACCTTGAGACATATCTGGCTATTTATTATTAATAATAGAAATAATAAGGAAAGTATTACATTTACACACCTTCATGTCTCTATTACAATCTTGCAAAACATTTAATTATAAACCAAGTCAACCAAATTATCTCAAACCCCTGTATTTATGTTTAGGTTAATGTAACATTATACAATGGGTCTTTTTAGCATAGTTCATTTTTTTACGTAAGACTGGGAGTAAAAATGAAAATAAAACATTTGGACCACGATCAAATTTTACAAAAGTATGCGAACCCCACCTGAAAATACTTGCCCACCCCTGGTATTTATGTGAAGAACCAAACATGGCGGTTGCTAGAGTCAAGTTTTAATTTCGCCATCGGTCGAACCGCCATCTACTGGCTACAAGTAAGCATTTTAAAGAGCATATTGGATGCGAAACAAGGACTCTTACTTTAAGGGAGGAAAGGATATTACGAGTATCTGAGAATAAAGTTCTTAAGAAAATTTTTGGAGCAAAGAGAGATGAACAGACAGGTGAATGGAGAAGACTGCCTAACAGTGAATTACATGGTCTTCACAGGAAGCCAGATATAATTTGAACAGTTAAGTCTCGTAGACTGCGATGGGCAGGACATGTGGCACGAACGGGGAATGAAAGACGTGCATGGAACCTTCTTGTAGGAAAACCAGAGGGAAAACACCCAGTTGGTAGACGGAGAATGAGGTGGGAGAACAACATTAACTATGATTTGAGGGAAGTAGATTATACAGGGGATGATTGGAAAACATTGGCTCAGGATTGGGATATATGGAGAACTTATGTACGCACGGCCATGAACCTACGGGTTCGATAGTGCCAGTGAGTTAGTTGGTTAGTGTATAGATTAAAAATTAGATAAATGTATCATAGACACGCCATGCACGGAGGATAATTTTTTGTGAAGAAACTTATAGTCGCAAACACGTCGGAATTGAATACAAACAATTGTACAAGTATAATTTTATTGAAAAAGACATGTTTTTACAATAAGTGTTCTAACAATAAGTGTTTTGACGACGTTAAAAAGAATCCTGCCTTGTTCGACTGTGCTGACCGGTCGTTGCTGCGACGATATCAAACACGCAATGAGGCACAGGGTCGACTTTTCGAACACTTATTATAAAAATATGTATTTTTCAATAAAATGATACGTGTACAATTATTTGTATTCAATTCCGACCGTTACGGGTGAACACCTTCATCTGCGCATAACTCATAAACGACGTGTTTGCGACTATATGTTCCTTCACAAAAAATGATCCTCTCTGCATTGCCTATCTTCCCTATCATTTTGTCGGTGAGGTCCTGTTACACCCTATATATATATATATATATATATATTCATTCATCCATAGTGTTCTGCACAAGAGCAGGTCTTTCACTGCAAGCTCAGCGTTCTCCACTCTTTCCTTAACTCAGCTTTCCTTTTTGTATCTGCATACAAGCCATTTATTTTAATATTGTCTACCATCAGATGTCTTTTTCTGCCTCTTTCTTTCCGTTGACCATTCCTTCTAGGGCATCCTTCAGCAGGCAGTTTCTTCTTAGATAGTGACCAATCCATTTATTTTTCTCTTCTTTATGAGTTCCAGCATTGTTCTTCTTTCACCCACTCTGTCTACACATCTTTATTTCTTACTTTGTCTGTCCATTTTATACGTTCAATTCTTCTACATATCAATATCTCAAAAGCTTCCAGTTGCTTTTCCCCATTCCGTCGTAATGTCAAAGTCTCTGCACCATACAATGCTACACTCCACACAAAGCACTTCACTAGCCTCTTCCGTGATTCTTTTGCCATAGGTCAGCTGAAAATGCTTCTCTTCTTGTTGAAAGCTTCTTTTGCGATTGCTATCCTCTGCTTTACTTCTTGACCGCAGTTCATGTTACTACTGATAGTACAACCCAAGTATTTGAAGCTCTCCACTTGCTCAATGGCCTCATCTTTAATCCTCATGTTTATCTTCCTTGCTTTCCTTCCTATAATCATGGTATATATATATGTGGTCTCGAGGTAGCGTGCTGCATTGTCACGCAGCGGGCCCGGGTTCGATCCCCGGTCGGGGCAGTTTTTCTGTGTGAGTTTTTTTATCGGGGTTTTTCCTCACCTGTAAGACAAATGTCAGGAAAACTTTAAGGCCCAAACGGTCCCCGAAATCATATGGCGATCATCATCATCATCATCATCCTTACCATTGTCATCATCATTCTTCGCTCGTGTGGAAAGCAACGGGAAGCTACCACACCTACAATTCCCTAGTAAAGCTGCAGGCATATAATGAAAATGCTATGATTGCAGTGAAGGACCTGCCTTCGGGCAGAATTACTATGGATGGATGGATGGATAGTTAAATAATGATTTGTGAGTAAACAGCTTAATTTTATTCGTTAAATAGTCCTAACAAATGCCACTCTTGATTTCCAAATTCTCTAGATAAATTCACTCCTCACTTCGTGAGTCGTGAATTTATCGATAATTTGGAAATCACTCGTGGCATTACTTATGATAATCAGGTAATTTTCTTCACAGACATTAATGTGACAGTTTCCTGGCTGGACTTGATTAGTGGATGTAACTTTCTGGTTGAGTTGCTCGTGCAAACCTTTTCCTGGCACTAATCGCTCCAGCGAACGATGTAGAATTTGCGGACATTTATTGGACTTTCATTTTTTTAATAGAATCGTGATCAAAACCAAACACATTAATATCCATATCTGGTGAACATGATTTTACGTAACAGACCACCCACAGTATATGTCTTTCTCTTTCCTCTCTCACTATCAAATTCATCTCGTTCCAAGTTTCACGGATCCAATCCCGACATCCTGAGGGTAAAATTAATAATAAATAATAATAATAATAATAATAATAATAATAATAATAATAATAATAATAAAGGAAATTAAACATAGGCTCAATTCTGGAAATGCGTGCCAAATTTATATTTGCTCTAAACTCGACTTCATTATTATCCAGTGTAAGATATATATATATATATATATATATATATATATTAATTGGTGTTTCCCGTATAATGTATCATATTTATATTATTATTATTATTACTATTATTATTATTATCGTATCATTATTGTTATTACCCTATGAAATGTTGTTTGTACATGACATTTACATTGTTACATTTATTGTATCTTTAACTGTTTATAATTAGTATAGTGTATATCTATAACTGTCGAATATTTATTTGTATTTGTGCTGGTTGAGTGGAAGAGAGGGCCTTATGGCCTTAACTCTGCCAGAATAAATAAAGTATTATTATTATTATTATTATTATTATTATTATTATTATTATTAATGGGTTGAAGCAAGGAGATGCACTATCTCCTCTACTATTTAATTTTGTACTAGAGCATGCCATTAAATCTTTAGAGAATGAGGAAGGCTTACAACTCAATGGTATTAATAAGCTGTTAGTTTATGCTGATGATGTAGTACTACTGGCCGATAGCGAGGAGATACTAAAGGCCAACACGCACACACTATTGAGTAACACTAAGAAATTGGGACTGGAAGTAAATATCAGTAAAACTAAATATATGGTCACACGTAGAAATACATTATATAATGGAAATGGACAGCTAATAACAAATGAGGGAAATTTTGAGGAATTGGCTGAATTCAAATACCTAGGAACAATAATCACAAATAGGAATGAGATGCACAAAGAAATTAAACATAGGCTCAATTCTGGAAATGCATGCTATTATGCATTGCAGAGACTCTTGATGTCCCAACTCCTTTCAAAAAACATTAAGCTGAAAATATATAAAACTATTATTCTACCAGTTACATTATATGGGTGCGAAACATGGACTCTTACTTTAAGGGAGGAAAGGAGATTACGAGTATTTGAGAATAAAGTTCTTAGGAAAATTTTTGGACCAAAGAGAGATGAACAGACAGGTGAATGGAGAAGACTACATAACAATGAACTACATGGTCTTTATAGGAAGCCAGATATAATAAGAACAGTTAAGTCCCGTAGACTGCGATGGGCAGGACATGTTGCGCGTATTGGGAATGAAAGACGTGCATGGAAACTTCTTGTAGGAAAGCCAGAAGGAAAACGCCCAGTTGGTAGACCAAGAATGAGGTGGGAGAACAACATTAACTATGATTTGAGGGAAATAGATTATACAGGGAATGATTGGAAAGCATTAGCTCAGGATAGGGATATATGGAGAGCTTATGTCCGTGCGGCCATGAACCTACGGGTTCGATAGTGCCAGTGAGTAAGTAAGTATTATTATTATTATTATTATTATTATTATTATTATTATTATTATTATTATTATTATTATTATTATTATTATTATTATTATTATTATTATTATTATTATTATTATTATTATTATTATTATTATTATTATTATTATTATTATGCATTACAAAGACTTGACTTCCCAACTCCTTTCAAAAAACGTTAAACTGAAAAAATATATATTTTTTTGTAAACCCATGTTTTCCTTTTACAGAATTTGAACCATACTAATTTAGTAGAAAGTAAAATCCAAGCAGCCGAGATGAAATTTTTAAGAAGAGTAAAAGGCTGCACTAGAATGGACCAGATAAGAAATGAGGATATCCGTGAAGAACTGCAGATCTACTCCATAATAGAAAAGATATTTAACAACAAGATACAGTGAAAAGAACATGTAGAAAGAATGGAAGAAAGAAGATTACCAAATAAAATCTTCCATTATTTTCCAAGAGGAAGAGGAGATGTCGGACGTCCTCGGAAGAGATGGTCTTAGATCTATTAGTGAAGACGGAACAGGCAACTGTTGCCTAAACCAGGAAGTGAAGAAGAAGAAGACTAATTTAGTTACAGTTGTTTCGTATAGATGTCATTTTGAGTGGTCCGTGGTCAGCGTTTCGCCTCATACTGACATCTAGGAAACCAAGGTAGTACTAGGATGAGAAAATTCGGTAGATTTTGCTTAGAGGCCTTTCCATTCAGGCTTAAGGATCTTTTACGAGCCTG
This sequence comes from Diploptera punctata, assembly GCA_030220185.1. NCBI lineage: Eukaryota > Metazoa > Arthropoda > Insecta > Blattodea > Blaberidae > Diploptera > Diploptera punctata. The sequence goes on along the minus strand of JASPKZ010007791.1, from coordinate 790,195 downwards.
AAAATCTTCAGACTCGGGACCCACGGCTTAAAGTCCCTCTCGGAGGAGTTAAGTTACTCCTTGGATTTTTCCATCCTAAAAAATCCATCGACCCCGGCCGGTTTTGAACCCGCGACCCTCGGGACCAGAGGCAAGGAGCATAACCACAAGTCCACCGCAGTCGATAATAATAATAATAATAATAATAATAATAATAATAATAATAATAATAATAATAATAAAACTGTAACATAACAATCATCATCATCATCATCATAGTACATTCACGAATTTAGGCCATTTATTGACCTGTTTCGGCCTCAAGAGAAACACCATCCAAAAGTCTTTTGAGTGGACGTCCTGGTCTTCTTCTTCCTGCAGGTTGATATCTTAACATTTGTTTGGGAATCCTGTGATCTTCCATTCGATGAATATGTTGCATCCATATTGACTTATAATCAGAAATTTTGTTTTTTAAAGGTTCCATGTGCAATTCTTCTAAGATGTCTTCATTTTTTTGTGATCTAGTAGTGTGTATCCTGCAGTCCTTCGAAGGTATCTCATTTCAGCAAATCTAAGTCTCTGTATATCCTTCTGTTTCAACGTCCATACTTCGCTACCATACAAAAGAGTTGGAAGAGCCAGCGTTTTATACACTTTTAGTCTTGAATGTTTTTGGACTAACGGTGGTTTGAAGATAGAATTTATTAACCCTAAAATTCTTTAAAATTTAGATATTTTTGCATTTACATCCTTTTCTTCTTCATATGAGATATTGCATCCTAGATATGTAAAATTATTCACCTGCTCCAAAATTTTATTGTCCAGTACAATTTAATTCTGACGGGATCTACACCTTGAAATGCCATAATTTTTGTTTTTTCTGCAGATATTTTCTTCTGTAATTTTGTTAAGTTCATACAGACCTTTCTGTAAATTATCTTCTGAATTCTTCTCCTTTTTCTACTACAAGGTTTAGGCTATGCAGCCTGTTCCGGCGAAGTTAAAAGTGGAGTCCATCTTCTGCGTGGTCGGCCAACATCTCTTGTTCCTCTGGGATTATACAGGAAGGTTCTTTTTGGTATTCTTTCGTTGTTCATTCTCATTAAGTGTTCTGTCCATTTCTTATTATTTTCGCTGATTTTATCTTCAATTTTATATATATTTAATTTTTCTCGTATAGTTTCATTCCTTATTCTATCCGCTCTTGTGCATCCTTTCACATTACGTAAAAACAGCATTTCCGCAGTCTGTATCCTGCTTTTATCCCTTGATATCATTATCCAATTTTCACTTCCATACAACAACAAAGGATCTTTTGAATCTGCAATTATTATTTGGTCATCTGCAAACAATAGGATGTTTAATTTTCTATTTTCTGATATTCAACTTTTATAAGATTCATGATGTGTTCCGTTGAGGTATTATTCAAAATTAATATAAAATTATGGAATATTCACCTGAAAGGTCCGTCTCCTCAACTTAATTAATCATTTAACTGTAGCGCTTTCGAGACTTGTCCCATCATCGGCAGGATTCAAAACTGGTGTTTCACTGAAGATCTGGTAGAGGGGATTGCATGTATTGGGTTCGTTTTCGTTTATCAAGCTGTCGTTGTTGTGAGCTGCTTTCATGATTTCCATCAACGTACTCGAAGAGATGAAAATCATGAAAGCAGCTCACAACAACGACAGCCTGATAAACGAAAACGAACCCAATATATGCAACCCCCTCTACCAGATCTTCAGTGAAACACCAGTTTTGAATCCTGCCGATTATGGGACAAGTCTCGAAAACGCTACAGTTAAATGATTAATTAAGTTGAGGAGACGGACCTTTCAGGTAAATATTCCATAATTTTATATTAGTTTCTGATATTCTTATTCCAAATTTATATTTCTTGTTCCAACAACATATTATTTCATTGATATAAATTGCAAAGAGTGTTGGGGTTAGGGGGCGACCTTGTCTTAACAATAATAATAGTAATAATGTAGACTATAAAGACAAGTAGTTAATTGATATAGAAGTGAAAATGATGAAAGTGTGGAGCCCATGCATCGTGACTGGATGAACATGACGTAAAAACACTTGAGGCTCGATCTACTTGTCTGCCCTACTATCATATTTGCAACATCCAACTAGAGAATAGAGTCTTTCACATTGTAGCAATTTACTTAATTGATTCTCTAAGAAGTAAACAAGATTTTCAAATGAATTGGCGGTTTTTACTTCAGACATTCTTAATGGATTACTCAATGTGCAATATTGCAGTATTGCAAAAACTGATTAAATACCAGATCAGTAAAAGTTACTTCGCGAGTAACGATCTCACATGCTCTGCATATTAATTCATTCTGTTGCTTTGAGGGCAGGTGGTTAACGAGAGGGGAAATGTAACTCCAATCAACAAGTAGAGAAACTTCGGGTAATGTGGACCCCTTTTTTGAATTTGTTGCTTTTCATCATCATCATCATCATCAACAATCACGGATTAAGTCCATGTGGCTTGTTCCGGTCTCATAGATTCTCATTCAAAAGTTGGATCCATTTCTTCTTCGGTCTACCAACATTCCTGCGTCCTTTTGGTTTGTATTTAAGTATAATCAAAGTATAGAACAGGTGTCTAGTTTCAAATATTTGGGCTGTGATGTTGGCTACAATGTGGAAAGAGATATTGACTCCAAAATAAATAAATTTCAGACGGTGTGTGGAACAATACAGAGAACATTCAAAAATAAAATTAGAAAAGAAACCAAGATAAAAATGTATAATGTTATGGCGGTTCCCACAATATTGTATGGATGTGAAACTAGGGCTGCAGTGAAAAGACAGAAGGATAGAATACAGACGGCAGAGATGCGGTTCCTAAGACAAGTAAAAGGATGTACAAGACTTGATAGAATAAGAAATGAGGATATAAGAGAAGAATTGAAAGTACAGCCTTTATTGGATAATGTCACGAATTACAGACATAAATGGATTGATCATATGGACGGAATGAGTAAGGAGAGATATCCATTGTTAGCAAGAAATTATCAAGCAAGAGGAAGACGTGATGTTGGAAGACCTAGAAGACATTGGGCTGATGCATTATGAAGTCGGAACGGGCAATTGCCTAATCCCTGGAGTGATGATGATGATTTAAATATAATTTTGGGAATCCGATCATCTTGCATTCTTTGAAGACCTCAAAGGACAGAAATAAATGTGCGGAGGAGGCATCCATTTTCCAGGGGAAAATGTGGAGACCCATTCCCGGGGTAACAAGGGAGAAGTCCTCAACGGTCCTTAGGATCGGAAGAGGCAGCCCTCCATTTGGGGTTCATACAACTGGGGGCTATGATGTCTAGCCTTAAGATGGCAATTCCATCGTACATCTCACTCTGCGGAACGCCAGTAACGTACCCAGAAGAAATACTTTATTACTAAAAGTCTCATAAATAATTTGTTGCTTTTTCTTCTTTTAATTACGGAATTTCAATTGTGTTCAATTACAGTGACTATTTAACTCATGCCCCAAATGGGACTCAATGACCAATCACATTTCAATGATTTTTTATTTACAACCAATCACAGTCGTGTTTCTCCTAGAATTTACCAACTAAAGTTTATCATAAAAAAGAAAGAACCTCCTTTTTAACATTCTCAATAGGTCATAGTCATTTTGCAGTGACTGACTCTCTCAGAAATACGGCTACCAGATTGTATATATAGTGCATGAATGTCAACACATAGCGCATTCGGGAGTTCATATAAAAACATTTGTAGCAATTGATTATACAACAAAAAAAAACACTGTTTGCACTTTCTTATTTTTTCCCCAGGTAACAATATTCCAGAAAAATATAATTGCCATATTTACATCATAGGACTTCAGAAATGAATTAATAATTATACAGTTTGATGTATTTCATTTTTTTCTCCACTAGAGAGCATTCTTACAATATTGCGTTCCTTTGGCAATAAATAATATGATCCGGTTGCAGTGAGAACAAAAGAAGCGTACCAATCGTTTCTCATTTGTTTTCAAACATCGCCGTTTACATTAAATATATAAATATTTTAAAATAACTATATTTAAATAAAGATTTGTGAGTAAACAGCTTAATTTTATTCGTTAAATAGTCCTAACAAATGCCACTCTTGATTTCCTCCTCACTTCGTGAGTCGTGAATTTATCGATAATTTGGAAATCACTTATGATAATCATTAGCGTTGTAACTATGAAATAGCGTTGTTATTTTATTCAAATATGGAAACATTTTCATAATTCATAAACTTTTTTACATCAAAAGAAAGGTCCACTTTAACCTGGATATTCCGGTAAAGTGGACCCCATCCTAGCCTTTAGACTATTTTTTTTTTCACTCTATTAATTTATACAGAATGACCCAAATTAATCTGAAAATATTTATGACTGATCATAATTAAAAAGCTTTGATATTTATTTAATGTTTTGAAAAATTATCGTAGATTATAACATTCAAACGTCATTCATCTGTAGACAGCGACGGTCTTTGGGTTTAGGTAAAATTACAAGGATATTAAATAAAATTAATTAAATGTATGGCTTTTACATATATTTTCATTTTTACGTTTTTTGAAAGGAGTTGGGACATCAAGAGTCTCTGCAATGCATAATAGCACGCATTTCCAGAATTGAGCCTATGTTTAATTTCTTTGTGCGTCTCATTCCTATTTGTGATTATTGTTCCTAGGTATTTGAATTCAGCTACTTCCTCAACATTTCCCTCATTTGTCATTAGCTGTCCATTTCCATTATATAATGTATTTCTATGTGTGACCATATATTTAGTTTTATTGATATTTACTTCCAGTCCTAATTTCTTAGTGTTACTCAATAGTGTGTTCATGTTGGCCTTTAGTATCTCATCGCTATCGTCCAATAGTACTACATCATCAGCATAAACTAACAGCTTATTAATACCATTGAGTTGTAAGCCTTCCTCATCCTCTAAAGATTTAATGGCATGCTCTAATACAAAATTCATTAGTAGAGGAGATAGTGCATCTCCTTGCTTCAACCCATTCTGGATTTCAAAAGTGTCCGAAAACTGTTTGCCTACACGCACCCTACTCTTTGTGCCATTTAAATACATTCGTATAAGCCTAACTAACTTTTTAGGAATTCCGAACTCTAGCAGGATACTATATAACTTCTCCCTCTTAATTGAATCATGTACTTTTTTGAAGTCTACGAATAGTTGATGTACAGTACCATTATATTCCCATTTCTTTTCTAAAATCTGTCTTATACTAAAAATCTGATCTGTTGTAGACCTGTTTCTTCTAAATCCACATTGATGATCTCCTAGAATGTCATCAATATAGGGAGTAAGTCTGCTTACTAATATATTTGTTAGAATTTTGTACGAAGTTGAAAGTAATGAGATGCCCCTGTAGTTGTTGCAATCAGTTTTATCTCCTTTCTTATAAATTGGTACGATAATTGATTCCTTCCATTCATCTGGAAGAGCTTCTTTTTCCCAAATCATACTAAGTAACCAGCGTATCTTGTCCATCAATTGTTCTCCCCCTGATTTTATCAGTTCTGCTGGGATCTCATCTGGACCTGATGCTTTATACATCTTCAAGTATAAAAGAAAATAAGTTAAAATATACCTTCTTAGGTAAAATCCGTCGTCCTCAATTTTACCAAAGAAGGTATATTTTAATTTATTTTATTTTATGACTTTCCACCTCAACGGTTTTACAATGCATTTTATTAGTATTGAATCTTCAAGTATGCTGCTGCTACGCCAAAATAAATTAAATGTATTTTTATGTAGAGTTGAATAAGTACAGTGAATATTATCTGGCATCGAAACCCACGAAAAACCTACAATAGGTTTCATAATAGGCCTGAATTACATTGGTTGTGTATTTTGCTTCTCCACCACGTGACTTAGTGGGTGGCAGATTTTCACTTGTGCAACATGTCTCATAACAAAATATGCTTCTAGATTGATCTGTGTTCCCACAAGAGAAAGTTGTTGAGCTATTCAAGTGTGATGGATTGTGGTTCATTTTTAATACATACACACGATGACAAAACAAACCAGCTTACCTACCAATTGCACCTTTCAAATGCATTAATTTATATCTTATATAACTCCTCAATTATTCAATTTTGTACTAGAGCATACAATCAAATCTTTATAGAATGAAGAAGGCCTACATCTCAAAGTTATTAATAAGCTGTTAGTTTATGCTGACTATTTTGCTCATGCCCCTATTTGATTTACAATCAATCACAGAATTTACCAACTAAAGTTTATCATAATAAAGAAACCACCTTCTTTTTAACATTCTGAATAGGTCATAGCATTATTTTGCAGTGACTGACGCTCGAAGAAATACGGCTACCAGATTGTATATATATATATATATATATATATATATATATATATATATATAGTGCATTAATGTCAACACATAGCGCATGCGGGAGTTAATATAAAAACATTTGTAGCAATTGATTATACCACCAAAAAAAGAAATCACTGTTTGCACTTTCTTAAATGTATTTTTTCCCAGGTAATAACATTCCAGAAAAATATAATTGTCATATTTACATCATAGGACATCAGAAATGAATTAATATATAGTTTGATGTGTTTCATTTTTTCTCCACTAGAGTGCATTCTTACAATATTGCGTTCCTTTGGCAATAAATAATATGATCTGGTTGCAGTGATAAACAAAAGATGCAGATGAAGCGTGCCTATCGTTTCTCATTTGTTTTCAAACATCGCCGTTTACATTAAATATATAAATATTTTAAAATAACTATAGTTAAAAAATGATTTGTGAGTAAACAGCTTAATTTTATTCGTTAAATAGTCCTAACAAATGCCACTCTTGATTTCCAAATTCTCATAAGTAATGCCACGAGTGATTTCCAAATTATCGATAAATTCACGACTCACGAAGTGAGATATTCAATAATAGATTATATAATATGTATGCAATTAAATTGGTACGGGCACGTACGACGAGTGCAAGAAGAAAGGTTACCCAGGAAAACATTGGAATGGTGTCCACCTGGAAGAAGAAAGAAAGGAAGACCGAAACTCGTGGATGCAGGAAATAAGAACTGGAATGAGAACAAGAGGACTGGAGGACATGGATTGGATGGATAGAGACGAGTGGAGAAGAAAAATAAAACTTTAAGCACAGTAAGATGTGTAAACATTAAAATTATGTATATAAATAAATAAATAAAAAGCATTTCACAACTTATATAATATAATACAAGTTTTAAAGTGAACAACTGTTACAAGTATCCGCTTGTGTACAAATAGCAAAAAAAAAAAAAAAAAAAAAAAGAATGAGCGGATTCTTGATCTCGAAAATATTTCAAGTTATAACGCGCGATTCACACTAGTAAACTAATGGCCCAGTAAATCCACAATACGATCACCTTTCCACAATGAAGAGCATTCTTTTTATGCATAGTAAGCCAGCGAACTCATAGCTCGGTGCCTTATAGGTTGCTTCGTATAAAAGAGGTCACAGGTTCGATTCCCGATGACGTTATTTTTTTAATTGTTACAATGCTTTCTATTTTATAATGTCTGTCCACTCTTAAAGAAAAAAACGAACTAATTATTTGGAAGTATTACTTACTTACTTACTCACTGACATTATCGAACCCGTAGGTTCATGGCCGCCCGGACATAAGCTCTCCATACATCCCTATCCTGAGCTAATGCTTTCCAATCATTCCCTGTATAATCTACTTCTCTCAAATCATAGTTAATGTTGTTCTCCCACCTCATTCTTGGTCTACCAACTGGGCGTTTTCCCTCTGGCTTTCCTACAAGAAGTTTCCATGCACGTCTTTCATTCCCCATACGCGCAATATGTCCTGCCCATCGCAGTCTACGAGACTTAACTGTTCTTATTATATCTGGCTTCTTATAAAGACCATGTAGTTCATTGTTATTTAGTCTTCTCCATTCACCTGTCCATCTCTCTTTGGTCCAAAAATTTTCCTAAGAACTTTATTCTCAAATACTTTTATTTGGAAGTATTACTAATTATTATTATTATTATTATTATTATTATTATTATTATTATTATTATTATTATTATTATTATATGAGGTTTTTGAGGAATACTAGATAGGAAACGAAATGAAGATATACGAACAGAACTAAATATATTGAAGCTATTAGATAGGGCTGCCGAATATCCGGATGAATGGATGGAGAACATCAATAAAATGGATAACAATGGGATCCCGAAAGATAATCTTGAATACAGACCACTACACTCAAATTCAACCCAGGAAGTTATTATGGGCTACGCCAGTGTCCTCCTACCTACAGAGGGTAGATGTTGCCAAACTCATAATAACGGTATTTGTTTGTTCAGAGAGGGAAGGAGGGGCAAGGTTAGCAGTACTTTTCCCGAATCTATGTACTATACATTTAAAAAACTTAGTTTTTCTTTTACGGCATGCAAACTAGTTTTATAGTCGACACTTTCACACAGGATAGTACAGATCTGCACGAGCTCAGTGACAAGTGGTAACTGTTTTTTTCTTTAAGAGGGGGTGGCTTGGACGCCTACAACTTACAACTCTGTACTTCCTGTGATGCAATCTTGAGTTTTATATAAGGATTTCTCTTAAGAAAATACTGTTAAAATGGCAACCCAGTTCTCTACTCTAAACACACAGTAACTCCCTGAGTTGAATCTGATTGTAGGACGAAGAAATGCAGGAAAACTCAGTAAAAGATGGACACACCAATTCTAACCTGAGATCGAAACATATCTTAAGATCTAATTCTTGATGCTGATTATTATTATTATTATTATTATTATTATTATTATTATTATTATTATTATTATAGTATGGGACAAACATATCTTCAAAGAAACAAAAAAAAACTATTTTTAATTCAATAATCAGAAGCATTATTACCTATGGAGCTGATGTGTGGGCTTTAAATGCACAAATGAAAAAAAAAAAATTACTCGCCACTGAAATGGACTACTGGAGACGTGCTGCAAGAATATCCAGGAAGGATAAAATCAGAAATGCATATATAAAAGAAAAAATGCAGGTACAATATTCAATATTAGATTTTATAAAGAAGAAACAATTAAATTGGTACGGACACATGAGAAGGATGGAAGAAGGAAGACTACCTAAGATAATCATGGATTGGGAACCACAGGGAAGAAAAAAGAAGGGTAGACCAAATATTACGTGGATTCAGGGAATCAATGAAACTAAGAGGGAATGGGAAATAGAAGAAGATATATGGATGAACAGACAAGAATGGAAAAATGTGTTGAAACAAATGTGTAGTTAACTGTGAACATGGGTACCGGAAAAATGTATATTCATTGTAAAAGCCGGAATACTTACTTACTTACTTACTCACTGGCACTATCGAACCCGTAGGTTCATGGCCGCTCGGACATAAGCGCTCCATACATCCCTATCCTGAGCCAATCCTTTCCAATCATTCCCTGTATAATCTACTTCCCTCAAATCATAGTTAATGTTATTCTCCCACCTCATTCTTGGTCTACCAACTGGGCGTTTTTCCTCTGGCTTTCCTACAAGAAGCTTCCATGCAAGTCTTTCATTCCCCATACGTGCAACATGTCCTGCCCATCGCAGTCTACGAGACTTGACTGTTCTTATTATATCTGGATTCCTATAAAGACCATGTAGTTCATTGTTATGTAGTCTTCTCCATTCACCTGTCTGTTCATCCCTCTTTGGTCCAAAAATTTTCCTAAGTACTTTATTCTCAAATACTTGTAATCTCCTTTCCTCCCTTAAAGTAAGAGTCCATGTTTCGCACCCATATAATATAACTGGTAGAATAATAGTTTTATATATTTTCAGTTTAACGTTTTTTGAAAGGAGTTGGGACATCAAGAGTCTCTGCAATGCATAATAGCACGCATTTCCAGAATTGAGCCTATGTTTAATTTGTTTGTGCATCTCATTCCTATTTGTGATTATTGTTCCTAGGTATTTGAATCTAATCCTTGATGCAGATTATTATTATTATTATTATTATTATTATTATTATTATTATTATTATTATTATTATTATTATTATTATTATTTAAAAAGAAAAACGAAGATATAAGAACAGAACTTAATATATTTAATCTCTGTGAAAGAATAAAATATTATCAAAATGCTTATCTTCAGCACGTATTACGATTGAATGAACAGCGCATACCAAGAAGAATGTATAATTATAAACCAAAAGGGAGAAGAATGTTGGGAAGACCATTGAAGAGATGGAAGGACCAATTCGATCTATAATGAGATCGGAACAGGCCATTGGGTTAATCCTTGTTGTTGATTATTATTATTATTATTATTATTATTATTATTATTATTATTATTATTATTATTATTACTGCTAAAAGGAGTGAAAATAATTTTTCTGAGGGATACCACAATATTTATGTCCCATTTAAAGAAAATATTATATGAATTTTATGTATATAATGCAACGTTGGGTCGTGAGTGTCGAGATTAGATGAACAATATAGCGTAGCTGCTAAAATAATATTTATGGTCGATAATGTGCAAATTTTCAATAGAGCGATGTAAATGTCATTTATAATTTATCAAGAAGTTTATAGCGCTAGATAATACGCCTATATTTACATCGGCTTTATTACCGTTTATCTTTTGTACTAAAATGCTTCCTTCATTTTTATGTACAAGTCTTTTATATAACAAAATTTATCAGACATTTCCTTGTAAAATAAATTTATAGATAGATAACTCAGGTCAACAGTGGTTTTGTTGCCCTTGATATAAGATTAATTTCCGATATATTTATGCTCACAATTCATGAAACTATCAATGATTTTGGAAGATTTGCTCTGTTTTTTTTTTAAATCTTTATTTTCATTTTATAAAATATTGGAACAGGTGAATAATTTTACATATCTAGGATGCAATATCTCATATGGAGAAGAAAAGGATGTAAATGCAAAAATATCTAAATTTTTAAGAATTTTAGGGTTAATAAATTCTATCTTCAAGCCACAGTTAGTCCAAAAGCATTCAAGACTGAAAGTGTATAAAACACTGGCTCTTCCAACTCTTTTGTATGGTAGCGAAGTATGGACGTTGAAACAGAAGGATATACAGAGACTTAGATCTGCTGAAATGAGATATCTTCGGAGGACTGCAGGATACACACTACTAGATCACAAAAAAAATTAAGACATCTTATAAGAATTACACATGGAATCTTTAGAAAACAAAATTTCTGATTATAAGTCAAGATGGATACAACATGTTCATCGAATGGAAGATCACAGAATACCCAAACAAATGTTAAGATATCAGCCTGCAGGAAGAAGAAGACCAGAATGTCCACTCAAAATACTTCTGGATGGAGTTTCTCTTGAGGCCGAAACAGGCCAACAAATGGCCTAAATTCGTGAATGTACTATGATGATGATATTTTCATTTTACACTACAAAAAATCGGAAAATATAAAAAATAACATATTTATAATGTCAATTGTTTTTTGAAGAATTAGTATACACCGACGTAAATAGAAAGAAAAATGTCAAAAACCCATGTTATATTTCAGTGAAACGCCTTTTATAAGATTTTCTTCTACAATTTTTTAGGGGACAATCTCTTTTTAAAGACCAGCAGTAATCTGCCATCATGTGGCGGTCCCGTCTATACCTTTCCTCCATTACGTTTAGATCCTGCTGAAAGCGCACTCCCTGTTCGTTACTATAATTTCCTAAATTATCCGGAAATCTACCCAGGTGACTGTGGAGAAAGTGTAACTTTATACTCATATTTGCTCCTAGAATCTTGAAGCTTGTCAACATGTTTTGCACAATTTCTTTATAATTTGGTGCTTTATAGTTATCTAGAAAATTTCTGCTACCAATACAAAACCCTTCCAAGCTTCATTTTTCGGAACAGTCATAACTTTGATAAAATTTGCATCTTTCATCAATTGCCGAATTTGAGGACCATCAAATATTCCGCCTTTTAACTTTTACACTGAGCTTAGGAAATTTTCTACAAATGTATTTGAAACATTCTCCTTCCTTGTCCAACGCTTTGATGAATTGTTTTATCACATCCAGATGCACGTCGTGAGTACTTTAATTTTGTCAAATAACTGAGATCATGGCCGATGTGCGGAGTGAGGGGTGTGAGAGTGGGGATCACGTGATGTTTGTATGCGCAAAAAAAATGCGCAGAAATCAAATCATGACTGGAAACATAAATTTTATTAGTAACAAGCCGTATACTGATTAAAATATAAGACACACGAAAATCATAAAAAACTAGAGCACATTCAGCACTTTCATGAATATATTCGTAAACTGTGCACTTGAAAATATAGAAATATCCTGGGCTGAGATATCCAGGGAAATATTTTTTTTTGTAGAGCTGTGTAATTTAAACAATGCAGTATCTTGAACTTTTATAGAAAAAAACACTGTGAGGTTTAATTTTAGATGTAAATTAAAATTCTTTATATCTCACCTCATATCCAGTCTTCTAATTAAATCAGTTTCGAAACCTATGTAGTTTCATCTTCAATAATATTCCGACTAATGTTATGTCGAACAGGAGAACTGCTCCTTATTCCATCTGTTGGCGAAATTGAAATTCCCGGGGAATTTGATTTATTTCGGAGATTCATCTGTCCACCAACAGATGGAGTAAGAAGTAGTTTTCTGAATGACATAACATGAGTTGAAATATTACAGAAGATGAAACCACACAGGTTTTGAAACCGGTATAATTAGAAGACTGGATATGAGGTGAGATAGAAAGAGTTTTAATTTAAATCTTAATGCAGTATCTGTATCTGTGAAGTACCGCGTGTAAGAAATCCATCGCACAGGAAATGCGAAAACTAACTGAATTACGCAGAAACTCAAATCCCAGTTCAGAAAAAAAAAATCTTCAAAAACTGATTTATCGATGAACCAGAGTGTACAAGTTTAGGCATAGATATAATATCATGCATGCCAACAAATCTTTAGAGGATGTAGAAGGCCTAACAACTCAATGGTATTGATAAGCTGTTAGTTTATGCTGATGATGTAGTATTATTAGGTGATATCGAGGAGATACTGTATTCAGTAACAATAGGAAGTAAGCATCAAAGAACTAAATATATGTTCACACGTAGAAATGCATTACATAATGGAAATGACCTCCGGAAAATTTTACTCCATTTGAACCCATGTCCGCATTTCTTGACGGTTGCATTTTTACGGTGAAGGATCGTCACTCTTTCGACCAAGGTATGTTTTTCGTCTGGCGTATCACCTTCAACCAGTTCGGCATGGGTAACCCTATCGGCAGCAATGCTACCGCCGGCATAGCTCTCGGGATCATTTAAGCATGCAAGCCACTCTACCACGACAAGGTAAAATACCATGGAGATACCAACAACTGTCAGTACCAATGTACCGAAATCACTTTTTCGGTACGTAACAACCACGTCATCGTGTCTTCCTTCTACAGTGATGTTATAGAACAATGCCAAAGTCCTGTCTTCGTTGTCCTCTCTCCTACGTACCTCCCCCTTCCTTCATTATGCGCTGCGTGTGACTGCGCATCCCCCTTTGTTATCAAAAGGCCTCAAATAAGCTGTGCAAGTTAGTATCAGGGTCATCATCAACTTTGCGATCGTCGTGGTCAGGTCGACGGTAGCTCCAGGGAGCTCTTTGGTTTCATCAGTCCCACAAGCCAGAGTAGGGCAACCGGATTGTGGACCCTAGCACTTGGCTGGACTGGATTGTGTGTGTTTATTATTATCATTATTGACTTTTGAATTATCAATGATCAATTTATATTATTTCATTCATAACTTTTGTTTCAATGATCAAGAAGAATATAAATTGTTGTTATATTATTGTACCGGGCTTACAATATAAATCCGGACCGGTCTCACGGGGTTTCACCCGTCAGGCAGCGCTCTCTCCTCGTCCGCATTTCACTCTGCCAGCCGCTCGTCCTTGAACTAGTCAGTTTACTATCGTTCGACAAGATGAGACGTCAGCTGACATTAGAGCAGCGCATTTATGTGTGTAAATGTTATTATAAATACGAATCAGCTCGTCGCGTTCGCGAGGAATTTATTCGGAACTTCCCTGGACAATTACCTCCTTCCAGATCGACAATCCACGATCTTGTGACTAAATTTGAGACCACTGGTTCAGTACAAAATAAGAAACACACGCGAAGGCGTACGGTTCTCACCGAAGAAAAATTAGACGAAATTGGCGAAAATTTGGAACGTTCACCACAAAAATCATTACCGAAATTAGCACAAGTTGGGATTTCACTATCTTCTGCACATACAGCAACAAAATTGTTAAAGCTCAAACCTTACAAGTGTACACGTGTTCATTGTCTAAACCAAGGTGATCCCATAGCACGTGTGCGGGAGGACAACATTTCCAGCATTTTCTATAAGTTAAGAAACAGTTCAAGGACGGGTGGCAGGCAGGGTGAATTGCGGGAGGAAGAGACAGCACTGCGTGCCGGGTGAAACTCCGTGAGGCCGGTCCGGTTTTATATTGGAAGCCCGTTATATCAATTATGTGACTCATGATGCTTATTAAAAGTTACACTTTTTTAGTTAACGTAAGTTTACTAATTCTGTAGCTAGTCATGTTTCGTATTGACATATATTCTAAAGCTTTCTCAAGCCAATTTAATCCCCTTTTTCCTTCTAGCTTCCACGACTATAATACTGTTTAGCATTCAGTACTATATGTTTAGTAATTTACAAAGGAAAGGTGAATTAATCTCTGCATTCTATGGGCCCGGGCAAAGGAATGTTGATACAGTTTCTCAAAACTTTCAAACTCAATGTAATAAAAGATTGTTAGGATCGCGCGGTGCACCAAAATGAAAGCAGAAGATGATACTTGCGATCCGATTGAGGGTCTTTCCACTTTTCAGCGGTTGCCGTTTTACCAGCCGGCTGCTGGCCCTTCACATCCACATGTGTCAATCACAGAGGTAGATGATCAACAGCCAGTGTAAGGGTGACATGTGGTTAGCATGTTATAGCTGGTTCCTCAACCTGGAGCCGCTACTTATTGTAGCTACCCAATTGCCTCACGATGCTGGGTGGGCACCGGTCCCATACTGGCCGAAATACCATGAGAAAATTTCTTCCCCCATGGAGATTCGAACCAGCGCAAGTCCCGTAGCTCTGCGCCAAGGCTTCCTACCTTAACCGCTCGGGCACTTAAGTTATCGAAAGGCCTCCTATAAAATAATTATTGGAGACGACTGAGATATCAGGTACAATTATTAAAACTTTAAAACAGGTAGGTAATATAATTCGAGAATGAAATATGCAGTGTGGGCATTTCATTCACAAAGTTGTGCTAACCGTGTGTATTGAAGCTCGTGTTTGACTCCCTCTGACCTTCCCGTGCATTACTACGTTAAAACCAGTTTTTCAATATGTCACCAATCTGAGAGGCCTTCATATCGTGATGTCGTAACTTCCGTTTATAAAATATAACATGTATTGTTGTGATTGCATGAATCACATCGTATTCATTTGTTGTCGCAGTCGGAAGCAAGACGTGGGCAGAAATGCATGACCTCCTGTATTCTATATTCACTTTCCATTCTAATCAAATTTCATAACATTTATCTACTAGAACATCTCGTTTAATTAGTTTATATTTTTGTTAATTTAATATAAATTTAATTATATGTGTATATATATATATATATATATATATATATATATATAGTAATTCTGCCCGAAGGCAGGTCCATCACTGCAATCATAGCATTTTCATGCTATGCTTGCAGCTTAACTAGGGAATTGTAGGTCTGTTAGCTTCCCGTTGCTTTCCACACCGGTGAAGGATGATGATGATGTTAATAAGGATGATGATGGCCATATGATTTCGGGGACCGTTTGGGCCTTAACCCAGAAAAACTGCCCAGACCAGGGATCGAACCCGGGCCCGCTGCGTGAGTAGGCAGCACGCTACCTCGAGACCACAGCGGTGGACTATATATATATATATATATATATATATAAACATCCGGTATCATGGCAGCTGTCGCCGTCTTCCGGAAACCAAACGCCATTCCTCTCTGTCCATCCATTGATCTTCCTCCAATCCTCTGATATTCATAGCTGCTTGTACCCCTTCTATCCAAGTTTTCTTCGGTCTTCCTCTCTTCCTCCTTTCCATTGGGATCCATTCCATAACAATTTTACGCAATCTTTGCTCTGGCATTCTTTTGACATGGCCATACTACTGTAATATTTTCTTTACTATAATGTCTATGATGTCCGGCTCCTCTTGTACACCCATAATTTCCCTTATTTCTTTATTTCGTATTCTATCCATTCTAGATTTTCCAGCTGATCTTCTTAAAAATCCATTTCTGTACTATATATATATATATATATATATATATATATAGTCCACTACTGTGGTCTCGAGTTAACGTGCTTCCTTGTCACGAAGCGGGTCCGGGTTCGATCCGGTCGGGATAGGCTCCTGGATGATTTTTTTTCGGGGGTTTTTCCTCACCTGTGTAAGACAAATGTCAGGATGCTTAGGGCCCAAAGGTCCCCGAAAATCATCCGGCCATCATCATCATCCTTATCATTATCACCATCATCCTTCACCGGTGTGGAAAGCAACGGGAAGCTACCACACCTATAATTCCCTAGTAAAGCTGCAAAGCATAGCATGAAAATGCTATGATTGCAGTGAAGGACCTGCCTTCGGGCAGAATTACTATGGATGGATGGATATATATATATATACATTTATTTATTTAATTCAACACCATTGCGATTCAATATAATCGAATTCCATATAATATGAACTTAATTCAGTATAAATTAATTAATTGTAAAATTAAATAAATTTAATTTATTATAATTTGATTCAGTATAAATCTGATTTAATATAAAATTAATTGTTCATAAGTAGTGCCACGAGTGATTTACAAATTATCGATAAATTCACGAAGTGATCGTATAAATGGAGTTTAAATACTAATATAAAAAATACAAGGTTCTTCCACCTCTACACTCTGCCGTGAGGAGAACTGGAACTTGCCAAATTCTGCCGGCACGAACATGTGAAATATAAAATACAGAGGGCAATGAAC
The DNA here is from genome assembly GCA_030220185.1 of Diploptera punctata. NCBI lineage: Eukaryota > Metazoa > Arthropoda > Insecta > Blattodea > Blaberidae > Diploptera > Diploptera punctata. The sequence goes on along the minus strand of JASPKZ010007791.1, from coordinate 773,034 downwards.
ACATATATTGTACATATTACTATTGCCCCACCCTCAACTTTATGACGTACACAGGCACACATGTTTGGGATTGTATTTACAGCACAGGGTTTAACTAAATGAAAATAAACAAAACATTCAATACTACATGGGAGTCCAGGAGGTAAAACCAATCCTCATAAGTAACGCCACGAGTCATCATCATCATCATCACTCCAAGGATTAGGCAATTGCCCGTTCCGACTTCATATTGCATCAGCCCAACGTCTTCTAGGTCTTCCAACATCACGCCTTCCTCTTGCTTGATAATTTCTGGCTAACAATGGATATCTCTCCTTGCTCATTCCATCCATGTGATCAATCCATTTCTGTCTGTAATTCGTGACTTTATCCAACAAAGGCTGTACTTTCAATTCTTCTCTTATATCCTCATTTCTTATTCTATCAAGTCTTGTACATCCTTTTACTTGTCTTAGGAACCGCATCTCTGCCGTCTGTATTCTATCCTTCTGTCTTTTCACTGGAGCCCAAGTTTCACATCCATACAATATTGTGGGAACCGCCATAACATTATACATTTTTATCTTGGTTTCTTTTCTAATTTTATTTTTGAATGTTCTCTGTATTGTTCCACACACCGTCTGAAATTTATTTATTTTGGAGTCAATATCTCTTTCCACATTGTAGCCAACATCACAGCCCAAATATTTGAAACTAGACACCTGTTCTATACTTTGATTTTCTAAAATAATTTTGGTTCTCACTGGATCTCTTCCTCTAAAAGCCATGGTCTTCGTTTTCCTTACAGAAATTTTTAGATCGTATAATTTACATATTTCATTTAATGCATGCATTGATTTCTGTAAGTCGTCTTCATTTTTCTGTATTATGATTACATCGTCAGCAAATAAAAGATTATTTATGCACATTTTATTATCCATTCTTATTCCTGGATTTACTAAAACTTTCCATTTATTAAAAATATCGTCTATATATATATTAAACAAAGTGGGTGATAAACTACATCCTTGTCGTAATCCAGTATTTGTTTTGATTGCATCTGTTCTTTTGAATCCGGTATCTATAATTATATTTGTGTCTTCATATAATGTCTTTATTGTTTCTACAAGGCACAGCGGGTATCCTTTCATTCGTAATATTTCCCATAATTTTTGTCTGTTTACTCGATCGAAGGCCTTATCCAAATCTATAAATCCTATGTGAGTTTCTAAGTTATGTTCTCTCTCTTCTCTTTTCTATGAGTTGTTTCAGTGTAAAGACATTGTCTATACATGACCTTCCCTTTCTGAATCCACTTTGATTTTCACTTATTATTACTTCTGTTATGTTTCTCAATCTATTATTTATTATTTTCGTATATATTTTGTAGCCAGTATTCATTAAGCTAATCCCTCTGTAATTCTCGCAATTTCTCCGGTCTCCTCTTTTGAATATATTCTTGACAATTGCTGTTTTCCAAGTGGTTGGAATCCCATAGGTCTGCCAACATATATTAATTAGATGAAGTATTCGTAGTTTACACAATATTCCACTATATTTGATTAATTCCATATTTATATTATCTAATCCTGTTGCTTTCCTATTCTTAGTGGTTTTCAAAGCCATTTCTAATTCATTTATGTCTATTACATCAATATTTTCCACTTTTATTTCTTCCTCATTGTTCTCTTTTCCTTCAATTTCCTCCTTTTTCCAAAGTTTTTCATAATGCTGGATCCATTCTTGTTCTGGGATTATATTCAATCTGGCAGAATCTTTCTCAGTCTGATTTAGATGTTTCACTAATTTATAACCTATTTCTTGTCTTCCATACATATCATGTTCTACTGAGCTTATAAATTTATCCCATGACTCCTGATGGGATTTTCTTATAATGCTTTTAGCAATTCTCCTTTTCATTTTATATTCTTCATAAGATTCTTCTGTTTTCAGTCGTAAGTATGTATGATATGCTTTTTGTTTTTCATTCACTGCATTTTGTATATTCACATTCCAAGTTCTCAAGCCCTTCCTATTCCTTATTCTATTTTTCTTTCCTAATATCTCATTTGCTGTTTTATGTATTACATTTGATATATTTTCCCATTCAATATTTATATCTTCTGACGTCGCTATCTCTGATATATATTTATTCATTCTGCTTTCATAATGTTGTCTAATACTTTGATCTTGTAATAAATATATTTTATATACTTCTTCTTGGTTTCTTTTGTTCTTTATGTTATTTTTCCGCCATTTAGCTATTATGTTTATTTTGCTTATCACGAGATAGTGATCAGAGTATATATCGCTGCCTCTATGTACTCTCACATCTTTTACCAAGGCTCCTAGCTTGTTGTTTACAATTAAATAGTCAATTATTGATCTTGAGTTATATCCACTTCTTGTATATTTATGTATGTCCTTTTTTCGGAAATAGGTATTCATTATTTTTAATTGATTATAGGCTGAAAACTGTCTCAAATCCTGTCCATTTTCATTTATTGTTATTTCTCCATTATTTCCTATTACATTAGGTATAGGGACATTGCCTACTCTGGCATTTAAGTCTCCACTTATTATTAAATGATGATCTTTTGTATATTTATCAACTAATGTTTGTAATGTTTTATAAAATGTTTTTGTTTCTTCTTTCTTGCCTTCCTCTGGGGCATACACAGCAATTATCATCATATATCCTCTTTCAATTTTAAATCTGGCTATCAGGATTCTTTCATTTATAAACTCATAGCTATTCAATTTGTTCTTCCATTTTTCATCTATTAAAATTGCTACTCCACACTGCGCTCTTGTTGTTGTCTATTCTACTCCGCTATACAACATAGTATAGTGTTGTAAGTCCTTTGTTCCTTTTAGTTTCTTTTTTGTTTCTGTTATTGTTGCTATATTTATTTCTTTTTTTTCTTTAATTCTCTTTCTAATTCTTCTTCTTTTGTATTTATTCCCCTTACGTTCCAATTTCCTAATTTCAAAATGTCCTTTATTCCAAATCGTATCCTTTTATCTTGCTTGGGTCGGTTCCTTTTATGACAATCCGGCTGATTTCCATGAAGCTTCTCAGTAAGATAAATGTCTCCTGGAAGCGTTACGAGCGCTTCGCAGGACAAGGATGGTGGAAGGGCTGCTTCCTCTGAGCCTCCAAACATGCTCCTCTGGGTATCCACCCCCCAAGAGAGGGCTGCTTCTTCCGCTCTTCAAGCCCTACAAGTTTAGCTGTGCTATTCCTTGTCGCCCTGTTGACCGTTGAAGACTTGACTTGACGAAGATGTGGCCGCCCAATATGGATACAGACGCCATTCCTTCGTTGTGAGCTATACTTAGTTCCCCTCGCCTCTTACCCACCAGCAAGATTAACCTAAGTCAATCTTCCCCAGTAGAGTCGTCTGGTTCATCGGGTACTAAGCCCCCCCACCACGTCAAGGTGATAGCTCGTGGGGGGGGCGCCACGAGTGATTTCCAAATTATCGATAAATTCACGACTCACGAAGTGAGGAATGAATTTATCTAGAGCATTTGGAAATCAAGAGTGGCATTTGTTAGGACTATTTAACGAATACAATTAAGCTGTTTACTCACAAATCATTATTTAAATATAGTTATTTTAAAATATTTATATATTTAATGTAAACGGCGATGTTTCAAAACAAATGACAAACGATTTACTTCTTTTGTTCGTCACTGCAACCAGATCATATTATTTATTGCCAAAGGAACGCAATATTAAGAATGCACTCTAGTGGAGAAAAAATGAAATACATCAAACTGTATATTAATTCACTTCTGATATCCTATGATGTAAATATGACAATTATATTTTTCTGGGGAAAAAATACATTTAAGAAAGTGCAAAAAGTGGTTTCTTTTTTTGGTGGTATAATCAATTGCTACAAATGTTTTTATATTAACTCCCGCATGCGTATTTCTTAGAGAGTCAGTCACTGCAAAATAATGCTGTGACCTATTCAGAATGTTGAAAAGGAGGTGCTTTCTTTATTATGACTATTTAACTCATGCCCCAAATGGGAGTCAATGACCAATCACGTTTCAATGATTTCTGTTTTACAACCAATCAGAATCGTGTTTCACCAAATATTTATCAGTGTTATGATTACCATATTAAAGAAAGCTCCTCCTTACAATATTGCGTTCCTTTGGCAATAAATAGTATGATCTGGTTGCAGTGATAAACAAATGAAGCAGTAGAAGCGTACCTATCGTTTCTCATTTGTTTTCAAACATCGCCGTTTACATTAAATATATAAATATTTTAAAATAACTATAGTTAAATAATGATTTGTGAGTAAACAGCTTAATTTTATTCGTTAAATAGTCCTAACAAATGCCACTCTTGATTTCCAAATTCTCTAGATAAATTCACTCCTCACTTCGTGAGTCGTGAATTTATCGATAATTTGGAAATCACTCGTGGCATTACTTATGATAAACTATAGTTGGTAAATTCTAGGCGAAACACGACTGTGATTGGCTGTAAATAAAAAATCATTGTAACGTGATTGGTCATTGACTCCCATTTGGGGCATGAGTTAAATAGTCAATCAAAGTGCACATCTCATTGGTCGAAGAGGCTGTATTTCTTTGCATCTACAACTTTGGTTTCTTCTTCTAATGTCTTCACTGGGTGTATTAATAACTTCACTCATGATGGAAAAAAGTGTAGAGAACTTATATGTAAAACCAAATCTAATACAAACTAAATCCGAACTTAATGCAGACATGTAAAAAAGACAAAATACAGAATAGACAACCAGTTCAACAAGTTAAGTAATTATTTTTTTTTATCTGTCCTTTCATTATTTTCCAAAGTTCAATGTTTCAATTTTATTTTCTAATCTGGACTTCCGCGATGACCTCCAGTAATTCATCCAAGGAATAATAATAAATAATAATAATCATCATAGTCCATTCACGAATTTAGGCCATTTGTTGACCTGTTTCGGGCTCAATAGAAACACCATCCAAAAGTAATTTGAGTGGACGTCCTGGTCTACTTCTTCCTGCAGGTTGATATCTTAACATTTGTTTGGGTATCCTGTGATCTTCCATTCGATGAACATGTTGCATACATCTTGACTTATAATAAAAAACTTTGTTTTCTAAAGATTCCATGTGTAATTCTTCTAAGATGTCTTCATTTTTTTTGTGATCTAGTAGTGTGTATCCTGCAGTCCTCCGAAGGTATCTCATTTCAGCAGATCTAAGTCTCTGTATATCCTTCTGTTTCAACGTCCATACTTCGCTACCATACAAAAGAGTTGGAAGAGCCAGTATTTTATACACTTTTAGTCTTGAATGTTTTTGGACTAACTGTGGCTTAAAGATAGAATTTATTAACCCTGAAATCCTTAAAAATGTTGATATTTTTGTATTTACATCCTATTCTTCTTATGAGATATTGCATCCTAGGTATGTAAATTATTCACCTGCTCCAAAATTCTACTGCCAAGTACAATTTACAATTTCAATAACAATAATAATAATAATAATAATATAATAATAATAATAATAATAATAATAATAATAATAATAATAATAATAATAATAATAATAATAATCTATCTATCCATCTATCTTCGGGGTTTTACAGCTGCTGCCATCTTCCCCTACCAAACCTCCAAAGCCTACGATGTTGGGAATCTTCAATGCTTAGCCCTCTAGCTTGCATTAATGTCTTCATGTTTTCCATCCATGTTAACTTTGGTCTCCCTCTTTTCTTCTTTCTGGTCGGATGCCATTGATATAGTTGCTTTGCCCGTCGCTTATCTTCCATTCTTAAAACATGCCCTAACCATTTTAATTCCTTCTCCTCAATTCTTTCAATTGTGCTTTCTTCTGCTTCCATTATGTTTCTAATTTCCTTATTTGTGACATGTTCTAATTTTGACTTTCTGGCACTTCTGCGTAAATAATCCATTTCTAGAGCTGTTAGTCTATTGCTGTAGTATTTATTGATTGTCCATACCTCACTTCCATACATTGCAACAGATTCCACTAATGTTTTACCAATATATTTTTTCTTTATTTCCAAAATAATAATAATAATAATAATAATAATAATAATAATAATAATACTTTTTGTATTTATATACAGAATTTTAATGTTTACACATCTTTCTGTGCCTAAAGTTTTATTTTTCTTCTCCACTCGTCTCTCTCCATCCAATCCATGTCCTCCAGTCCTCTTGCTCTCATTCCAGTTCTTATTTCCTGCATCCACGAATTTCGAGGTCTTCCTCTCCTCCTTCTTCCAGGTGGACACCATTCCAATGCTTTCCTGGGTAATCTTTCTTCTTGCATTCGTCGTACGTGCCCATACCAATTTAATTGCTTATACCGAAAAAATCTACTATTGAATAACCAATATTCATTTTTTCTCTTATATATATTTCTTATTTGTCTAATTCTGAACATCTTGCTGCTCTCCTCAAGAAATCCATTCCATCGACATACATTTTTCTTCTAAGTTTTTGTTGAATTTCCAAACTTCAGCTCCATATGTGACAGTACTTCTCACTATTGAATTATATATTTGTAACTTATTTTTCCTGGTTATATGTCTGTTCCATAAGACTCCATTCATCATTGCTGTTATTGCTCTACCTTTATTTATTCTGTTCTTAATATCACTTTCTTCTTTATCCTCTTTATCTAATTTTACTCCCAGATACTCAAATTCTTCACATCCTCTAATAATAATAATAATAATAATAATAAATTTCTACGCAAAGAGCTTATATTTAGTTTTATTGATTTGTAATCAATTGTTATATTTTACTATGTTATGTAGTCCAAAGTGTGATAGGGCCACACCCAAAACAACGACCGTTTTTCATGTCCCCCAGGTGTTCCAACATTCAGAGAAAACCTGACGATTTAATTGCGTATTCTTCGCTTGTTGCGTATTGGAGGTGTTTCCATGCCAGCGCTTGCATTTTATCTGAAACTGCAACTTGAAGCGATCCTGTCCCATTGACATAACTCACTGGTTACAATGCTAATTTCATACTGATTAATTGGACATTCATAAAACGTACAATTAAATAACAAGCCTATAATGAGAAGTTTAATGTTATGCAATTAGATTATCCTGTTTTAAGAGAATGTCAAAAAAATGACTACCTTTTACTGTTCAAGTTACTTTTTATCATAGTTCTTATTACGTAACAATACAAAAACTATCACAACTTCCCTTTCTTCTTTTTATTGATTTAGTAGCTTAAACCCGGGGTGCGCTGCTACGCCTAAAAAATGTAATATGCGTTTTTACTTTTAGTTGAATAAAACAGGTATCCCGTCTACATAAAAAAGTTGTACTTCAATGGATTCCGGCCCATTGTAGAGTGACAGGCAATGAAATAGCCGATTTTCTGGCCAAGAAGGGTAGCAAAATTGTTTCAAACCCAACTTCTACTCCAGTTTCCTTTCACTCTATCAAAAGAATTATCTCAAATAAATACATCAATAAACTTAGAGAAGAATACAACCACCACAAAACATCTGGAAAGGAATGGGAAAATCTACAAGCTTATGACATTACTACATTACAAAGAAAATCTGCAGTAGCAATATTGAGACTGCTAACGGGACATGACTGCTTGAATAAACACCTACACAGAATTGGCATAACAGATTCACCTAAATGACCTTTTTGCAATTTAAATGAAGATATGGAAAGAAACCATCTCCTCCGTTGTCCAGCTTTTGTAGAAGAGACCAGCCTTTCTGCTAAATATTGGAGTGCAAGAGAGCGAATGATTTCATTATCAAGTGCTCGACATTAGATACCACCAACTTTTAGTTGAATAAGTAAAAAGAAAATTTGGATACTACATACCTCAGTTTATTTTAACAGCATATACTGAGTTTTGTTGTGAAACATAAAAAATTGTAACCGCTAGAGCAATTTTTAAATTTTAGTTTCAGGTGAACTCCTACACCTAATGGTTTTAGAATTTAGAGCATTACACTGAGCAACAAAAAAATATACTTTTTTTTTGTCTCAGAAACAAAAATATGTGATTCTGATAGTATTTTTCTCCTGAATTCAAATATGATATCGGTTTTTCTCCACCACGCAAAGATTCCATTCTTTTAGCCAGGAACCAAGCATTTCAGACTGGTTTTTTGATAACTTTAAATCTCTTATGAGATTGTTAAGATCTTCTTAAGCCAATAAATGAGGCTCAGATGAACAGCTTTGTTCAAAAGTTGTATCACCAAAATATGTTTCTTCTTCTTCTTTACTTCCATCAGAAGGAAGTAGATTATACAGTGGATGGTTGGAAAACATTAGCTCAGGATAGGGATGTATGGAGAACTTATGTCCGAGCGGCCATGAACCTACGGGTTCGATAGCGCCAGTGAGTTTGTGAGTTTGGGAGAACACCTTCCTCGTTTTATTTCAATGCTATATACCGAGTTTCGTTGCGAAAACCCAAAAAACTGTGGCCGATAGAGAGATTTTTAAACTTTTGTCTCAGGTGCTCTACTCCTGGCAGTCAAATTTTGGTGGTTAACGAACTTGTACATAGAGATATAAAGACAGAATTGTTCACGTGTTTTTTTAAGAGCTAAAGAAAAGAACGGTGGGATTCAATCTCCGTTGAACCGGAACGCTTTGAAGAGAACTTGCATGACAATGGAAAATTCTTAAGTCGATCGGATAAAAGAAATTACTAGAAAGTGCGCCCACACGCCAAGGTAACGGGATTCGATCTCAGCACCCAGCTGTGTGGGTTCGTTAAACTATTTCGAATTGAAATGTTATTTTATAGAAATCCCAAGTAATTAATCTATTGACTTTTAACTCATGTCCCAAATGGGAGTTAATGACCAATCACATTTCAATGATTTTATATTTACGACCAATCACAGACGTGTTTCGCCTAAAATTTACCAACTAAAGTTCATCATAATAAAGAAAGCATCTCCTTTTTAACATTCTGAATAGGTCATAGCATTAATTTGCAGTGACTGACCCTCCAAGAAATACGGCTACCAGATTGTATATATAGTGCATGAATGTCAGCAGAAAGCGCATGCGATAGATAATATAAAAACATTTGTAACAATTGATTATACCAAAAAAAAAAACACTGTTTGCATTTTCTTAAACGAATTACTTTACAGGAAATGCCGTTGCAGAAAAATATAAATTGACATATTTACATCATAGGACATCAAATTAATTAATACCTATAAAGTTGGTTATAAATTTCTCCACTAGGGTGCATTCTTACAACATTGCGATCCTTTGGCAATAAATAATATTATGATCTGATTGCAGTGATGAACAAAAGAAACAAATGAAGCGTACCTATCGTTTCTCATTTGTTTTCAAACATCGTCGTTTATATTTACTTACTTACTCACTGGCACTATCGAACCCGTAGGTTCTTGGCCGCACGGACATAAGCGCTCCATACATCCCTATCCTGAGCTAATGCTTTCCAATCATTTCCTGTATAATCTACTTCCCTCAAATCATAGTTAATGTTATTCTCCCACCTGATTCTTGGTCTACCAACTGGGCGTTTTCCCTCTGGCTTTCCTACATGAAGCTTCCATGCACGTTTTTCATTCCTCATACATGCAACATGTCCTGCCCATCGCAGTCTATGAGACTTAACTGTTCTTATTATATTGACTTCCTATAAAGACCATGTAGTTCATTGTTATGTAGTCTTCTCCATTCACCTGTCTGTTCATCTCTCTTTGGTCCAAAATTTTCCGAAGTACTTTATTCTCAAATACTTGTAATCTCCTTTCCTCCCTTAAAGTAAGAGTCCATGTTTCGCACCCATATAATATAACTGGTAGAATAATAGTTTTATATATTTCAGCTTAACGTTTTTTGAAAGGAGTTGGGACATCAAGAGTCTCTGCAATACATAATAGCACGCATTTCCAGAATTGAGCCTATGTTTAATTTCTTTGTGCATCTCATTCCTATTTGTGATTATTGTTCCAGGTATTTGAATTCAGCCCCTCGTACACAAACTAAGTGTATACTATTTGAATAGAATGTAAAAGTTATTCGCAAAAATAAGCAAAATCCGACCATTATAACTGGTAGTTTATCTGAAATCCAAAATTTAAAAATCGCTCTAGCGGCCGTAATTTTCGATGTATCGTAAACAAACACAGCATATATTATTTAAATAACACGTTCAAGTTATTCTCAAAAAATGACCGAAATTCAAACGTTATAAATGGTAGTTTATTATGAAATCCAAAATTTAAAAATCGCTCTAGCGGCCGTAATTTTTGATGTCTCGTAAACAAACTCAGTAGATATTATTTACATAACACGTTCAAGTTATCTCCAAAAATGAGCGAAATTCAAACATTATAAATGGTAGTTTACTATGAAAACAAAAATTTAAAAATCGCTCTAGCGGCCGTAATTTTTTATGTCTCGTAAACAAACTCAGTAGATATTATTTACATAACACGTTCAAGTTATTCTCCAAAAATGAGCGAAATTCAAACTTATAAATGGTAGTTTACTATGAAAACCAAAATTTAAAAATCGCTCTAGCGGCCGCAATTTTTTATGTCTCGTAAACAAACTCAGTAGATATTATTTACATAACACGTTCAAGATATTCTCCAAAAATGAGCGAAATTCAAACATTATAAATAGTAGTTTACTATGAAAACCAAAATTTAAAAATCGCTCTAGCGGCCGCAATTTTTGATGTCTCGTAAACAAACTCAGTACATATTATTTAAATAACACGTTCAAGTTATTCTCAAAAAATGAGCGAAATTCAAACATTATAAATGGTAGTTTACTATGAAAACCAAAATTTAAAAATCGCTCTAGCGGCCGCAATTTTCGATGTCTCGTAAACAACTCAGTATATATTTTTACATAACACGTTCAAGTAATTCTCAAAAAATGAGCGAAATTCAAATATTATGAATGGTAGTTTACTATGAAAACCAAAATTTAAAAATGGCTCTAGCGGCCTCAATATTCAATGTCTCGTAAACAACTCAGTATATATTTTTTACATAATAGGTTCAAGTTATTCTCCAGAAATGAGCGAAATGCAAACATTATAAATGGTAGTTTACTATGAAAACAACATTTAAAAATCGCTCTAGCGGCCGCAATTTTCAATGCCTCGTAAACAAACTCAGTATATATTATTTAGATAACACGTTCAAGTTATTCTCCAAAAATAAGCAAAATATAACTTATTATAAGTGGTAGTTTGACTGAAAGCTAAAATTTAAAATTCGCGCTAGGGACCGTTATTTTTTTTTTCCAACGAAATTTGCTATATGCTATTTAATTAACAGAAGAAAATATATATTCCTCAAATCAGCAAAATTGGGCATTAAATACTACGTAGAGAGGAATTTGCTTAGTTTCCGCAATTCCTGCGCGACAGAGTTTTTCTGACTTGCAAGACAGTTGCTACTTAAAGAGCACGAACTGAAATCTGCAGCTTATTGAAAAATAACTGTAATTAAAGTCCATCAAGGTCGCTGTTCATTACACGCCCTGGGCAAACATCAACAAAAAAAAACAAGAATTGTTGTTTCATTGGAGTCGTGAGAAATGTAGGTCATTTGCACCTCCGTGCATCAACCACCGAAAAAAAACTCACCTTTACGAAACTCACTTCTTCACTTCTTAACTGATATTTATTTCACTGTTGCACAAAACTATGAATTATTCAACCACCAATTAATTCTCTTTTATGGAATTTCAATAATAATCATTAACTAACTGGCCTACCATTCAAATATTTATGGTCAATTTTTGAATCAGATTGGAAAAGTTATAGTGAAATTGAGAAAAGAATTAGTGAAGGAAGAAAAGTAAAGTAAGGCAGAGTGGTATGGAGTAATAGCATATACAATGCGAGGATGGAAAGTGGTTTTTACAGAAGCGATTTCCGAGATTCTGTAAAAAAGCTACACAAACGTGCGTAGTACATTATTTATGGTGTTCTTCTTCTTCTTCTTCTTCTTCTTCTTCCTTCCAAGTATTAGGCCAAGGCCTGTTACGATCCTATAGAAAATTTTCCCTCCAGCGTTTCATAGGACGGCCCAGTGACTTACGGGAAATTCTCGTATAAGACTTGAAAGCATAATAATAGTCCCTTCGATTGGTTGCCGGCCAAAGGAATGCAAGACCAGTGATGGGGCTGCCATCTTATAGCCTCTGGTCAGGCTTTTCTGGAGAAGAAAAGGAAATAAAGGAAAGAAGAAATGGAAGAAAGGAAAGACTCCCTAGCCCTCGGATGCCCTAATAGCGTCGGGGTCGAAAAAAACAAGCGTTAACCAAGAGAGGTTAGATAGTAAAGTTAAAAGAGTGCAAAACACAAGTAAGTGGAAGAAATGTTTTGCTCAGCTTGGACACCTTGTGGTCAAAATAATAAATAACATCATCATAGTACATTCACGAATTTAGGCCATTTGTTGGCCTGTTTCGGCCTCAAGAGAAACTCCATCCAGAAGTATTTTGAGTGGACGTCCTGGTCTTCTTCTTCCTGCATCGAATGGAAGATCACAGGATACCCAAACAAATGTTAAGATATCAACCTGCAGGAAGAAGAAGACCAGGACGTCCACTCAAAAGACTTCTGGATGGTGTTTCTCTTGAGGCCGAAACAGGTCAACAAATGGCCTAAATTCGTGAATGTACTATGATGATGATGATCATTATGGATACTTATTTACCTGACTGGCCAAGCAATCAATTTCAAATGACAGCCGAAGGTGGAACATATTTCTTGAAAGGCCGTACATGGTTTTAACTACTTGAAGTTTTAAACAGAAATCGATTTTAATGTATCAGGTACTTACGAGTATTTTAATATTTTGTTCACCCCTATACTAATAATGGCCTAAATATCATTCTGATTTTAGGGAAGTAAGTTCAATTTACCAGACAGGCCTTGGTATCCATTGACAACGGCATGTAATTGCTCAACTTACTTCTATAGGGAGAAAAGAAATTGACTTAATTAGTAATGTAAAAATGTTACCTATAGTTTTTTTTTTTAATTTACACCAGTCCTTAAATATTCTGTATTCTTAGGCCTATTCGTATACATTTTTGGATTTGCTGGTGATAGTAAATGAACAGGAGCATTCACCGCTTCCTCTACATCACAATTAATCATATCTGTAATTAATATGCAGTCTGAAACTGTTATTTAAAATGTCTGCCACTAATTCAGACAACAATAAACAATTGCAGTTGTTTTATCAACATTCTCTTGCTATCAAACAATTGAACTCTTCAAACCAAGATATAAATTCACACGAAATATAAAAATTAAACATAATTATTAGTACAGGAGTGAACAAAATTATATACACAATTCGGGAAAAAGTACATTACTGGTCTCGAACTTATTTGCTGGTCCTCAAACACGTCCTCGACTGGTAATGTACTACTCACATCACTTGTTGCGTATGTAACTACAGTAAAACTTGATCAAGGCGGAATCGTATGCAATTTTTTTCACATTAGACAAAATTCCGCATTATAAAAAACTAAAACTTATTAATAACACAGCTCTACAAAAAAAAAGTTTTTTTGTTGCCCTAGATATCTCAGCAAATTTCTGTGCTTTCAAGTGCACAGTTTACGAATATATTCATGAAGTGCTGAATGTGCTCTAGTTTTTATGATTTTTACGTATCTTATATTTTAGACATTAAACGGCTTGTTACTAATAAAATTTATGTTTCTAGTCATGATTTGATTTCTGCGCATTTTTTCGCGCATACAAACATCACGTGATCTCTACTCTCGCACCCATCACTCTGCACATCGGCCGTGATCTCAGTTATTTGACAAAATTAAAATACTCACGATGTGCATCTGGAAATGATAAAACAATTTGTCAAAGCGTTGGACAAGGAAGGCAAATGTTTCAAATACATTTGTAGAAAATTTCCTAAGCTCAGTATGTAAAAGTTAAAAGGCGGAATATTTGATGGTCCTCAAATTCGGCAATTGATGAAAGATGCAAATTTTACCAAAGTTATGACTGTTCCGGAAAGTGAAGCTTGGAAGGGTTTTGTATTGGTAGTAGAAAATTTCCTAGGTAACTATAAAGCACCAAATTATAAAGAAATTGTGCAAAACATGTTGACAAGCTTCAAGAATCTGGGAGCAAATATGAGTATAAAGTTACATTTTCTCCAAAGTCACCTGAATAGATTTCCGGATAATTTAGGAAATTATAGTGGCAAACAGGGAGTACGCTTTCATTAGGATCTAAAAGTAATGGAGTAAAGGTATCAGGGTAGATGGGACCGTCACATGATGGCAGATTACTGCCGGTCTTTAAAAAGAGATTGTCCCCTAAAAAATTATAGAAGAAATCTTATAAAAGGCGTTATCTTATAAAAGACTGAAGTATAACATGGGCTTTCTGAGATTTTTCTTTCTATTTACGTCGGTGTATACTATTTTTTCAAAAAAACAATTGGCATTATAAATACATCTGTTATATTTATTTTTTTCATATTTTCCGATTTTTGTAGTGTAAAATGAAAATATAAATTTAAAAAAAAAACAGAGCAAATCTTCCAAAATCATTGATAGTTTCATGAATTGTGAGCATAAAATTATCCGAAATTAATCTTATATCAAGGGCAACAAAACCACTGTTGACCTGTGTAATCTCAGATTATAGAGTACGGAAAACAGTCCCGTTTCGTTAGCTTTAAAAATGTCTCTTAGACGCGTATCCTGAAATTAAAGTATGCAGTTTCGGTTTCTGCTCACTAACTATACTTTTGTCCACATCCTTTAATTCCCCGCAAATTTCATTCCACACAACATTGTGTCGTCTTTTAAAACTGTCCAGCTTTGACTTTGGAGCATCGGTCCGGAAATTTGGAGATTTATCTTCAATCACTTTCACTTTTTCGTTTAATAACAATGATACATACGATTTAGCCATCTTTATTCCGTAAATTCAGAACGCTACGCCATAGCGTAGCGGTTAAGGCACTGCGCTACAAGCCGGAAGGTCGAGGGTTCAAGTCCCGGTGGGGTCAGGGTTTTTAAACTTCTGGCGGCACTATGGACCTGGGGTCGACTCAGACTTTAACGGAAATGAATGCCAGGCACTTGTTCTGGGGGTAAAGGCGGCCGTCACGCAGGGCTGACAACCCGGCTGACATCAAGTTCCGATTGTCCTGAAAAAGTGGGAGCCTTAACCTCCTACTACCCCAAGGGCCTCCCGAGGCCTGTAGTGGGATCACATTACTTTACTTGACCTGTGAAAGATCAGTCTCAGAATTAAACTAATTTAATATTATAGAGTGCAAGGTCATTTGTAAGACAGGTGACATGTATGCAGTGAGGCCGAAATAAATTTCAGGTACGGGTAGAATCTCTACTTCACCCGGCGGCAGGAATCGTCCCTTATTGTTTTTGTTTTTTGCCTCAGGGGAATTCAATGAAGTGTAAACTAATTTATTTCTGTCTTTCCGCTTTATAAAAATCATGATTTGTGTAGAAATATTCTTCCATTTCCGCGTTGCACAGATTCCGTTTTATGCAAAATAAATACACGTAAAATTATTATTATTTCGCCGGGACCAATAAATTTGTTCACATTGGACAGATTTCCGCATTATTCACGTTCCGTATTAAACAAGTGTAACTGTATTAACATTTAAAGATCGCAAGTATATCGATATTACAGACTGGCATGCTTGTAGCGGTCCATGTGACGTCACTCCGATCTCATTAAGCCACTTTATCTCTCGTCCCTGATCTCACGTCACGATATTGCGCCAGGTTGAGTGCACTCTATACAATTTTTGGTGGCGAATGTTTTTATTGTGTTCTGAACGCTTGATGCAATTCTGTAATAATTCTTAAGCTACAAGCCTGCAATACTGTTAACATGCATATTTCTACCATGTTGTTTGCAACATTGTAAATGTGAGCGGACTGGTTTTACACGACACTCATAAATTGCACACATTCCTATAATATACTGTACATTAATACAGGGCGACTCACAATAAGTTAAAATGAAGCAAGGAGATGCACTATCTCCTCTCCTATTTAATTTTGTACTAGAGCATGCCATCAAATCTTTAGAGGATGAGGAAGGCCTACAACTCAATGGTATTAATAAGCTGTTAGTTTATGCTGATGATGTAGTACTATTGGCCGATAGCGAGGAGATACTAAAGGACAACACGCACACACTATTGAGTAACACTAAGAAATTGGGACTGGAAGTAAATATCAATAAAACTAAATATATGGTCACACGTAGAAATACATTATATAATGGAAATGGACAGCTAATGACAACATGAGGGAAATTTTGAGGAAGTGGCTGAATTCAAATAACGAGGAACAATAATCACAAATAGGAATGAGATGCACAAAGAAATTAAACATAGGCTCAATTCTGGAAATGCATGCTATTATGCATTGCAGAGACTCTTGATGTCCCAACTCCTTTCAAAAAAACGTTAAACTGAAAATATATAAAACTATTATTCTACCAGTTATATTATACGGATGTGAAACATGGGCTCTTACTTTAAGGGAGGAAAGGAGATTACGAGTGTTTGAGAATAAAGTACTTAGGAAAATTTTTGGAGCAAAGAGAGATGAACAGACAGGTGAATGGAGAAGACTTCATAACAATGAACTACATGGTCTTTATAGGAAGCCAGATATAATAAGAACAGTTAAGTCTCGTAGACTGCGATGGGCAGGACATGTTGCACGTATGGGGAATGAAAGAGGTGCATGGAAGCTTCTTGTAGGAAAACCAGAGGGAAAACGCCCAGTTGGTAGAACAAGAATGAGGTGAGAGAATAACATTAACTATGATTTGAGGGAAGTAAATTATACGGGGATAGATTGCAAAACATTAGCTCAAGATAGGGATGTATGGAGAGCTTATGTCCGTGCGGCCATGAACCTAGGGGTTCGATAGTGCCAGTTAGTAAGTAAGTAAGTAAGTATTGGGCGTGATATTAAATTCTCGGCACAGTTGAGAGAGCATCACCAGCCTGGAATACTTGAACACCACGGCATAAAGTACAATGCCGCTGTCACAGCCAATTACGGTGAAGATTTCTAATTGCTCACGTCCGCCACAAAGAATCACCCAAGTTTTTTACACTTTTTTTTTCTGGAATATAAATTCACCCATCTTATAAATAGTCATAAGTAATGCCACGAGAGATTTCCAAATTATCGATAAATTCACGACTCACGAAAGTGAGGAGTGAATCTAAGGGCTCCTGTCCGGTGAATTTGGTGGATGTTCGAGTACTTCCCAATTCCACCTTCTAAACAAATTCTACTGAACATCTTTTTAGGGCGGTATTACTTACTGAATGTGAGAGAAACAGTGAATGTATTCACATAATATTGCTATTTCCACACTTTCAATGTTACACATTTATACAACATACTACAAGATTACAATGGTCACCGCTAGGATCGCTGATTTACATCAGTGTTGTCATTACTTATCGAATGTTCTAGAAATATTGAATGTTTACAAATCATTCAACATCAAATGAGTCTCTGACAGTTCATATGCGTCCCTAACAGGTCAGAGTCGACACCTGGGTGTGTGTGTATATATATATATATATATATATAATATATAACATCGATAAAGCGTCACTGCTATAAAGTAAAATAAATACTCTCTTTAATTTGCTTACTTGATATAGTCAGCTACTAGATGGCAGTGAAGACAGTGTTCTCGCGACATCTAGTAATAATGGAGAGTATAATACATATATAAGAAAAATAAGTGTTTGAATTGGATTCGCCTGGTAGTGTAATGGATATCACGCTGAGGTACAGACTCAGAGATCCGGGTTCGAATCCCGTCCAGGCATTTATTTTTCTTATCATACCATATATATATATATATATATATATATATATATCCATCCATCCATAGTAATTCTGCCCGAAGGCAGGTCCTTCACTGCAATCATAGCATTTTCATGCTATGCTTGCAGCTTTACTAGGGTAAAGCTGTAGGTGTGGTAGCTTCCCGTTGCTTTCCACACCGGTGAAGGATGGTGATGATGACAATGATAAGGGTGGTGATGGTGATGATGGCCATATGCTTTCGGGGACCGTTTGGGCCTTAAAGTTTTCCTGACATTTGTCTTACAGGTGAGGAAAAACCCCGATAAAAACTCGCCCAGAAAAACTGCCCCGACCGGGGATCGAACCCGGGCCCGCTGCGTGACAAAGGCAGCACGCTACCTTGAGACCACAGCGGTATATATATATATATATATATATATATATATATATACACATGTCATTATCATCATAGTCCTTCCACGAATTTAGGTCTCATTTCTTGATCCAAAAGTCTTTTGAGTGGACGTCCTGGTCTTCTTCTTCCTGCAGGTTGATATTTTAACATTTGTTTGGGTATTCTGTGATCTTCCATCCGATGAACATGTTGCATCCATCTTGACTTATACAATAAAACCTGTCTATGAAGGAACATAACGGTTCTTTAAATATATTTCTGTCTTGGCAGTTTTCCTTCTTATAAAGGGTTCCCAAATTGCAAGCATGAATTTTCTTACGCAGTGTAAGGGTTTTACATGCACGCTTTAAAGACATAACGTATTGAACTGAAATACAGACAAAATAGTGTATGTAACACAGCTCAGTTTGCACGGCAATACAAAACAACTTTATTACACAAAAGCGAGAAGGAACTCAACTACAGGAAGACTGAAGAGTTCCCCAACTCCCTCGCAGGTAACGTAAGCAGGCAAGGAAAAGCGAGGTATTCCCCGCTGTCACACATAAGCAAGGGTATCCCCGCAATACAATGGCAACACAAGAAGGTAAAACGATATAATGCAGAAAGTGTCATATGCAGAATTTTCACGTGTGGTCATTAATACTGTAATTAGAACGTGCTTAAGAATAATTTTCCGTCTTACTGAGGTAAAAAGTAACTATTGGTACTTTAAAAACCATACCGTTTCCGCGTTATGAAGGTTTCCGGCTTATACAGGACTATTTTACATATAAAATCGTACCGTTCTGGAGATTTTTTTCCGTCTCTACAGGTTTCCCTCTTACAGAGGTTCCTCCTAAGACAGGTTTTACTATATAATCAAAAGTTTTGTTTTCTAAAGGTTCCATGTGTAATTCTTCTAAGATGTCTTCATTTTGTTATGATATAATAGTGTGTATCCTGCAGTCCTTATATATACTAGCTAATACTTACTTACTTATTCACTGGCACTATCGAACCCGTAGGTTCATGGCCGCGCGGACATAAGCTCTCCATACATCCCTATCCTGAGCTTATACTTTCCAATCATTCCCTGTATAATCTACTTCCCTCAAATCATAGTTAATGTTGATCTCCCACCTCATTCTTGGTCTACCAACTGGGCGTTTTCCCTCTGGCTTTCCTACAAGAAGCTTCCATGCACTTCTTTCATTCCCCATACGTGCAACATGTCCTGCCCATCGCAGTCTACGAGACTTAACTGTTCTTATTATATCTGGCTTCCTATAAAGACCATGTAGTTCATTGTTAGGTAATCTTCTCCATTCACCTGTCTGTTCATCTCTCTTTGGTCCAAAAATTTTCCTAAGTACTTTATTCTCAAATACTCGTAATCACCTTTCCTCCCTTAAAGTAAGAGTCCATGTTTCGCACCCATATAATATAACTGGTAGAATAATAGTTTTATATATTTTGAGTTTAACGTGTTTTGAAAGGAGTTGGGACATCAAGAGTCTCTGCAATACATAATAGCACGCATTTCCAGAATTGAGCCTATGTTTAATTTCTTTGTGCATCTCATTCCTATTTGTGATTATTGTTCCTAGGTACCTGAATTCAGCCACTTCCCCTCAAAATTTCCCTCATTTGTCTACCCGGCGTAAGTTGCTACGCCTAAATAAATGAAACATTAAAAGTTAATTAAATTGTATGGTAAACGCAGAGAAGGACCAAACATGGCGGTTGTTAGTTTTTAATTTCGGATTTCAGATTAACCTCCAGATCTAATTATTGGATTTCGCTCATTTTTGGATAATACCTACCTCGGTTTATTTTAATAGTTTCGTTGTGAAACATCGAAAAGTTTGACCGCTAGAGCAATTTTTCAATGTTCACTTCAGGTGAAACTTCTACACCTAATGGTTTTAGAGGGTCCAATTGTGAATCTAAACCATCGAGAGATCCAATCAGACACACACAAAAGAGTCATCAAAATTCGATCCAGTCGTTTAGTGACAAACACACATTCAGAAGAACGATGCATATATATATATATATATATATATATATATATATATGGTATGATAAGAAAAATAAATGCCTGGACGGGATTCGAACCCGGATCTCTGAGTCTGTACCTCAGTGTGATATCCATTACACCACCAGGCGAATCCAATTCAAACATTTATTTTTCTTATATATGTATTATATTCCCCATTATTACTAGATGTCGCGAGAACTCGGTCTTCACTGCCATCTAGTAGCTGACTATAACAAGTAAGCAAATTAAAGAGAACATTTTTACTTTATAGCAGTGACGCTTTATCGATGTTATAATTAAATATTTAACATTGAGCAATGCAAGCTTAATATGGTATGATAAGAAAAATAAATGCCTGGACGGGATTCGAACCCGGATGTCTGAGTCTGTACCTCAGTGTGATATATATATAAATTGAGGAGAAGGAATTAAAGTGGTAAGGATATGTTTTAAGAATGGAAGATGAGCGATGGCCAAAGCAACTATATCAATGGCATCCGACCAGAAGGAGGAACAGAGGGAGACCGAAGTTAACATTGAAGGAAAACATGAAGACAGTAATGCAAGCAAGAGGGCTAAGCATTGAAGATGCCCAAGTTCGTAGGCTTTGGAGGTTTGGCACGGGAAGACGGCAGCAGCTCTAAAAACCCGAAGATATATATATATCCATAGTAGGCCTAATTCTGCCCGAGGGCAGCTCCTTCACTTCAATCATAGCATTTTCATGCTATACTTGCAGCTTTACTAGGGAATTGTAGGTATGGTAGCTTCCCGTTGCTTTCCACACCGGTGAAGGGATGTGGATGGTGATGGCCATATGATTTCGGGGACCGTTTGGGCCTTAAAGTTTTCCTGACATTAGTCTTACAGGTGAGGAAAAACCCCGATAAAAACCTCACCCAGAAAAACTGCCCCGACCGGGGTTCGAACCCGGGCCCGCTGCGTGACAAAGGCAGCACGCTATCTCGAGACCACAGCGGTGGACTATATATATATATATATATATATATAGTAAGAGAAGAGAGAGGAAAAGAGAAATTAAACAAAGAATGAATACATAAATGACGGAAAGAATAAATAAACGAAAATTGTAATTAGGTAGTAAAAAAATAGAGAGAAATGTTGGGACGAAATAAAGTGGACGGGTGTAAACATTGTGAAACACCTTGTTGCAACAGCCAGACAGTCGGTAATGAAGTGTTGCAGACAGAATTCCGTTCCAGTGTTGCTAATGTATGATGCATTTAACCTTTTTAAGGTAAAGAGACCAGACAAGTTTAGCGTATTTAATTTCTATTTACAATTTCCTCGACCTTTCTAAAGATGTGCAGTTTTCCAAACACATCCACTGCACTTTCGGGGTTCGGGCACAACCCAAACTTCACTTATAAACACAGAACCGAGAGACAATTTAACCCTATCTGTATCTCTACCCCACTATTCCGCACCCTTCCTTGTTTCAACTGCCCACTTCTAGATCTCCTCTGAAAGAGAAGTCCTACCAATTAACTAACTAAACTCACTGGCACTCTCGAACCCGTAGGTTCATGGCCGCGCGGACATAAGTTCTCCATACATCCCTATCCTGAACCAATGTTTTCCAATCATCCCCTGTATAATCTACTTCCCTCAAATCATAGTCAATGTTATTCTCCCACTCATTCTTGGTCTACCAACTGGGCGTTTTCCCTCTGGCTTTCCTACAAGAAGCTTCCATGCAAGTCTTTCATTCCCCATACGTGCAACATGTCCTGCCCATCGCAGTCTACGAGACTTAACTGTTCTTATTATATCTGGCTTCCTATAAAGACCATGTAGTTCATTGTTATGTAGTCTTCTCCATTCACCTGTCTGTTCATTTCTCTTTGGTCCAAAATGTTCCTAAGAACTTTATTCTCAAATTGTTTGTTGTTTGTTTGTTGTTTGTTTGTTTGTTTGTTTGTTTGTTTGTTTGTTAGACTTTATGCGCGGCCATACCGTTGATCCGATTGTGATGGGGCTTTTTGCAAAATGTTCAGAAGATTCCCGGGATGAACATAGGCTATAAGAGAGTTGTGATACTCAACTCCTACACCCTTAAAAATCGCACTTTGTAGTGGAAAACGTGAAAAAAAAGTAGCTCTTTGGACGTTTAAATGGCTTACGCTGCCTAAACCATAACAAATACACAAAATTAATGTACACAGAATTGAATATCTCAAAATGCTCTACAAAAAAGTTCGCGACAGCATATGTTTATCTTTTACGGATAACTCACAATAACGAATTTGTCTTTTAGCTCATTTACGCCAAGAAGATCGAGATAAGTAGATTCCCAGGCAACACCGGGTAATCAGCACGGGGAATCTTAAAATATTGACGATATACATTTATAATTATTTTCATTTTACTTATTCAACTAATCATAAGAAGTACATTAATTTTCATTTTTCAGCTCATTTATGCCAAGAAGATCGGGATGAGTACATTCCCGGACAACGCCGAGTAATCAGCCCGGGGTATCTAAAAATAATTACGACATAATTTTTTCCTGTCACTTAGTTAATGAAACATAAAACACATTAATTTTCGTATTTCAGCTCATTTATGTCAAGAAAATCGGGATAGGTGGATTCCCGGGCAACGTCGGGTAATCAGCCCGGGGTATCTAAAAATAATTACGACATAATTTTTTCCTGTCACTTAGTTAATGAAACATAAAACACATTAATTTTCGTATTTCAGCTCGTTATGTCAAGAAAATCGGGATAGGTGGATTCCCGGGCAACGTCGGGTAATCAGCCCGGGGTATCTAAAAAATAATTACGACATAATTTTTTCCTGTCACTTAGTTAACGAAACATAAAACACATTAATTTTCGTATTTCAGCTCATTTATGTCAAGAAAATCGGGATAGGTGGATTCCCGGGCAACGCCGGGTAATCAGCACGGGGTATCTAAAAATAATTACGACATAAATTTTTCCTGTCACTTATTTAACTAAACATAAAACACATTAATTTTCGTATTTCAGCTCATTTATGTCAAGAAAATCGGGATAGGTGGATTCCCGGGCAACGCCGGGTAATCAGCACGGGGTATCTAAAAATATAAATTTATAATTATTTTTTCTTTTACTTATTCAACTAGACATAAAAAGACGTAATTTTCATTTATTTAGGCGCAGCAGCGCACACCGGGTATTAGCTAGTACCTAATATAAATGCGGACTGAATTCCAGAGTCGAGTAGCTGAATCAAAGAAGGGTGAGGAATAGTGATGTAGCTACCTGCCCCAGAATGCACCGCAACTGAAACGAAAGAAGTAAAACAAAAAAAAATCGGATTAATGTAATGGTATTTAAATGATTTTTACAGTCGACCTTTCACGCTATTTTATTCACAACTTTCATTTGCATTCTGACGCAATGCAATATTCTATAAATTCGAACAGTTCAGCTTGAAGCTTACGTCATCCAAGTAACCTCTTTAATTTCCTATTTCAATCCTCTGCATTCCACAGTAGTTATTATCGCCTCACTATGATGCTTAACAAGTGGCTCGCTTTGTTTCCCCACAGCTGTATATGTTATTAAAATACAAAGATCACGACTACCTCGATGTTGCCACATTGCTATTCTTCCCTCAGTTTCAATTAAAACTCGGAACGATGTGGAACATTCGATCCAGTTATAAAATTGTATACCGTGATTAATGGCATAACTACCAGTGATTTATTGTGATATGTAGCTAGAATAATAATACAATATCTACATATTATATGAGTTTAATATATAAGTGATTTCAAATGTGGCGGCCATGTTGGGAAAATATTTCAGACCAAACAGTTAATAATAATAATAATAATAATAATAATAATAATAATAATAATAATAATAATAATAATAACAATAATAATAATAACAACAATAATAATAAATATAATATTTTCAGCATGATTTTGTATAGATGTTAAATTTATGTAGAACTACAAGCTATATAATGTTGGAATTAAATTATTTAATAATAATTGAAAGAATTGAGAGGAATTAAAGTGTTTAGGACATGTTTTAAGAATGGAAGATGAGCGATGGCCGAAGCAACTATATGAATGGCATCCGAACAGAAAGAAGAAAAGAGGAAGAACCAAGGTTAACATGGAAGGAAAACATGAAGACAGTAATGCAAGCTAGAGGGCTAAGCATCGAAGATGCCCAAGACCGTGCTTTGGAGGTTTGGCACGGAAAGACGGCAGCAGCTGTAAAAACCCGAAGATAGATAGATAATAAATAAATTTAAAGTTAAACAATACCAAATAATAACATAAAAATTAAATAATAACATAAATAATCAATGTCTTCTGTCCTTGCCTAATAAACACCCATAGCGCTATGAGAAACGTGACAACACCGCATGTCAAGCATTGCCGCGCGGCACCCGCTTTTATATAAACTGTTAACCATCAGAGTGAGGCGATAATATATTTATGGACCACAATATAAATGTCCAGTCATTCATCTGATTACATATCATTGGACATAGTTACGCTGGCCAGTCCATCAACATATCAATTACACTGGTCAACAAAATTAACCTCTACAATGCATTTGATTTCTATCAAGAGTTGAAACCCAGAAAGCTCTAGATTGATCATACGAAAGAGATATCCAGAAATAGTGCTGCAGATGGAGTGCTCCATCTTCTAATGATTTGGCAATTTACAGTTGACTTAACAAGAAACTATAAATGAAGTTCATATTGTCAAAAGTGACCTAAAAATATATTTTTTGTGATGTTATAGCTAACTAATTAACTCACTGGCACTCTCGAACCCGTAGGTTCATGGCCGCTCTTCAAATATCCCTATCCTAAGCCAAAGTTTTCCAATCATTCCCTGTATAATCTACTTCCCTCAAATCATAGTTAATGTTATTCTCCCACCTCATTCTTGGACTACCAATTGGGTGTTTTCCCTCTGGCTTTCCTACAAGGAGCATCCATGCGCCTCTGCCATTCCCCATACGTGCCACTTGTCCTGCCCATCGCAGTCTACGAGACTTAACTGTTCTTATTATATCTGGCTTCCTATAAAGACCATGTAGTTCATTGTTATGTAGTCTTCTCCATTCACCTGTCTGTTCATCTCTCTTTGGTCCAAAAATTTTACTAAGTACTTTATTCTCAAATACTCGTAATCTCCTTTCCTCCCTTAAAGTAAGAGTCCATGTTCGCACCCATATAATATAACTGGTAGAATAATAGCTTTATATATTTTCAGTTTAACGTTTTTTTGAAAGGAGTTGGGACATCAAGAGTCTCTGCAATGCATAATAGCATGCATTTCCAGAATTGAGTCTATGTTTAATTTCCTCGTGCATCTCATTCCTGTTTGTAATTATTGTTCCTAGGTATTTGAATTCAGCCACTTCCTCAAAATTTCCCTCATTTGTCATTAGCTGTCCATTTCCATTATATAATGTATTTATATGTGTGAACATATATTTAGTTTTATTGATATTTACTTCCAGTTCCAATTTCTTAGTGTTACTCAATAGTGTGTGCGTGTTGGCCTTTAATATCTCCTTGTTATCGCCCAATAATACTACATCATCAGCATAAACTAACAGCTTATTAATACCATTGAGTTGTAGACCTTCTTCATCCTCTAAAGATTTGGTGATGTTATAGCAGTGGTGTCATTACTTATCGAATGCCCTAGTTTACAGGCCTATTTCTCTCAGAAGATCCACATATTGCAATAAATAGTATGTTTTTTTTTCGGTTTTTTGTACAAATGTTTGCACAATGTAACTAATATTGTATACTTACTGTTATTGCTGATGTGCATTGTAATTTGACATTCCTGCATACAATCTTGGTTGCTATGAAAACAAAAAAAATCTCAATACTTTAAAAATAACCAAAGACACTAGTGCGGTAAGTAAAAACATTTATTTTGAAATATTGATAGTGATGTTGCAATTTGTATTAATTTCGGTATTAATTCATAACATGCAGCTTTCCGCGCCTCTTCTATTTCATCATCACTGCACACATCGTCTAAAACTTTCTCCATAATCAGAAATAAATCCCAAATCAAATGGTTTTACAGTTTTAACAAATATAAGATGGCGACATGACTTATTATTTCTCCATAGCAACACATGTAGCCGATTCACCTTCTGAAATCTAACATTTATCTTCAATTATATTTATTAATATTTTAGCTAATATCTTATTACTAAAATAAATACACATAGTGTAAAAAATAGTATGCAATACTCATGTTTAAACACATAACGGAATCTCGAAAATTGTAATAAACTCGGCGCAAACGCCTCGATTTTACACGCTTTATATTAGCATGACCTGCATCTATCTATGTAACGGAATATTTCAACACGATTTTCACCCACTTAAAAACATTGGATCGACTTGAAACTTTGTATACTTGTAAAGGACCAATGACAATACAATAATTGCATAAATGATACATAACAGGTTGCGGACTTATCGACTTTTTAGTCCATCGTTGTAACAAATTAATATTATATCCTCTGGTAGCTCAGTTGGTAGAGTGGTGACTGTAGTGGTATATAATTTCAGTAATCCATAGGTCGCTGATTCAAATGAGGCCGAGGATTTTATAGAAGAGTATTACTTTTAGCTCATACTACAATAGTATGGAATTTAAAGATATTTACATTTTTATCTTATTCTGTAAAATATTAATGACAATTTTGTAAACTTACCACATTGTAATTTATCAAAAAAATATGAGAAGGATACGATTAACTGTAACTATTTATCTATATTAAAATATTCAAAAATATTATAATGTTAGATAACAATAACTTTAAAAATATATAATTATATTCGTGCGTAGACACTAAAAATATCGTAAGCAATTAAATTTTCATGGGATTCCGGTTTATGACAATCAATTAAACTAAACATTTTAAAAATAAATAATACTTTAAAAAAACTAAAACAACACGCTTTGTTAGAAAACCGAACTAAAAAATGAAAAATAATTTTAATCTCCAACACGCTTGGGATAAAATTAAACTGGTCAACAAAAAAATCATCTCCAACATATTTAGAATAAAACTAGAGTTATCTACAAAAAAAAATTACCACCAAAAGCTTGGGGTGCTTTTTATGGTTTTTACGTTTTCTTCTTAGAGACTTTACTTTTAGCAATATCTGTTTATTATCAAATATATTAATTGATATAGAGCAGCCCACGCTTTTGATGGTAAAATTATTTTTTATATAGATAACTCTAGTTTTATTCTAGATGTGTTGGAGATGATTTGTTGTTGACCACTTCAATTTTATCCCAAGCGTGTTGGAAATTAAAATTATTTTTCATTTATTAATTAAATAAAAATAAAACCTAGTTTTATTAGATTTTCATATTTATTATATAATCAGTGACAGCTGTTTCGGTACACTGTACCTTCTTCAGAAATGTTAACAAATTATGAATTGTGTTCCAACTGATCTAAGCAACAATACAACAACAATTATTTAAATTTTTAAAAGTAGTAAAAACTGTTAAATTCTCAACTTGATTTGAATGATCCCCTTTGTTAAATTTACAAATTTAAACAAATATTGTTGTATTGTTGCTTAGATCAGTTGGAACACAATTCATAATGTTAACATGTGTGAAGAAGGTACAGTGTACCGAAACAGCTGTCACTGAATTATATCTTAATAAATATGAAAATCAAATAAAACTACGTTTTATTTTTATTTAATTAATAGATATGGATTTTCATCAAGTAAACACCAACTCAATTGATTATTATTTTTCATTTTAAGTTCGGTTTTCTAATAAAGCGCGTTGCTTTAGTTTTTTAAACTATTATTTTTTTTAACTTTTCCTCGATCCGTATCAAGTGTGGTATCGCAATATACTGTTATGCTGGTGGCATAAATTTCCCCAAACTATTGTTAAAAATTAGAATAGTCTGATTGTTTGTACGTGATTCCAAATTCTTTCCCAGTTTACGAGTGGAATACAGTGTTTGCACATCGTTTCTTGGCAAAATCTTGTAATTTGTTACAACCTGACACACTCAGGGTTTGCTTAAGCTTGGACAACATTACCGGAAATGACACTATCCATCTAAATACTGTTCTGGTCCGCTAGAGACATCAATACCACGTTTCCAATACTTGCAAGTAACTAACTAACTCACTGGCACTATCGGACCCGGAGGCTCATAGTCGCGCGAACATAAGCTCTCCACCATCCTTACCTGAGCTAATGTTTTCCAATCATCCACTGTATAATCTACTTCCCTCAATCATAGTTAATGTTATTCTCCCACATCATTCTTGGTCTACCAACTGGCGTTTTCCCTCTGGTTTTCCTACAAGAAGCATACATACCCTTTTTTCATTTCCCATTCGTATCACATGTCCTTCCCATCGGAGTCTATGAAACTTAGATATTCTTATTATATTTGATATCCTATAAATATCATGTAGCTAACTATTATGAAGTCATCTCCATTCGCCTGTCTTTGGACTAAAAGTTTCCTAAGGAATTTAGTCTCTTTTCCTCCCTTAAAGTAATAGTCCATGTTTCACTTCCCACCTCATTCCTGGTCTACCAACTGGGCGTTTTCCCTCTGGTTTCCATACAAGGAGCATACGTGCGCCTTTTTCATTTCCCATTCGTGCCACATGTCCTGCCCATCGGAGTATACAAAATTTTGGCAATCTTATTATATCTGATTTCCTATAAATATCATGTAGCTAACTATTATGTAGGCCCTAGTCTTCTCCATTCGCCTGTCTTTGGACTAAAAAGTTTCCTAAGGAATTTAGTCTCTTTTCCTCCCTTTAAGTAAGAGTCCATCTTTCACCTCCCACCTCATTCGCGGTCTACCAACTGGGCGTTTTTCTACAAGAAGCCTTCATGCCCCACTTTCATTCCCCATTCGTGCCACGTGTCCTTCACCATCGCAGTCTTCGAGACTTAACCGTTCTTATTATATCTGGGTTTGTCTTCTCCATTCACCTGCCTGTTCATCTCTCTTGGTTCAAAGATTTTCCTAAGAACTTTATTCTCAAATACTGGTAATCTCCTTTCCTCCCTTAAAGTAAGAGTCCATGTTTCACATCCATATAATATAACTGGTAGAATAATAGTTTTTTATTTTCAATTTAATGTTCTTTTTTAGAGAAGCTGAGACAACAAGAGTCCCAGAATATGTAATAGTACGCATTTCCAGAATTGAGCCTATGTTTAATATATTTGTGCATCTCATTCCTATTTGTGATTATTGTTCCCAGGCAGGCAATATGCTCTCATTTATAGACTGTAGCATAAAAAGTTCAATTAAAAACGTCAAAAAATCATAGGCCTATGATTCAATTAAGAGGGAGAAGTTATATAGTATCCTGCTGGAGTTCGGAATTCCTAAAAAGTTAGTTAGACTTATACGAATGTGTCTAAATGGCACAAAGAGTAGGGTGCGTGTAGGCAAACAGTTTTCGGACACTTTTGAAATCCAGAATGGGTTGAAGCAAGAAGATGCACTATCTCCTCTACTATTTAATTTTGTACTAGGAGCATGCCATTAAATCTTTAGAGAATGAGCAAGGCTTACAACTCAATGGTATTAATAAGCTGTTAGTGTATGCTGATGATGTAGTACTATTGGCAGATACCGAGGAGATACTAAAGGACAACACGCACACACTATTGAGTAACACTAAGAAATTAGGACTGGAAGTAAATATCAATAATACTAAATATATGGTCACACGTAGAAATACATTATATAATGAAAATGGACAGCTAATGACAAATGAGGGAAATTTTGAGGAAATGTCTGAATTCAAATACCTAGGAACAATAATCACAAATAGGAATGAGATGCACAAAGAAATTAAACATAGGCTCAATTCTGGAAATGCGTGCTATTATGCATTGCAGAGACTCTTGATGTCCCAACTCCTTTCAAAAAACGTTAAACTGAAAATATATAAAACTATTATTCTACCAGTTATATTATATGGATGCGAAACATGGACTCTTACTTTAAGGGAGGAAAGAAGACTACAAGTATTTGAGAATAAAATACTTAGGAAACGTTTTGGACCAAAGAGAGATGAACAGACAGGTGAATGGAGAAGACTGCATAGTAATGAACTACATGGTCTTTATAGGAAGCCAGATATAATAAGAACAGTTAAGTCTCGTAGATTGCGATGGGCAGGACATGTTGCACGTATGGGGAATGAAAGACTTGCATGGAAGCTTCTTGTAGGAAAGCCAGAGGGAAAACGCCCAGTTGGTAGACCAAGAATCAGGTGGGAGAATAACATTAACTATGATTTGAGGGAAGTAAATTATACAGGGAATGATTGGAAAGCATTAGCTCAGGACAGGGATGTATGGAGAGCTTATGTCCGCGCGGCAATGAACCTACGGGTTCGATAGTGTAGTGCCAGTGAGTAAGTAATAAGTAAGTTGTACTATTATGAACTAGGCTGGAATTGGAAACACAATGAGAGAGTAGCTGGGAAGTACGCTATACGTGTGTTCGTGGGGGAATCTTTGCTCTCAACGAACCAATAGCAATTTCAAATCACGTTGCAAAGCTCTCCTGTGATTGCTAGCCAGGCAGCGAGTATCAAACCAGAATTTAAAAATACTCTGACATATATCAATGTCAGTTGGAATAACACTTCCATTTTGCACCGCTGCGCTGTTGTCTCGATGTAGCGTGCTGTCTTATCACGCAGCAGGACCGTGTTCGAGTCACGGTCGGGACAAGTTTCTTGGGTGAAGTTTTTTTTCGGGTTTTTCCTCATCTGTAAGACAAATGTCGGGAAATTTTAAGGCCCAAACGGTTCACGAACATCATATGGCCGTAATAATCATCATCGTTCATATTCCCTTTATGTTGAATTTAGACCATCTTCTAAAATTGGTTTGATATTAGATCCCACAATTCGTTTTGAGACTCATAGTGGCCAACCTGAGGAAGTTGACTCTGAAAAGAAAGTCATATATGAGCCAACAATTGACTATTACAAAGACTATTTAACTCATGCCCCAAATGGGAGTCAATGACCAATCACGCTTCAATGATTTTTATTTACAACCAATCACAGTCGTGTTTCGCCTAGAATTTACCAACTAAAGTTTATCATAATAAAGAAAGCACCTCCTTTTTAACATTCTGAATGGGGCATAGCATTATTTTGCAGCGACTGACTCTCCAAGAAACACGGCTACCAGATTGTATATATATAGTGCATGAATGTCAACACATACCCCATGCGGAAGTTAATATAAAAACATTTGTAGCAATTGATTATACCACCACAAAAAAAGAAACCACTGTTTGCACTTTCTTAAATGTATTTTTTCCCAGGTAATAACATTCCAGAAAAATATAATTGTCATATTTACATGATAGGACATCAGAAATGAATTAATATACAGTTTGATGTGTTTCATTTTTTCTCCACTAGAGTGCATTCTTACAATATTGCGTTCCTTTAGCAATAAATAATATGATTTGGTTGCCTTTTGTTCTTCTAAGAAAGTAATTTTTTGATCATTGCCCAAATTTCGCTTCCAAAATAGAGTAACGCAGGAACTGCTAATGTTTTATAAAACTTCAATCTATTATTTCTTCTTGTTTTGTTCTTTAATGTGTTATGTATAGTTCCGCATATCATTTGACATTTCGAGAGTTTCACTGTTTCTTTTACGAGCACGAAAATTCACAAATTCGGGAGCCATGGCTTCAAGTCCGACCCGGAGGAACTTTTCCTTGGAATTTTTTCATCCTGAAAATATCTCGAGACCAGAGGCATCAACTTGAATCCTAGACGGTCGAGAGTGATGGGTAAAGAGTGGGGGATGTAGGAAATGAATAACGAATGCGCAGATTTAAAGCAAGCGTAGTGCTTCACTGGTTGTGACCCAGTTTCAGCCGCTTACTTCAGTAGCCTCCAGCAGGCAAACTAAAGGTCATTGATTCAGTGCAAATTCTTTGCATTTCCAGGTTCCATCTACATTCATTTTACAATTTAATAGCAGCTTAGAACAACATTCTAACTCTCATTTGTTTGTAAAAATTTATTTTAAATGAGGAAAAAGATCTTAATGGCGCGGGGGGTAAAGCTGAGATATCGAATATGTACTTACTTACTTACTCACTGGCACTATCGAACCCGTAGGTTCATGGCCGTGCGGACATAAGCTCTCCATACATCCCTATCCCGAGCCAATGCTTTCCAATCATTCCCTGTATAATCTATTTCCCTCAAATCATAGTTAATGTTATTCTCCCACCTCATTCTTGGTCTACCAACTAGGCGTTTTCCCTCTGGTTTTCCTATAAGAAGCTTCCATGCACGTCTTTCATTCCCCATACGTGCAACATGTCCTGCCCATCACAGTCTACGAGAGTTAACTGTTCTTATTATATCTGGCTTCCTATAAAGACCATGTAGTTCATTGTTATGTAGTCTTCTCCATTCACCTGTCTGTTCATCTCTCTTTGGTCCAAAAATTTTTCTAAGTACTTTATTCTCAAATACTTGTAATCTCCTTTCCTCCTTTAAAGTAGGAATCTATGTTTCGCAACTATATAATATAACTGGTAGAATAATAGTTTTATATATTTTCAGTTTAACGTTTTTTGAAAGGAGTTGGGACGACAAAAGTCTCTGCAATGCATAATAGCACGCATTTCCAGAATTGAGCCTATGTTTAATTTCTTTGTGCATCTCATTCCTGTTTGTGATTATTGTCCTCGGTATTTGAATTCAGCCACTTCCTCAAAATTTCCCTCATTTGCCATTAGCTGTCCAGTTCCATTATATATTTTTATGTATGACCACATATTTAGTTTTACTGATATTAATTACTAGTCCCAATTTCTTAGTGTTACTCAGTAGTGTGTGCGTGTTGGCCTTTAGTATCTCCTCGCTATCTGCCAATAGTACTACATCATCAGCACAAGGTACTCCACATATTGAAATTCTGTCTTGCATGATAAAACGTTTTGTCTTTCATGGTAATGGGGAACTTGCGACCCACCGAATTCGTCCCCCTCAGAAACCACTGTTTTCGGAATCCATAGTTTACATTCGTTAATCTACAAAACTGATCTTAGCAGCTACTGTAATATAATGTACGGTTAAAAACTATAATATAGTTACCTTGTAGGTCCGTCTCCTCAACTTAAGTTCTTTTAAACTATGTAGGCCTTTCGGGACTAAGGTAACTATATTATAGTTTTTAACCGTACATTATATTACTGTGAACTAATAATACCTCAACGGAAAATCACCATGAATTTTACTAGTATCGATTCTTAGCAGCTAGCTTGGTTTGAATGTTTTTCTTATCTATTCTTATCCACGTACACCAGACTGGAAATCTGAATTACACTTCGTTTCAATCGCCTGAGCTATCATTAATGTGAAGTTGTTTTATTAGGTATTGTGAAGTATATAGTTAGAGTAGGTCATGCTGGACCGGAGCAGACGTCCTAGATTCTCGTGTTTCTCCTCCCCCGAAACCACCTTGTAGCCTGCACGTCCGCCTCATCTTGGCAAGGTCGAGTCGTGATTACAGCGGAGCGGCGTATACACGCCAAATGTTCCAAGTAATCGCTGTGGTCTCGAGGTAGCGTGCTGCCTTGTCACGAAGCGAGTCCCGGGTTCGATCCCCGGTCAGGACAAGTTTCATATAGGGTTCTTGATCTCTAGAAAATATTACTGCTGTTGCCACTTGACCCCGCAGACTGAGTGACAGGGATGGAAATGTAATTATCAACAATTTTCGTTGACTATTTAACTCATGCCCCAAATGGGAGTCAATGACCAATCACGTTCCAATGATTTCTGTTTTACAACCAATCAGAGTCGTGTTTCACCAAATATTTATCAGTGTTATAATTACCATATTAAAGAAAGTTCCTCCTTACAATATTGCGTTCCTTTGGCAATAAATAGTATGATCTGGTTGCAGTGATAAACAAAAGAAGCAGTAGAAGCGTACCTATCGTTTCTCATTTGTTTTGAAACATCGCCGTTTACATTAAATATATAAATATTTTAAAATAACTATAGTTAAATAATGATTTGTGAGTAAACAGCTTAATTTTATTCGTTAAATAGTCCTAACAAATGCCACTCTTGATTTCCAAATTATCATAAGTAATGCCACGAGTGATTTCCAAATTATCGATAAATTCACGACTCACGAAGTGAGGAGTGAATTTATCTAGAGAATTTGGAAATCAAGAGTGGCATTTGTTAGGACTATTTAACGAATAAAATAAAGCTGTTTACTCACAAATCATTATTTAACTACAGTTATTTAAAATATTTTTATATTTAAAGTAAACGGTGATGTTTGAAAACTAATGAGAAACGATAGGTAGCCTACGCTTCTACTGCTTCTTTTGTTTATCACTGCAACCAGATCATACTATTTATTGCCAAAGGAACGCAATATTGTAAGAATGCTCTCTAGTGGAGAAAAAATGAAACACATCAATCTGTATATTAATTCATTTTTGATGTCGTATACATTTAAGAAAGTGCAAACAGTGGTTTCTTTTTTTGGTGGTATAATCAATTGCTACAAATGTTGACATGTAAGCACTATTATATACAATCTGGTAGCCGTATTTGTTATAGGCTCAGTCATCACTGCAAAATAACGGTCAGACCTGTTCAGAATATTAAAAAGGAGGAGCTTTGCTTAATATATGATAATCCTAACGTTGATAATTATTTCGTGAAACACGTCTCTGATTGGTTGTAATACAGAAATCATTGAAACGTGATTGGTCATTGACTCCCATTTGGGGCATGAGTTAAATAGTCTAGATAAATTCACTCCTCACTTCGTGAGTCGTGAATTTATCGATAATTTGGAAATCACTCGTGGCATTACTTATGAAAAAGAATGGTTCGTGGCATCACCGCTAGCCGCTGTTCCAGTAATTGAGTTCACCCCCTTACTTACTTACTTACTTACTTACTTACTTACTTACTTACTTACTTACTTACTCACAGGCACTATCGAACCCGTAGGTTCATGGCCGCACGGACATAAGCTCTCCATACATCCCTATCCTGAGCTAATGTTTTCCAATCATTCCCTGTATAATCTACTTCACTCAAATCATGGTTAAAGTTATTCTCCCACCTCATTCTTGGTCTACCAACTGGGCGTTTTCCCTCTAGTTTTCCTACAAGAAGCTTCCATACACGTCTTCCATTCCCCATTAAATGATATCCTATCACTAACAAACTTAATATCTCAGATAGTGGAAAGGATCCTCCTTCGGACTAAGAAAACAGTTCCGAATTCAGATCTTTCTGCACCCCCGTAGTATAATGCAAAGCTTCCTGATTCCTGACTACCTTCTCCTGGTCACCTAACTTCCTGTAAAGCGACTATGTCCACGGGTGATTTATCTAATTCCCGTTTTAATATCTGTAGCGCCCCGCTATTGTATAAAGTCCTAACATTCCATGTTCCTAGGAACATGTCCCTGTGTTTGAGCCTTTGGCATGGGTTCCCTGAAGTAGTCCTCGCCCGGAGAACCGAATAGGGAACTATTTTAACTCCGGAAATTTTTATCTCAGTGGAACCCATGTCCGCATTCCTTGATGGTTGTATTTTTCGGTGAAAGATCGTCACTCTTTCGACCAAGGTACTTTTTTCGTCAGGCTCATCACCTTTGACCAGCCCGGCGTGGGTAACCCTATCGGCAGCAATGCTACCGCCGCGCCGTGGTATAGTTCTCGGGGTCATTTAAGCACGCTAGCCACTCCACCATGACAAGGTAAAGATACTATGGAGGGAACTTGGTATACCAGAATTATTAAATAAGGCATATTTTGCCAGAAACTCCAGAATCATGCATACCTTCTTTTTCTTCTTCACTTCACGGGCTAGGCAAATTGCCTGTTCCGCCTCACAGTTGTTCTGTCCATCTTTTCACTGGCCTTCCTACATTCCTTGAACCTCTTGGCTTGTAGTTGAATGCTGCTCTTGGTAATCTTGATACATTTATCCTTTCCACATGTGTAAACCATTTCTCTCTATATTCTCTGATTTTCTCATCCAATGGATATATATTTAAATCTGTTCTTATATATTCATTCCTTATCCGTTCCAATCTTGTGCAGCCTTTTGTTCTTCTAAGGAAATTCATTTCTGCGCTTTGTATTCTACTTTGCAATTTTTTGGTCATTACCCAAGTTTCGCTCCCATAAAGTAATGCAGGAACTGCCAATGTTTTATAAAACTTCA
Source organism: Diploptera punctata (assembly GCA_030220185.1). Lineage (NCBI taxonomy): Eukaryota > Metazoa > Arthropoda > Insecta > Blattodea > Blaberidae > Diploptera > Diploptera punctata. The sequence goes on along the minus strand of JASPKZ010007791.1, from coordinate 736,424 downwards.
ATCTAGTATCTCTTCTTGTTTTGTTCTTTAATTTTTTATTTATAGTTCCGCATATCATTTGAAATTTCGACAGTTTCATGTGTATGTCTCTTTCAGTTTTTGTGTTTATAGTAAAATTACAACCCAAATAATTAAAATTTGTTACTTGTTCCAGAGGTTTGTTGTCTATTACGATTTTTGTTCTTATATGATCGTTTCCCCAAAATGCCATTATTTTATCACTTATACCAGTGGCATTTATGAACTGAATGAAAAGGCCATAAGAAAACAGAATGAGATCGCAATGGCCTAATGATCTACTGAATACAAATAAGAAAAAAACATTAATAAATAATATAATAATCTGGAAATTTCTGTGGCCATCAGAGTGTGAAACCAAGGAGTGATTCAGCATCTCCGTTTAAGAGAATTTAACACCGAGGCCAAGTATTCCGGGTAGAAACGTGACACCAAGGAACTGGTACAACATATTTCTTGTGCATCTAATTCACCTTTCGTGTTTCATTTGTTTTTCTCAGTTTATTTTCTGTGCCACGCTGAGAGAGTTACTCTAGGCCAAAACATACAAGAGATTCTATGTGATGTGCCAGTCTATTTATAACCAAATGAACCGATAGGTATCCAGTGGAACCCATGTCCGCGTTTCTTTACAGTTGTATTTTTACAGTGAAAGATCGTCACTCTTTCGACCAAAGTACTTTTTCGTCTGGGTTATAGTCTTCGGCCAGTCCGGCATGGGTACTTTTTTTCTTTTTTTTTTTCTTTTTTTGGAACTATGAAAATGTGGTTCTATTTTTGTAAACTAGATGGCTGCTGTATGAATACATATGATGATAACACTGGTCAACATGATTTTGTCTCATGAGTACCAATAGTTGTACTTAATGCAGTTTTTTATCGGGTTCTCAAATATGTATTCGGAATTTCTCCACAGTTTTTTTATTTCAATTTCAATTAATGCATTTAAATAATTAAAACGTTTTCGTCCATTTGTCCATTGTAAAATAAAACCAAATGAGCTAACTCAATTGGTTTCAGCTGTGGAAAAGATATATCAAGGCAAATGCAATCCTAATATGCTGGCCGATTATTGTTGGACCATCAAGAGGGATGCTCCACAGGCGAAACATAGCAGAAAATCGCCATTTCTTACTTTCTAGGTGAGTCCGAATGTTCGATTATTGTGTAGTTACTCTTCTTCTTAAACTTAATTTGTAGGATTCTCATCCTGTTTATTTCCAAAATCACTCCTTGGAGGAAGACGTACTGGAAGTACATTCATTGTCTATCCATCTCTTGGCAGGTCTTCCTCTTGTTCTTCTCCCGTCCATTGTTCTATCTTCTTTAGCTCTTTTTGCAAGCCGGTTTTCTTCCATTCTTTCTATATGACCCTTCCAATATTTTCGTCTATCTATAATAAATTTGGTTATGTCTTGAATATGACATTTGTCCCTAATTTCTGTGTTGTGTATTTTATCAAATAATGTTTTCCCCTGAATAGTTCTTAAGATTTTCATTTCACATGTGCTTATTATTTGTTTAGTTTTTGTTGTATCAACCCTAGTTTCTGCACCATATACGATAACTGGTCGAACTATCGTTTTGTATATGCGGGTTTTGCTTTCTATTGACACATGTTTGTTGCGCCAAATTAAATCTTTCATAGATCCTGATATTTGTGCTGCTTTATCAGCTTGTTTCTTTACTTCTTTTATTAAATGTTAGATTGTGTAGTTACGAATGTAGAAAATATTAAAGTGTTTGAAATTATAAATTCCTGTCTCTCGGAAACCTTGCGTGATGGAGAATATCATATTTGAATTCAGGAGAAAAAAATACTATCAGAATAACATATGTTTCTTTCTGAGACAAAAAAAAATATTTTTTTGTTGCTTAGTGCAATTAAAAGAGCGGCTATTTTCAGGAAAGTTGTGTCCCGAATATCCTGGAATTTGTGCCGCGGTGGACTACTGGTTATGCTCCTTGCCTCTGGTCCCGAGGGTCGCGGGTTCAAACCCGGCCGGGGTCGATGGATTTTTTAGGACGGAAAAATCCAAGGAGCAAGTCCTCCGGGAGGAACTTTAAGCCGTGGGTCCCGTGTCTGAAGATTTTCAGGCTCGTAAAAGATCCTTAAGCCTGAATAAAAAGGCCTCTAAGCAAAATTTACGGAATTGTTCCCGTCCTAGTACTACCTTGGTTTCCTAGATGTCAGTATGAGGCCGAACGCTGACCACGGACCACTCAAAATGGCATCTATACGAAAACAAGTGTAACTAAATTAGCATGGTTCAATTTCTTCCCTGTAGGGGGAGAGCGCCTAAATCTCTGTAAAGGGAAAACATGGGCTTATAATACAATAATACTTAAGGAAATCCCTGTAAAAATCTCCACCAGGAAATTGAAAAGTTTATCGGGACTGGAAGTTGATGTTCACAATAGAAGAAACTTGACCTTATCAAAACAACTCTATTCTGTTGTAAGCCGATCTCCAATTTGAATGGCCTATAAAAACGTATAAATGGCAGCCATAAAAATCAATTTAAAGATTACAAAGCAAGTCCTCGGCATTTCTAATGAGATAAGATTAAAATAATAATGGACCATTCAAAAAGCTGTACCCAACAAGTAAAATAACTGTCTGATTTTTTTTATCGATCAACTTAATTACAATTGAATGTAAAAAATCAATGACAAACGACAGATAGTTCCAGGAAATAAAAAGACAGTGTTTAGCAACAGTGATCCAAGTGACAAAATTAAATGTTTAGAATGTATATCTGGAACACTCTAAGTCCGTAGCGTCGTTGTTGCTTTGGGGAAACAAAAGGTGAATTGGTACTACTAACTGCTATTACTGAAGAGGCTTTTGTAATGCGAATTTTTACTTAGACCTAAGTGATTGTAAGTTAAGCTAAGCTTATTATTGACTGCAAAATTATCGTGTGTAGCGGGACTGTAACCAGCAAAAGTCACGTAGCCCTGATCCAAGGCATCATGCATTACTCTGTTCGGCTACGGCGCGGCGGGATACAATTACACTAATATTAGCAAATTTCGAAATAATCAACAAGTTGAGGATGTTCCTAAGATTTTTTTTCATATTTTTTATAAACCTTTATCAATCCTACTTTATATATACCAAAAACCATCCTGACACACACACTTATATATACGAAATAAAGAATTAAGGCAAAATATGGGTGTAGAAGTGTAGCCGGACATCATAGGCATTATAGAAAAGAAAAGATTGCAGTGGTATGGTCATGTCAAAAGAATGCCACAGCAAAGATTGCCAAAAATTGTTATGGAATGGATCCCAATAGAAAGGAGGAAGAGAGGAAGACCGAAGAAAACTTGGATAGAAGGGGTACAAGCAGCTATGAATATCAGAGGAATGGAGGAAGATCAATAGATGGACAGAGAGGAATGACGTTTGGTTTCCGGAAGACGGCGGCAGCTACCATGATACCGGATGATGATGATATATATATATATATATATATATATATATATATACGAAGAGAAAAAATTACGAACTCAGTTATAAGGGAGAAAATGAAGACTGAAGACACTATTTTAGATTATATTAAAACTCAGCAATTAAGATGGTACGGACATGTCCAGCGAATGGAAGAGGATCGGTTACCAAAATGTGTTTTGGAATGGAAATCTGAGGGAAGACGAGGCAGAGGAAGACCTAAAACATCCTGGAGTCAGGGAATATGTTTATACATGAAGGAGAAACATTTACAACCAGGAGATTGGATGGACCGACAAAATTGGTTATTAGGAATCGGACGATGTCAAAGACATTAACCGATGATCTCTCTCTCTCTCTCTCTCTCTCTCTATATATATATATATATATATATATATTATATATATGTGTGTGTGTGTTGTGTGGTGCGTGCGTGCGTGAGTGCGTGCGTGCGTGTGTGTGTACGTAATGAAAAGAAAAATTAATGCCTTAAACGGGATTTGACTCCGGGATCTCTAATTCTTACGTTAGTGCGTTAACGACCACGCTATCCAGTCATCCCATTGAAAACATTAATTTTCCTTCCTTATATAGGCCTACAATTCTCAAATCAGAGGCAGCGGGAAGCGTGCCAGTGTTGCCTTCCGTTTCTATAACGAGAAAGCAATTTAATGAGAATATATTTACTTCATAGTAATTGGTTAACATTAAACTACCTCACTGGCACTATCAAACCCGTAGGTTCATGGCCTCGCGGACATAAGCTCTCCATACATCCCTATTCTGAACCAATGTTTTCCAATCATCCCCTGTATAATCTACTTCCCTCAAATTATAGTTAATGTTGTTCTCCCACCTCATTTTTGGTCTACCAACTGAGCGTTTTCCCTCTGGCTTTCCTACAAGAAGCTTCCATGCGCATATTTCATTCGCCATACGCGCAACATGTCCTGCCCATCGCAGTCTACGAGACTTAACTGTTCTTATTATATCTGGCTTCCTATAAAGACCATGTAGTTCATTGTTATTTAGCCTTCTCCATTCACCTGTCTGTTCATCTCTCTTTGGTCCAAACATTTTCCTAAGAACTTTATTCTTAAAAACCCGTAATCTCATTTCCTCCCTTAAAGTAAGAGTCCATGTTTCGCACCCATACAATATAACTGGTAGAATAATAGTTTTGTATATTTTCAGTTTAACGTTTTTTGAAAGGAGTTGGGACATCAAAAGTCTCTGCAATGCATAATAGCACGCATTTACAGAATTGAGCCTATGTTTAATTTCTTTGTGCATCTCATTCCTATTTGTGATTATTGTTCCTAGGTATTTGAATTCAGCCACTTCCTCAAGATTTCCCTCATTTGTCATTAGCTGTCCATTTCCATTACATAATGCATTTCTACGTGTGATCATATATTTAGTTTTATTGATTTTACTTCCAGTCCTAATTTCTTAGTGTTACTCAATAGTGTGTGCGTGTTGTCCTTTAGTATCTCCTCGCTATCGGCCAGTAGTACTACATCATCAGCATAAACTAACAGCTTATTAATACCATTGAGTTGTAAGCCTTGCTCATTCTCTAAAGATTTAATGGCATGCTCTAGTACAAAATTAAATAGTAGAGGAGATAGTGCATCTCCTTGCTTCAACCCATTGTGGATTTCAAAAGTGTCTGAAAACTGTTTGCCTACACGCACCCTACTCTTTGAGCCATTTAGACACATTCGTATAAGTCTAACTAACTTTTTAGGAATTCCGAACTCCAGCAGGATACTATATAACTTCTCCCTCTTAATTGAATCATATGTTTTTTTTGAAGTCTACATATAGTTGATGTACAGTACCATTATATTCCCATTTCTTTTCTAAAATTTGTCTTATACTAAAAATCTGATCTGTTGTAGACCTGTTTCTTCTAAATGCACATTGATGATCTCCTAGAAATATATATTTAAAAATCTTTCTAGCGGCCTCCAAGTTTGTTTTCACACCACGTGATTGTTCTATATAGGATTTAATTTAAAATTGAAAGATGTGTTGTAATCTGGGACCATAGATTCCATTTCCTGAAGAATTCTCTTAGTTTATGCAGTTCCCGAAAGATGGACTTTTAACAGACGCGGGTTAAACAAGGGGCAAACGTGTACAAGAGGCATTTACAAAAATAATCATTTAAAGTTTACAATTGTCAGGCAAAGTGATTAAGTACCTTTGAGGGTAAAAGTGAGAACTTGAGAGATGTTGACCTTTAACCTCTCGTGGTGAGAGTAAAATCACTTACGTAAAATAATGAATCTAACCTCTTAACTACCTTTTTTTTTTGTCATTTATAATCCTGTAGTTCTCTGTACTTGAATTATGTATACAACAAACAAACGCTTCTTCTCCGAGAAAATATTTTTAAAAATCCGCCACTGCGTAGACTAAGAAAATATCTCAGCATCTCTAATTGGATGAGTGAGCTGATTTAAGGTATATATATATATATATATATATATATATAGGGGTGAATGGAGAAGACTACATAATAGTGAACTACATTGGTCTTTATAGGAAGCCAGATATAATAAGAACAGTTAAGTCTCGTAGACTGTGATGGACAATACATGTGGCACGAAAGGGGAATGAAAGACGTGCATGGAAGCTTCTTGTAGGAAAACCAGAGGGAAAACGCCCTGTTGGTAGACCAAGAATGAGGTGGGAGAATAACATTAACCATGATTTGAGGGAAGTTGATTATACAGGGAATGATTGGAAAAAATTAGTTCAGGATAGGAATTTATGGAGAGCTTATGTTCCCGCGGCCATGAACCTACGAGTTCGATAGTTCCAGTTAGTTAGTTAGTTATTTACAGTGTATTTCTGCCACGTGGTCTAGCGCTTATGCTCCTTGCCCCTGGTCCAGAGGACGCGGGTTCAAACCCGGCCGGTATCGATGAATTTTTTGGGACGGATAAATTCCAAGGAGCAAAAGTCCACCCGGAGGGACTTTAAACCGTGGGTCCTAAGTCTGAAGATTTTCAGGCTCGTAAAAGATCCTTAAGCCTGAATGAAAAGTCCTCTAAGCAAAATTTACCGAATTTCCCCGTCCTAGTACTACCTTGGTTTCCTAGATGTCAGTATGAGGCGGAACGCTAACCATGGACCACTCAAATGACATCCATATGAAAACAAGTGTAACTAAATTTCTGTTAAGGGAAACATGGGCTTACAAGATACAAGATGATCATCATCAACAATCACGGATTAAGCCGATGTGGCTTGTTCCGGTCTCATAGATTCTCATTCAAAAGTTAGATCCATCTCTTCTTTGGTCTACCAACATTCCTGCGTCCTTTTGGTTTGTATTTAAGTATAATTTTGGGAATGCGATCATCTTCCATTCTTTGAACATGTTCTTTCCAGTTTTTTCTAGATTATTTTATTATATCTAAGAGTTTAAAGATATTTAGCTCATTTCTAATATCTTCACTTCTTCTCTTATCTAGAAGTTTGCAACCAGCCACACTTCTCAGAAATCTCATTTCAGCTGCTTCTAAGATCTTCTCTTCTCTTTTAGTTAAAACCCAAAATTCACTACCATACAATAGTAAGGGGTCTGCCACTACTTTATACAATTTTAGTTTTGTTTCTTTTCTTGTGCTTTTAAATATCCTTTTGATTGTTCCACATATATAATTAAATTTATTAAGTTTGTTAAATAGATCTTCATTTTTAAAATAGGAGATTTCATATCCCAGGTATTTAAAATGGTTCACTTGTTCAATGGGTTTCCCCTCCAGAATTATTTTACCTCTTATGGTATCTGGTCCCTTAAAAGCTAGGATTTTCGTTTTACTTATTGATATTTTGAAATTATATTTCTGTATAATGTTATTTAACTGAAAGAGCAATTTCTGTAGACCATCTTCTGAACTAGATATTAGATCGTCTGCAAAAAGTAAGGTATATAACATCTTATTTCTTATTTTGAAATGTGAGTCCAAATTTATCTGCCAATTATATATGTTATCGTCAATATATTAAAAAGGGAGGATGACAGTGGACATCCCTGTCTTACACCTCTATTTATTGTTGCTGTTATATTGTTTTTATTTTTGCCTCCAGTTTCTATTGTTATTTTATTTTCTACATATAGACTTTTTATTGCAGTTATTAGGTGCTGAGGTACTCCTTTCTCTTTCATTATATTCCACAATTTATTTCTGTTGACTTTGTCAAATGCCTTTTCAAGATCTATAAATGCCATAAAAGTTGGTATATTATATTCTCTATGTTTCTCAATTATTTGATTGCAATCTGAACACGATCTGCCTTTCCTGAATCCATTCTGGGCTTCTAGAATAATACTTTCCATAATTACATTTAAACGATTTTTCAATATAGTTGCATACATTTTATAACAGATACAAGATTATTATTATTATTATTATTATTATTATTATTATTATTATTATTATTATTATTATTATTATTACAGCAATAAATTGATTCCTGAGGAGATACACTTACTGCAGAAAGATAATATTTATGTTCCATGTAAGCTATCAACAATAAGCTCCTTATTCCGTATTTTATTGAAAAGTCTGAATAGAAGACTCATAACGGCCATGTTTTTGTATTTTATGATATTCTATGGTGATAGTTGAACGTCTATAATAATAACAATAAATTGTGACCTACATCCTGTTAGCAGCCAACGCCCAGCCCACAGTCAAGGCTCATTGGCCGGCAGACCTTGCTACCACAGCCTTGAGTACACTGTGTCAAACCGGAAGATATTGTATATCCGCCTTCACATGTTTACCACGTCACCCCCCATTAAATTACCTGCATCTTCGATGGGGTTGTACAAGACCAGCTTTTTACTTACGCGACTTATGCCATTTTTGATGTAATTTAAAATATTACGAAGTGTTAATGATACCATTTCGCTGTGGGATTTTACCATCGTCATAATATTGAAACTTCTTCTTCTTCTTCTTCTTCTTCTTCTTCTTCTTCCGAATGCAGTATTGGGTGATGATGCCCGTTCTGCGACTACAAAAACTGATCTTTGCATCGGTTGAAGGGTCTTCCGAGGTCTCTTTTGCCTTTAGGGTTGAGGTGGTAAATCATCTTTGGTAAACGGGAATTTGACATTCTCTGGACGTGTTGGAACCATTTAATCTAACTATTTAACTCATGCCCCAAATGGGAGTGAATGACCAATCACGTTTCAATGATTTCTGTGTTACAACCAATCAGAGTCGTGTTTCACCAAATATTTATCAGTGTTATAATTACCATATTAAAGAAAGCTCCTCCTTACAATATTGCGTTCCTTTGGCAATAAATAGTATGATCTGGTTGCAGTGATAAACAAAAGAAGCAGTAGAAGCGTACCTATCGTTTCTCATTTGTTTTCAAACATCGCCGTTTACATTAAATATATAAATATTTTAAAATAACTAATATTTAAATAATGGTTTGTGAGTAACAAGCTTAATTTTATTCGTTGAATAGTCCTAACAAATGCCACTCTGGATTTCCAAATTATCTAGATAAATTCACTCCTCACTTCGTGAGTCGTGAATTTATCGATAATTTGGAAATCACTCGTGGCATTACTTATGATAATTTTGTATATGTTCAACCATTTCCCTACTATTCCATGTCAGGGCCCCTTGCCAGGGAACGGTGAAGACCTCAACGGCAATGAAGGCGGAGAGGGATACCCTTAATACGGCAGATTTGGCGGAAGGGGTACCCTACCCTCACTCAGGGAAAGAGAGAGGAACCGCTGCCTTGCGGAGAAGGAGAAACTTCAAAGGCTAAGGGAGCATTCCCTACAGAAAAGCATGCCTGTCCAAGAGGCATTGAGGTGGCAACCCCACCACTGGACTTACCCAACTATAGGCTGGTAACCTATAATGGGGAAAACTTTAAATACTCGAAAGACTACAAGAAATAATATTGAAACCTATCATGAAATTAAGTAGTGGAAATATGATTTTACGTTTGTAACCGTCAGACATGTTGAATGTTCCATAGAATAACAGATATGAATGAAGAGGTCATTTATTTTACGTATCAAATCACATTTAAAATGCAAGGAAACTAAAAGCTAACCAAACCTAAATAATTTACTGTAAACTAAATCAATTACTCTAACGTAGGTGAATTCCAGGGAACGTCCTTTTTATTATTTTACGCGGTTACTTACTTACTTACTCACTGGCACTATCGAACCCGTAGGTTCATGGCCGCGCGGACATAAGCTCTCCATACATCCCTATCCTGAGCTAATGCTTTCCAATCATTCCCTGTATAATCTACTTCCCTCAAATCATAGTTAATGTTATTCTCCCACCTCATTCTTGGTCTACCAACTGGGCGTTTTCCTTCTGGCTTTCCTATAAGAAGCTTCCATGCACGTCTTTCATTCCTCATACGTGCAACATGTCCTGCCCATCGCAGTCTACGAGACTTAACTGTTCTTATTATATCTGGCTTCCTATACAGACCATGTAGTTCATTGTTATGTAGTCTTCTCCATTCACCTGTCTGTTCATCTCTCTTTGGTCCAAACATTTTCCTAAGAACTTTATTCTCAAATACTCGTAATCTCCTTTCCTCCCTTAAAGTAAGAGTCCATGTTTCGCACCCATATAATATAACTGGTAGAATAATAGTTTTATATATTTTCAGCTTAACGTTTTTTGAAAGGAGTTGGGACATCAAGAGTCTCTGCAATGCATAATAGCACGCATTTCCAGAATTGAGCCTATGCTTAATTTCTTTGTGCATCTCATTCCTATTTGTGATTAGTGTTCCTAGGTATTTGAATTCAGCCACTTCCTCAAAACTTCCCTCACCTGATAATTTTTCTTTTTTCTTTTAGTTTTATTTGTTTTCATTATATTTTGTAAAGTTTGATTAGTTTTAAATGCCACATTAACGTTCAACTTTTTAAAGTGTTTAGATATTTTATTTGAAAGTGGGCCTATGTATGACATTTGAGACTATTTAGGTTGTTCATTAACAGGTGTTAATTATGTTTGTTACAGGTGGAGCTTAATGACACAATGAAGTCTTCAGACCGGATGTCAGGCTCGGACGAAGGTTCAGGTACGCCTGACATTGACAACAACATATCCTTCTGGCATGAAGACGATGAAGAAATTGAAGTGGATGACATGCACATAGGATCCGAGGACTCCGGGGGTAAAAGAAGTCATAACAAAGTTCAGCAAGGTATTAGTTAAATCTTCTTCTTCTTCTTCTTCCTTTCCAAGATTAGGTCAATGCGACCTGTTCCGGTCTGAAGTCCATCGGTTCCTTAGCCGCCCCGAAGATATTTCTCCATGCGGTTTGTAGGTGTTGAACGTTTTGGGTAATCTTGTATTGTCCATTCTGTCTAAATGTTCTTTCCATCGGTATCTGTGCTCTTCTAGTTTATCGAGTATTGAAAATATCTCCAGTTCATTTCTTATTGATTCATCGTGTAATATATCCATGCGTGTACATCCTTTTACCTTTACCGATCTTAAATATTTCATTTCAGTGGCTTGAATCTGTGAGATATATTTTTTTAAGTACCCAAGATTCAGATCCACACAAAAGAACAGGAACAGCCATAATTTTATAAAACTTGAGCTGAGTTTCTCTTCGAGTCTTACGGAGGGTTCTTTTCATGGTGCCACACATCATTTAATATCGGTTTAATTTATTGTGTATATCCCAATCGTAGCTACACGTTGTATCTGAACCAAGATTTAAAATAAAATTACACTGAGCAACAAAAAATATGTGATTCTGATAGCATTTTTTCTCCTGAATTCAAATATGATATCGGTTTTTCTCCATCACGCAAGGTTTCCGAGAGAGAGGAATGTATAATTTCAAACACTTTAATATTTTCTACATTCGTAACTACACAATACTCGAACATTCGGACTCACCTAGAAAGTAAGAAATGACGATTTTCTGCTATATTTCGCCTGTGGAGCATCCCTCTTGATGGTCCAACAATAATCGGCCAGCATATTAGGGTTGCATTTGCCTTGATATCTCTTTTCCATAGCTGAAATCTCCTGCGTTAGCTCATTTGGTTTTATTTTACAATGGACAAATGGACGAAAAAACGTTTATTAAAAAATAATTATTTAAATCCATTAATTGAAATTGAAATAAAAAAACTGTGGGTGATGGAGAAATTCCGAATACATATTTGAAAACACGATAAAAAAAACTGCATTAAGTACAACTATTGGTACTCATGAGACAAAAATCATGTTGACCAGTGTTATTTATACCTCAGCTCATATCCAGTCAAGTAATTAAACCGGTTTCGAAACCTAGGTAGTTTCATCTTCAGTAGTACCACGACCGATGTGTTATCGTTCAGTAGAACTACTACTTACTCCATCTGTCTTACTAAAATATAATTTAATAAAGTTATAGGTACTTATTTTTTACGTATCACTAAGAAAATGTGATTGGAAGAAAAAATATAATATATATATATATATATATATATTTATATATATTAATTGGTGTTTATCGTATAATTTAAACATATTATTATTATTATTATTATTATTATTATTATTATTATTAGGGGGCGCGCCGTAGCGTAGTGGTTAACGCACTACACTACAAGACGGAATGTCGAGGGTTCGAGTCCCGGTGGGGTCAGGATTTTTAAACTGAACCATACCTTCTGGCGGCACTATGGCCCTGGGGTCGACTCAGCCTCTAACGGAAATGAGTACTATGCGCTTGTTCTGGGGGTAAAGGCGGTCGTCACGCAGGGCTGGTAACCCGGCTGACAAAGTGCCGATTGCCCAGAAAAAAGTAGGAACCTTAACCTCCTACTACCCCAAGGGCCTCCTGAGCCCTGTAGCGGGATCACTTTAATTATTATTATTGTTATTATTATCATCGTAAAAATGTTGTTTGTACATCAAATTTCCATTGCAACATTTAATATATTTTTAACTCTTTTAATTAGTATAGTGTGTATCTTCTTCTTGTTCTTCTTCCTTCTAAGTATTAGGCCAAGGCCTGTTACAATACTATAGAAAATTTTCCCTCCTGCGTTTCATAGGACGGCTTCCGGGAAATTCTCGCATAAGACTTGAAAGCATAATAATAGTCCCTTCGATTGGTTGCTGGCCAAAGGAAGGCAAGACCAGTGATGGGGCTGCCATCTTATAGCCTCTGGTCAAGCGTTTCTGGAGAAGAAAAGAAAATAAAGGAAAGAAGAAATGGAAGAAAGGAAAGACTCCCTAGCCCTCGGATGCCCTAATAGCGTCGGGGTCGAAAAAACAAGAGTTAACCAAGAGAGGTTATATATAGTAAAGTTCAAAGAGTCTGTTATAACTAAGTGTAAGTAAGTGGAAGAAATACCAGATCGGTTATAGATAAAAGTAAGGAGCAAAACACAAGTAAGTGGAAGCAATGTTTTGCTCAGCTTGGGCACCTTGTGGTCGCCATCCACATATCCCCTAGATAGGGACCCCTGAGGGTTATAGTGTATATATATATATATATATATATATTATAATTAAATGTTTAACATTGAGCAATGCAAGCTTATTATGGTATGATAAGAAAAATAAATGCCTGGAGGGATTCGAACCCGGAACTCTGAGTCTGTACCTCAGCGTGTTATCCATTACACCACAAGGCGAATCCAATTCAAACACTTATTTTTCTTATATATGTATTATATTCTCCATTATTACTAGATGTCGCGAGAACTCGGTCTTCACTTCCATAAAGTGACTGCTATAAAGTAAAAATATTCTCTTTAATTTGCTTACTTGTTATAGTCAGCTACTAGATGGCAGTGGAGACCGAGTTCTCGCGACATCTAGTAATAATGGAGAATATAATACATATATAAGAAAAATAAGTGTTTGAATTGGATTCGCCTGGTGGTGTAATGGATAACACGCTGAGGTACAGACTCAGAGTTCCGGGTTCGAGTCCCGTCCAGGCATTTATTTTTCTTATCATACCATATATATATATACATATATATATATATATATATATATATATATATATATATATATAATCTTTATTGTCAAATATTTATTTGTATTTGTGCTGGTGGAAGAGAAGACCTTATGGCCTTAACTCTGCCAGAATAATTAAGACATTATTTTTTTAGGAATATTCCACAATACAGAGATTCTCCTTCAACCCAAAATTATTTGTCGTCAGAGGTTCTTCCCTCAAATCTCTAACTTCCATACTTCTCCTCACTCCATCTATCCAACGATCTCTAGGTCTGCCTATTCCACTTCTTTCATTAGCTTTCCAATTAAGGATCTACTTTAGTATTCTCTCTTCTTCCATTCTTATGAGGTATCCATACCATTTCAAACGTTTTTCTTCTATTTTTTTTAACTTGCATAATTTCTCTTATTGTGCTGTTTCTGATCTTATCCCTTCTTTAAATTCTTGTCGATCGCCTCCAAAAATCCATTTCTACTGCTAACAGCTTGTTGGCTTGTTTTCTACTTACTGCCCAGGTTTCGGACCCATATAATAAAATACTTTGTAACAACTTGAAATATGGTTTACTTCGTTATTATTATTATTACTATTATTATTATTATTATTATTATTATTATTATTATTATTATTAACTAACTCACTGGCACTATCGAACCCGTAGGTTCATGGCCGCGCGGATATAAGCTCTCCATATATCCCTATCTTGAGCCAATGTTTTCCAATCATCCCCTTATAATCTACTTCCCTCAAATCATAGTTAATGTTATTCTCCCACCTCATTCTTGGTCTACCAACTGGGCGTTTTCCCTCTGGTTTTCCTACAAGAAGCTACCATGCACCTCTTTCATTCCCCATTCGCGCAACATGTCCTGCCCATCGCAGTCTATGAGACTTAACTGTTCTTGTTATATCTGGCTTCCTATAAAGACCATGTAGTTCACTGTTATTCAGTTATCTCCATTCACCTGTCTGTTCATCTCTCTTTGATCCAAAAAATTCCCTAAGAACTTTATTCTCAAATACTCGTAATCTCCTTACCTCCCTTAAAGTAAGAGTCCATGTTTCGCATCCATATAATATAACTGGTAGAATAATAGTTTTATATATTTTCAGTTTAACGTTTTTTTTTAAGGAGTTGGGACATCAAAAGTCTCTGCAATGCATAATAACACGCATTTCCAGAATTGAGCCTATGTTTAATTTCTTTGTGCATCTCATTCCTGTTTGTGATTATTGTTCCTAGGTATTTGAATTCGGCCTCTTCCTCAAAATTTCCCTCATTTGTCAATTATTATTATTATTATTATTATTGGGGGCACGCGATAGCGTAATGGTTAAGGCACTGCGCTACAAGCCGGAAGGTCGAGGGTTCAAGTCCCGGTGGGGTCAAGACTTTTAAACTGACCCAAACCTTCTGGCGACACTATGGCCCTGTGGTCGACTCAGCCTCTAACGAAAATGAGTACCGTATGCTTGTTCTGGAGGTAAATGCGGCCGTCACGCAGGGCTGACAACCCGGCTGACATCAAGTGTCCAGAACTAGTGGGAGCCTTGACCTCCTACTACCACAAGGACCTCCTGTGGCCTGTTGTGGGAATACTTTACTATTATTATTATTATTATTATTATTATTATTATATTATTATTATTATTATTATTATTATTATTATTATTATTATTATTATTATTATTTATGTATGTATTTATGATTTCAGATTGTTCAGATAGCTCAGGCAGCGAAGGCCCTTCCCCTTCTAGGAAACAGACGCGACCAAAACGGAAAGGAAGTAACGGAAGTGTAAACAATGGCAATGGAAGGAGAAGGAAGTCTGGAATCTCAGCGCGAGAAAGGAACCTGCGTCGACTAGAAAGCAACGAAAGAGAACGGATGAGAATGCATTCACTAAATGACGCGTTCGAGGTAACTCACACAGCCTACACATAATATTACCTGACCTTCCAAAAGTAACGTCAAGATAACTGCACGTTCCTCTAACATTACCCAACATCCCATACTGTGCTCCCGGACAGCGATCCAGGGGATGGCAGGTGTCTTCAATTTTAGCGAATTAACTAACTCACTGGCACTATCGAACCCGTAGGTTCATGGCCGCCCGGACATAAGCTCTCCATACATCCTTATCCTGAGCTAATGTTTTCCAATCATCTCCTGCATAATCTACGGGGTGAATCATAAATATGGCTATACGTTTGATCGCGTTGTGTGATGAAAATATTACCATTACAGGAAATATGAAATTACCGTTGGAAAGGCAATTATTCAAATTACAACAATGGAATAAAACAAAACAGTGTAGAACTTATGTCATTAGTCAAAATGGGGTTGAATATTCAACAGCAAATTACAATTGCTGCATGGGCAATAACGTATGCTAAAGATCGTGAGGCCGCAAGACGGGCAAGACGTGAGTTTAACGTAGCATTGCAAGACGTCGATTGTGGGGAAGTGGAGAAAACGACTGCTGGAAACGGGAAGGATGCAGAAAATCAAACCTCCTGGAAGGCCTCGCATTAGCACGGATGCAGAAACAACGAAGAGAATTGTGGAGGCGTTCGACGCTAGCCCACAAAAATGAACCTGCCAAGCTGCACGTGAGCACTGATTTGTTTTGTTTTGTTCTATTGTTGTAATCTGAAGGATTCCCTTTCCAATGATAACATCATATTTACTTTAATGATAATATTTTCGTCACAAAATGCGATCAAACGTAAGTCCATATTTCTGAATCACCCTGTACTTCCCCATAATCATGGTTAATGTTATTCTCCTACCTTATTCTTGGTCTACCAACTGGGCGTTTCCCTCTGTTTTTTCTACAAGAAACTTCCATGCCCCTTTTTTAATTCTCCATTCGTTGCACATGTCCTGTTCATCGCAGCCTACGAGACTTAACTTTTTATGTCCTCTGAATATGCTTGTTATTCTTCGTGAATGAAAATAATAATATTCAAAACATAGAAAATATTCTAAAATATACCTAATCAAGTCTTTAGAGAATGAGGATGGCTTACAACGCAATGGTATTAATAAGCTGTTAGTTTATGCTGATGATGTAATACTATTGGCCGATAGCGAGGAGATACTAAAAGATAACACGCACACACTATTGAGTAACACTAAGAAATTAGGACTGGAAGTAAATATCAGTAAAACTAAATATATGGTCACACATAGAATTTCATTATATAATGGAAATGGACAGCTAATGACAAATGAGGGAAATTTTGAGGAAGTGGCTGAATTCAAATACCTAGGAACAATAATCACAAATAGGAATGAGACGCACAAAGAAATTAAACATAGGCTCAATTCTGGAAATGCGTGCTATTATGCATTACAGGGACTCTTGATGTCCCAACTCCTTTCAAAAAACGTTAAGCTGAAAATATATAAAACTATTATTCTACCAGTTATATTATATGGGTGCGAAACATGGACTCTTACTTTAAGTGAGGAAGGGAGATTACAAGTATTTGAGAATAAAGTACTTAGGAAAATTTTTGGACCAAAGAGAGATGAACAGACAGGTGAATGGACAAGACTACATAACAATGAACTACATGGTCTTTATAGGAAGCCAGATATAATAAGAACAGTTAAGTCTCGTAGACTGCGATGGGCAGGACATGTGGCATGAATGGGGAGTGAAAGACTTGCATGGAAGCTTCTTGTAGGAAACCCAGAGGGGAAACGCCCAGTTGGTAGACCAAGAATGAGGTGGGAGAATAACATTAACTATGATTTGAGGGAAGTAGATTATACAGGGAATGATTGGAA
Organism: Diploptera punctata; assembly: GCA_030220185.1. Classification (NCBI taxonomy): domain Eukaryota; kingdom Metazoa; phylum Arthropoda; class Insecta; order Blattodea; family Blaberidae; genus Diploptera; species Diploptera punctata. The sequence continues at coordinate 719,136 of JASPKZ010007791.1, read as the reverse complement.
AGCATTAGCTCAGGATAGGGATGTATGGAGAGCTTACGCCCGCGCGGCCATGAACCTACGGGTCCGATAGTACCAGTGAGTAAGTAAGTAAGTATACCGAATCAATAATTACAACTTAAAATAGTTTATTACATGTGGACGATGCATTTGAGTCATGCTTAAGTCGATTCTGATTTAACAAAATGGCTGAAGGTGTCGAGTTTTCTGTTGCTGTGTCGCCATCTAAATTTTTAAAACATAAGTCTGGCAAATCTTTGACTAGTGGCCAAAACACAGTTATTTTAAATGTATTTGACAAGTTCAGTGAAGAATCTCACCAGCTTTCTTGTAATCTACCCCATTCAACTATCACATGTCTTATTAACTTCACACGTGTTCCCTGTCAATGTGACAGTAATTGTGGCGCGAATGGCGGAAGGATACACTTAGCGTTTGTTTATGTTAGGATCACTCTAACAACGAATAAGGCATTTTAATTAAATAAAAATAAAACTTAGTTTTATTTTATTTTCATATTTATTAAGATATAATTCAGTGACAGCTGTTTCGGTACACTGTACCTTCTTCAGACATGTTAACAAATTATGAATTGTGTTCCAACTGATCTAAGCAACAATACAACAATATTTATTTAAATTTTTTAATTTAACAAATTTATATCTTAATAATTATGAAAATCAAATAAAACTAAGTTTTATTTTTATTTAATTAATGATTATGGATTTTCATCAAGTAAACATCAACTCAATTGAATAAGGTATTGTTCTCAAGTTTTGCTACGGTGAGAAAAAAAATATATTCTTAAAATATTAAGTGTCTTTGTTTTTGTGACTTCCTTGTTTTTAGGTCTTCAAATTAAAAATAAAATTCTTATATCAAATGTTTTATTTTCAGCAACTCCGAGAAGTGATACCACATGTAAAAATGGAACGTAAATTATCAAAAATAGAAACACTGACATTAGCAAAAAATTATATAATGGCATTAACAAATGTCATATGTGAAATGAGAGGAGAAGAAAAGCCATATACGTGAGTATAATGCTTGCAATAAATGATATTAAAGTTAGCCATGAGTTGGAAGTTACCATCTATATATTATTACGTGAAGAAAAAACGTTGTACCCCTTTTTAAGCACGTTGCACGAACGGAGGAGCGTGAAATTTGGCATAATTAAAGTTCATATAGAGAAGGAGTGCAGAAAAATAAAATACGGGGCGAATCATAAATGTGGCTATACGTTTGATCGCATTGTGTGATGAAAATATTACCATTACAGGAAATATGAAATTACCGTTGGAAAGGCAATTATTCAAATTACAACAATGGAATAAAACAAAACAGTGTATAACTTACGTCATTAGTCAAAATGGCGTTGAATATGCAACAGCAAATTACAATTGCTGCATGGGCAACAACATATGCTAATGACCGTGAGGCCGCAAGACGTGAGTTTAACGTACCATTGTAGCCGTCGACTGTGGGAAAGTTGAGAAAACGACTGCTGGAAATGGGAAGGATGCAGAAAATCAAACCTCCTGGAAGGCCTCGCATTAGCACGGATGCAGAAACAACGAGGAGAATTGTGGAGGCGTTCGACCCTAGCCCACAAAAATCAACCCGCCAAGCTGCACGTGAGCTTCATATCAGTCAATCGAGTGTGTGTCGTGTTTTGAAGCGTAAGAAGTACCACCCCTTCAAACCGATTCGTGTCCACGAACTTAATGAAGACGACCCTGACAGGCGGATGGAATTTTGTGAATTTGTTGTAAGGGAAGCAGCAAACGACGAACATTGGTACAGAAAATTGCACTTTTCTAATGAAGCTGTTTTCCATGTGAACGGACATGTTAATCGACACAATTGTCACTATTGTGGTAAAGAGAATCCTAATGTTATTGAAGAGACACGTTTAAGATGCGGCAAAGTCACTCTTTGGGCTATGATCAGATCGGGAGGGCTGTTAGGAATGCGAATTTTGGATAAGACTTAATTGTGATCGGTATAGTGATATCCTTAGACAAATTGTCCCGCCGGTAATGCAAAGTGCTGAACGTGAACAATGTTTATTCCAGCAGGATGGTGCGCCTCCTCACTATGCAATTGCGGTGAGGGAAATTTAAGATGATAATTTGCAAAACAGGTAGGTGGAAAGAAGAGGCCCCATTGAATGGCCAACCGTTCCCCTGACCTCACAGCATGCGACTATTGGTTGTGGGGTTATATGAAGAAGGTTTATGCCCGGAAACCTCAAGACGTCGACACGCTGAAATTAGTGATTGAGGAAGAAATTAGAGCTATTCCTCTAAACACGTATCATAACGCAATGAATGACTGACTTCCCAAAGCGTAGCCAATTATGCTTGGATGTAAACGGCGAACAGTTTGAAGCAATAAAGTGACTTGCTTAGTGTTGTTGTAAGTGTTTTGTTTTGTTCTATTGTTGTAATTTGAAGGATTCCCTTTCCAATGATATATTTCCTTTAATAATAATATTTTCGTCACAAAATGCAATCAAACGTATAGCCATATTTCTGAATCACACTGTATATGTATAAGATGTCACAAATAAGTTATACAACAAAATAAAATTAATTTCCTCTAAGGAATTCATGTGTATTACTCATTCATTTGTTTACGTTCATACTGAAAGAGCATTGTTGCAAAAGAAAATTGTGCAGCAGCATTGTGAATTGACTTACTCTCGCGTATTTATTATTAGTGGTTTAAAGAAGTGAGTACATTTTGTTATTTAAATTTAAATTAAAACGTATGTCAAAATTGGTTTCAATAATTTCTTTACATATTTTTTCTTAAATTTAGATATTTGCATTGTACAAAAACATATCACTGCATTTTAAATGAACTGAACTTTATTTGTAATAGAAAACAATAAATACTTACTTGTTGACATTTTATGATGGATTGGTGTCACAGCCTCCTGTAGTCTCAACTAATAAACATTGCCCACACTGTTAACGTTAGTCAGTTGTTTATAATGAACACAAATATTTCCAACAAATATGTTGGCTCAACTGCACTTCTACTAGCGCTTGATTTTTCAGGTATAATGTTGTAAACTATAGCTCTTCTTCTGTATTTACTAACATTATTTAATATTTTACACTTTTTCAAACAATTTTTATAACATTATTAGACAATTTTCAAGTCTTTATTTAAATTTGCAAATCACGATATTGTGACACTGTTAGACAATATTGTGATGCTAACTGCTATTTTCTCCACAGAGTATATTAATCTATGATTTTTCTATCGCTGTTTGGATCAGCGTTAGGGAGTGATAAGTAAGTGTACACCCATTTTTAATAAACGTATGATAATTTTAATATTATTAATATATTTTTTAACATAGATTTGGGGATTTATTGCAAATATTGGTCATTTAAATTTCATAGCGACATGTAGTAATCGAGGATGATAATCAATATGTGGTTCGATTGTGGGTTACCGCTGGCTCTATAAACTCTGGCGCGTGCGCACTGTTGTTCTATAGGACTTTGAAAATATTTTATGCTAGTTTAAGTGCAGTTTTTCCAAGATGTTATTTTACTATTATTTATTATTTTGAAAACGCCATCGTGCAAAAAAATTCTGAAGTGTTTTACAGAATCGCTATTGCTTGGTTTTTTAAACATTTCCTCGCTTCTGTAAAAACCACTTAATATACTATTTGTAAATTGTAATTAACAATGTGTTGACAGGTTCCTCGATGTAGACTGCGGTTCGAATGCGAGCTCGAATGGCAACAACAGCGGAGGAGAACAAGGTCCGGAAGAAGACATGATGGAACCAAATAACAATTCTGTGTATCAGGAGAACTTAGAACATAGAACTATATCAGGGAACTCATCGTTACAAGACATGTGACGTACAGTGTGCCTTGGACTCACATATTTGTGCTAAAACCTCAGAGAATATATATCAAGTGCAAAGTTACCATTGTGCTCTTAATAAAGTTTGCCAAAAATGGAAATGGGAATATTAACACATCCAGTCAAAATACAGGGCTACTACAAAAGTAGAAAATTAGATACCGGTACTCCATTCATAGCTGGCGTAATACCAGGTCCAAAATAAAACTAAATTATGCCTATATTATTAAAGATCTGTGATATACAAGTTAATAAAATGATCCCAGTACAGGCCACAGGAGACCGGGACTCGAACCTCGGCCTTCCGGCTTGTAGCATAGTGCCTTAACTACTACGCTATGGCGTGCCCCCACGAGTTATGGTAAATAACCAATTTTTTTTATAATTGGAACAGGTCAAAATTTGCGGGAGTTTTGAAATTTATGAGTTTATCTTTGTTTTTTTGGATGCGGATTTTTTTTCCCCAGACTGTCAGTTGTTTCTGTTTATCTGTGTGTTTGATTAGGCTAGCTTTTGTATCGATTAAATGTTTTTTCAGATCAAGCATGGGCTGCTACAGCTGACTTGTCCACTTCACCCTTTTTTACATTTCTAAGATGCTCTTTCAATCTAGTTTTTAAATTTCTTTTCATTTTTCCTACATAGATTTTGTCATAATCCTTACATTTGATCTGATATATTCTCGATTTTTCCCCCCTGTGAAAGTTAAAGGAAGGAATTGGTGTTTAGTTCACATATCTTACGGGGGCACAGATCCGTTGGTCAGACTATATCTAGAAGCACTTTGCACCGAGAAACAGTACTTTAAAATTTATGGTAAGCCATCTTCGAGGATATGGATTAAAATTTTAAAATTTGTACCTTTTATCAGTCAGTCGTTCTCAACTAAAAGAAACTTCTGTTTACAAAACATTGTCACACATTATGGTGAAATTAAATGTTTCTTACCTCTCCTCATATAAATCTTCAAAGTAGATTGCGATTTCAAGGCCATAACGGTCTCATCTTCAATACTTCTTTGGCGACTGATGTTATGTCGATCGGAAGAAACTCTTCTTCTTCCCTCTGTTGGTGGACCGATGAACCTCTGCATCAGGTCAAAATTTCAAAGTTCATAAGTTTTCCTTTGTTTTTCTGAATGTGGATCTTTTCCCAAACCGTTTGAGTTCCTTTTGTTTGTCTATTTGTTTAATTAGACTGGCTTTTGATTCAATTAAATGTTTTTCGGACCAAGCATGAGCAGCTACTGCTGACTTTTCCACTTCTCCATTTTTGATGTTTGTAAGGTGTTCTTTAACCCTTGTTTTCAAATTTCTTTTCGTTTTTCCAATATAATTTTTTTGGGAAAAGATCCACATTCAGAAAAACTTACAAACTTTGAAATTCCTACAAATTTTGACCTGATCCAGAGGTTCATCGGTCCACCAACAGAGGGAAGAAGAAGAGTTTCTTCCGATCGACATAACATCAGTCGCCAAAGAAGTACTGAACATGAGACTGTTATGGTCTCGAAATCGCGATCTACTTGGAAGATTTGTATGAGGAGAGGTAAGAAATATTTAATTTCACCATAAATTAAACCTCATAGTGATTAATGTATTCACGTAGGCTTTCACAGCCGGAGTTGCTATGATGATCTTGATGAAGATTTTCGGGCTGTAGGCCGTGGTCGTGAGGCTTGTAGTTCCCCGACGTTTCACCAGAGACTGCGTCTGGCATCCTCAAGGGTTGTCTTGAGACTGGCAATTCTGTCCGCTGTCTGTCCTATTTATACATTCGCCGCGATGTGTTCGTAAGTTGTATCTGCCTTGTGATTGGTCAGCCTTAGGGACTTCCATTGCTCCCATGAGATTGCTGTTTGATGGTCTAGTCGACTGTACGTTATATCTGCCTTCTGATTGGTCAGCGGTAGGGACGTCCATTGTTCCACTGAGATTGCATAAGAACAGTTTCAACAGAAAAGAAGAGTCATTAAAAGTCAACAAAGTATGGATACCGGTTCTAAAAAACGCAAAATGCAAACCTCTACAAGCACAGTCGACTAGACTATCAAACAGCAATCTCAGTGGAACAATTGAAGTCCCTACCGCTGACCAATCAGAATGCAGATATAACGTACAGTCGACTAGACCATCAAACAGCAATCTCATTGGAACACTGGAAGTCCCTAACGCTGACCAATCACAAGGCAGATACAACTTATGAACACATCGCGGCGAATGTATAAATAGGACAGATAGCGGACAGAATTGCCAGTCTCAACACAAGCCTTGAGGATGACAGACGCAGTCTCTGGTGAAACGTCGGGGAACTACAAGCCTCACGACCACGGCCTACAGCCCGAAAATCTTCATCAAGATCCTCATAGTGATTAATTCCTATAAAAGTTAAATTGTCACACATTGTTTAACATTTGACGAGATTTAATAAACAGAAGATACTTTTAGTTAAGGTTAATTGATACATATGTTAAATGATTGACGGAAGTTTCCTAAACAAAATTTAGTTTTAATTAAAGATGACGGATAAATCAGGTACAGATTTTAAATGTTTTATTTTAGGAAGTAGCTTTTTGAGGTTATTTTGATCAAGTTTTGTGAGAATGGGAAACAACTTACCTCAAATAATTGTTGGTTCAGTTTGAACATGTTTCAATATTTAATTAAAATTACAGTGGGAGGAAACACTATGAGGTATTTACATTAATAAATGAGTTGGAGAAAATGTTCTAACATCTCACCTCACAAAGTTGCGTGTCTTCACGATACCGGTTTCAAAAGTATAGTATTACTTCCATCTTCAGTCAAATTCCAACTGTTGAAATTTGACTGAAGATGAAAGTAATACTATACTTTTGAAACAGTTTGAATTTGACTCAGTTGGAATTTGACTGAAGATGGAAGTAATATTATACTTTTGAAACCAGTATCGTGAAGACACTTTGTGAGGTGAGATGTTAAAACATTTTCTCCAACTCATTTATTAATTATATTATTTTTGGTCTGGACATCTTACCTCAATATTAATGTTGATTTGTTCTTGGACATGTTTCCCAGACTGGGAAAGCTGACGATAAAACAGAATTGTTTTGAAACATGTCCAAGAACAAATCAACATTAATATTGAGGTAAGATGTCCAGACCAAAAATAATATAATTAAAATAACCTCAAAATATAACTTCCTAAAATTAAATATCATTTATTAATGTTTTGATATAATCCTCTATATCATCATCAGCTTGCCCAGACTGTTGAGTTTTATGTTATGGACGCTGGATGTCAATATCAGCTCCCTCCTCCAGCTGACCAAATCAATTTTGAAATTCCTGCTGAACGTGACCTAGTTTGGAGGTTCTTCAGCCTGCCGGAGGAGGGAGCTGATATTGAAATCCAGAGCGCACAACATAAAACTCAATAGCCTGGGCAAGCTGACAATGATATATATTAGTGGTTCCCAACCTTTTTCAACTCGCGAACCTATTCCACAACGATCTGAGTTGGGTGAACCACTGACTTTTAAATATACATACAGCAGACATGCATAGAATTTAATTCCAAGCAAAATGTTTAATAACCTTAAATTAACTTAACCCTTAACGGTTAAAACCTAAAGTTACTCTAGTTACGGCTTAAAAGTTACACAACGTGTAGGCCTAGTTGTAGCGAAATCAAATGCATTCCTAACGTTGTTACATAACTGTAAATCAGGCATTCGCGGTAAATATTAATTTATTCTGGAAATAATGTGATAAATTCCCGATGTTACACATATGTAACAAGGGGCACTATAGGGTTAATTTAATTTTAAAATAATAATAATAATAATTATTATTATTATTACAATGCTGTAGAAATGATGGAAACAATAATAGACCTAACCTTGAAAGCCCTGGGGGTTCGCGAACTGCAGGTTGCAAAACGATGTTATAGATTACACTGCGCAACAAAAAAGAAACCTTTTTTTTTGTCTTAAAAAATGTGATTCTGATAGTATTTTTTTCTTCTGAATTCAAATATGATATCGGTTTTCTCCATCATGCAAGGTTTCCGAGAGACAGGTATTTATAATTTCAAACACTTTAATATTTTCTACATTCGTAACTACACAATATTCAAACATTTGGACTCACCTAGAAAGTAAGAAATGACGATTTTCTGCTATATTTCGCCTGTGGAGCATCCCTCTTGATGGTCCAACAATAATCGGCCAGCATATTAGGATTCCATTTGCCTTGATATCTCTTTTCCAAAGCTGAAATCTCGAGTTAGCTTATTTGCTTTTATTTTACAATGGACAAATGGAAGAAAAAACGTTTATTAAAAAATAATTATTTAAATCCATTAATTGAAATTGAAATAAAAAAAACTGTGGGTGATGGAGAAATTCTGAATACATATTTGAAAACACGATAAAAAAACTGCATTAAGTACAACTGTTGGTACTCATGAGACAAAAATCATGTTGACCTGTGTTATTATATCGAAACATGTTCAAACTGAACCAACAATAATCTGAGGTAAGATGTTTGCCATTCTCACAAAACTTGACAAATTTTAAAATTTTGTAGAGAACGTCTTGAAGTTTAGTTATCATGTCGCTTCCTAAAAAAAATATGTTTTGAACTTGAAGACTTCCTCTACAAAAGAGTGCTAAGTGCCTCGGATATCGTAATTAGTTCTTGTTTCATAAAATGTTAGAACTTTTACTTCTTTTGTCGTAGCCCTGTGTATATTATATTATTTACATTTTTGGCAATCAAGTGCCTAATATTGCCTGTAATTTTATACAGAAATACAGGAACGTTTGTAAAATACAATTGTTTATGAATGGATTAAATAAAAGTCAATCCGGGAAAATCCTATCATGAACTTCATTCCTACTGTCAATATACCTTCCTTTGAAATCTCTACGTAATATCTTAAGAAGAGCTGCTTTGAAGAGATGTAAAAGGTAAATCAAAATCAAAATTGCTAACTCAGTGACACTACTGAACCCATAGGTTCATGCTCATGCAGACATAAGCTCTCCATACATCCCTATCCTGAGCTGTTTTCCAATCATTCCCTATATAGTCTACTTTCCTCAAACTATAGTTAATGTTATCCTCCCACCTCATTCTTGGTCTACCAAATGGGCATTTTCCTTCTGGTTTTCCTACAAGAAGCTTCTATGCACGTCTTACATTCCCCATTTGTGCCACATGTCCTACCCATTGCAGTCTATGACACTTAATTTATAAAACTAATCCCATGTGCTAAATGATCATCATTACCACCATAAACAAATCCATTTTATTCAAAGTTAAAAATGGGAAACACATTATGAGGTTCTTAATTAATTAAAATCCATTTTAGGCCGTGTAGGCTGTGGCAGTAACCTAACAAAGATGGTCTTGATTTTTCCACCGACGTTTTGGTCTTCCTTAGTCCTTATGTCCAGTTGGAGTATATTGGAATGCCAATTTTGGATGTTCATTCATTTCCATTCTTCTCAGATGATTTATCCATTCTTGTTGTAAAACAAAATTCATTGAAACATGATTGGTCATTGACTACCATATGGTGCATGAGATAAATAGTCACCAAAATTCAGTATTACATAGACTCTCTGGGCACCAGAAAATAAATCTACAGTGGAATGTTGTAATGTCTCAGGCAAATTGCTGGGTGGAAAAGCCAAGCTATTGGTAAGTACTTCTTCAACAGCCACGTCTTGTCTGTCCTAGAGTAATTAATTTACTGCAGTAGGATGAGGGATGAAGGGACTATAGTCTCCATTTTACATCATACACTTTTAACAATGTGAATCTTCAAGCTTTATTTATGAAAAAGAGACATTAAATTAAAATAAATAGAACCTATAGATAGAGACACTCTTTTTTTCATGTAACAATAATATAAACAAGAAGTTATTATTAAATTACATCGTTCTTTGATGTTTTTATTATTAATTTAACACTTCTCACTCAAGGATAAATTATATTTGAAGAGAAAAATGTTCGCCTAGACCGAGACTTGAACCCGGGACCTTTGGCTTTCTGGGCCAAATGCTCTACTAACTGAGCTACCGAGGTGAGTTGCGATCTAGACGCAAATTTTTCTCTTATAAACGTTGTAATTCCCTCACGCCAAATGCTATGAAGCTTTTGCTTCTATCTTCGCAAATGGTAGCTTCTTAGTTAAGAAGACATTTATTGAGATTTTAACACTACTTTATAGAGCCAGTAGGGCTTCTATTGATGTTTTTATTATTGATTTAACACTTCTCACCGAAGGATAAATTATATTTGAAGAGAAAAATTTTCGCCTAGACAAATACCAAAAAAAAAAGTATTTCAATGGATGGTAAGTGAATTTTATTTTTTCTGTTTCTTTTATAAGCGTGCTTTCATTTATTAATTTTTGTCTTTTAAATTTATTTATTTTCTTGTGTACCATATTTTCTTTATAACTGTTATCTATTGCAACATTAATTATGTGTTCTTTTTCTTTTCCATTGAAACACTATAAATTTCAAAAAATTTTCAAAAAGTTTAAAATAAGATTAGCACCAAAGAATGAATACAGCTTTAATAGGATAATTAAAACCAACAAAAATAAAAGAATTGAAAATGAAAACAAATCAGGAATTTATCAGATCAAATGCAGGGATTGTGACAAAATTTATATTAATATAAAGTTATAGAATATTCACCTGAAAGGTCCGGCTCCTCAACTTAATTAATCATTTAACTGTAGCGCTTTCGGGACTTGTCCCATCATCGGCAGGATTCAAAACTGGTGTTTCACTGAAGATCTGGTAGAGGGGGTTGCATGTATTTGGTTCGTTTTCGTTTATCAGGCTGTCGTTGTGAGCTGCTTTCATGATTTCCATCTCTTCGAGTATGTTTATCTTCGCTGGATTATTTTCTCTGTGCATTACTGTTAGGGTGTTTTCAATATTTAACATGCGGCTGCGGAAAGGCTACTGTTTTTAACAGAATTCCTTCCATCGAAGGCTTAAAGGAACCGACCTGGACAGTAACCTAGTGTCCAATCCCTCACCTTCTCGTGGTGCAGCTGTTAGTAATCATGCTTATGCATGATGAACGAAAGGGAAGGGCTACTCACCAACAAGCACTGGTCAGCTTGGTGAGTTTTTCTTTTTTGACCGAATTGGTATTACTTCTCCTCCCCATACCAATTCCCTCTTTCAACTTTTCTATCCAGTCTCCCTTGACTGACCTCTTGTTTCTTTCGACCCTGATGGTATTAGAGTACTCGAAGCCTAGGGGTTCATTTCTCCTTCCTTCCTATACCTACTTTCTCTCTATGGGTGACGTAACCACCACATGTGGTGCCTACTACTAAACGGTTACAACTAGTTTATTGTACTCCAATACAAACATGAAGCCTTGGAAAAAGAAATACAAATCCGGAGGTAAAATAGTCCCCCATTCGGATCTCCGGACGGGGACCTTTCTTCAAGGAAACAAATATACCAAACCAAACTTGATCAAAATCCTCCAGTGGAATACTGGAGGACTATCACAAGCTAAAAAGACTGAACTTACAAAAATGCTATCTGACCACCAAATTGATGTATTCACAATTCAAGAAGCAAATCTCACACAGGAACAGTTACAATATTACCACTTCAAGGATTTTACTGTTCACATACTTCCTAAAGGACGACAAAATAAGCAGTGGTATTTTAGTTGGAATTCGAACACATATGACTTCGTCCGTTCAAATTATCAAAGAAATGGACAATGTAGACAAAATTGAAATAATTAAAATTAACATATGGATAAATAAATCTCAGTACAATATATATTCAATTTATAATCCACCAAATAACTCCCCTAATCTTGAACATATTACAATAAACCCAAACACAATTATAATGGGAGATTTTAATGCCCATTCACGACGATGGGGCTATACCAAATCTAATAATGCAGGGAAAATTGTAGAAGACTTATTAAATTCAACACCCATAGAAATAATACACAACAAAGAGGATCCTCCAACATATATACATTACTCTGGTTCAGGAACTAATCCTGACTTACTCTTTGTATCTTCTAATTTATACTCCAAAACCAAAAAACAAATTGTAGAAGATCCTGGCTCAGGACATAGAGCCATCATTGCTACTATTCAACTGGGGAATAACAACTTACTTCCAATGCATCTTAAACCCAGGTGGAACTTCAAAAAAGCCAATTGGAAACTGTACACAGACGAACTGGAAACCAAATTTGAAAATCCTTTAAACGTATCACTTCAGTCAGATCAAATTAACAAATCTATATGCAAAATAATATTAAAAACAGCAAAAAAATATATACCACGAGGAATAGTTAAAAACTACAAACCCTTCTGGAATTCAAAATTAGAAAGAATGAAAATAGACCGAGATCTTGCTAGAAATAAAGCAGAAAAAAACAAAAGACCCAAAAGATGTACAAAATTGGAGAAAACTGTGCGCACAACTCAAAAAAGAAATTAACAGCAATAAAAGAGAAAATTTTAATAACTTCCTCCAAAAAATGGATTATAGGAAAGATGGCCAGAAAGCATATAGATTTGTACACAATATACAAAATAAAAAAGAACGGCAAAAAACACCATTTATCCACAACAACAAACAGATTACAAATGAAAGTGAAATAGCCAACAAATTCAACAAACACTACGCTAACACCTATACTTTGTCCTCAGAGAACAAAAAAGAACAAAAAAACAATAAAAGAGAACCTAAAAAATTACATAAAATCAACAAGCAGTACAAAAGATAATATCTTTAATAAGAATTTCAACATTAAAGAGTTAAACATAGCCATTAATAGTTTAAAATCAAACAAATCTCCAGGAGCAGATAATATACATGCAGAATTTCTCAAACACCTTGGCAATAAAGCCAAAACTCAATTGCTCTCCCTTTATAATCTTTCTTGGAACACAAAAGTTCCTGATGATTGGAAAAAAGCTATTATAATACCTATTTCGAAAACAAAAAAATCAACAAATACTTTTTCAAATTATCGCCCAATAGCACTAACTAGTGTAATTGTTAAAACTATGGAAAAAATGATTTCAAATCGATTAAATTGGTATTTAGAAACCAATAATTTACTTTCACCCAATCAAGCTGGATTTAGAGAATTACAATCAACAAATCAACAAATTGTACACCTAAGTCAAGCTATTAAAGACAGTTTCAACAGAAAAGAAGACACTCTGGCAATGTTCGTTGATTTCCAAGGAGCATATGACTCTATTTGGAGATATAAATTATTAGAAAAAATGCAGACTTTAGGCATTCAAGGGAATATGCTACTCTGGATCAGCAATTTTCTCATCCAACGGTTCATCGCTACAAAGTATAATAATCACCTCTCTAAATACCAACAAACACATCGAGGTTTACCACAGGGTTCTGTACTCAGTACCATTCTCTTCAATATCTACATTAATGATCTACCTAAGCATATAGAAAAGCTCGAAACGAAAACCCTACTTTTTGCTGATGATGTTGTAATATGGGTCTCCAAACCGAAAAACCAAAGTCAACAATTAATAACCATAGCCCAACAATCACTAATACAGTTAGAGAATTGGACATCCCAGAACTTAATGAAGATAAATATACAGAAAACAAATTATCAACTATTTACATTAAGAAAGAAACCACTACCCATCACTCTGAAATTGGAGGGTGAATTATTAACTCAAACACATGAAGCAAAATATTTAGGAATAACTCTGGACACAAAATTAACATGGAAGAAACACATGGAGAATATATGTACAAAGATAGAAACAAGGTTACCATTATTAAAACGATTAGCAGGGAAAAAGTGGGGTTGCAGCACACAAACCCTAAACACCTTCTACCAAATGTACATAAAACCTGTACTTCAATATTGTGAAGAAATCCTAGTAACTACTAAAGTGGAAAAACTTAATAAATTGCAGAACCAAATCCTCCGTCTGATAACAGGAGCCGTTAAAACAACACCAATCACTGCCATGCAAATCTTAACAAATAACCCAAACATAGCATCTGAAATTGAGAAAACAGCAGTCACACAGTATGAAAAATTTTTAAGGCTACCCCATAATAACTGGACCCAAATAAAACCACAAGTATGTTTAAAATCTCAGCAAAGCTTCCTAAGCATTGTACAAGAAATCAAACAGAAATTGCAACTTCCACATTCAAAAGAAAATATGCAGATGAGAATCAACCCTCTAGAATTTTTGGAAATCGAATATAACCTTCATTTAACAGAAGACATCAAGAAATCTGAAACTCCTCCATATATTTTAAAACAAATGTCACTGGAAATGATAAATCTAAGATACCCAGCTCCTGAATGGATACATATTTTTACAGATGGCTCCAGCCTACCAAATGATGGTGGCACTGGTGCTGGTGCAGTATGTCCACTTTTTTCCTTTTATCGTAAACTAAACACAAATTCAACAAACTTTGATGGCGAAATTCTAGCAATTTTCTTAAGTTTACAAAATCTTTTATATCACATCCAAAAATTTACAAAAGTTGTAATTCTATGTGACTCCAAAGCAGCCATTCTTGCTATAACACGAGACACAACACCCAAAAGCATCAAAATTATCGAATGTCACAAAATGATAAAACATTTATCCCGTCTACATAAAAAAGTTGTACTTCAATGGATTCCGGCCCATTGTGGAGTGACAGGCAATGAAATAGCCGATTTTCTAGCCAAGAAGGGTAGCAAAATTGTTTCAAACCCAACTTCTGCTCCAGTTTCCTTTCACTCTATCAAAAGAATTATCTCAAATAAATACATCAATAAACTTAGAGAAGAATACACCACCAAAACATCTGGAAAGGAATGGGAAAATCTACAAGCTTATGACATTACTACATTACAAAGAAAATCTGCAGTAGCAACATTCAGACTGCTAACGGGACATGACTGCTTGAATAAACACCTACACAGAATTGGCATAACAGATTCACCTAAATGCCCTTTTTGCAATTTAAATGAAGATATGGAAAGAAACCATCTCCTCCGTTGTCCAGCTTTTGTAGAAGAGACCAGCCTTTCTGCTAAATATTGGAGTGCAAGAGAGCGAATGATTTCATTATCAAGTGCTCGACATTAGATACCAACCAACCAACCATATTTAACATGCGATGTCCTTCGTGGATAACGTGTTTTGCATAGCTTGATTTCCCTTCTGCGTGAATGAAGTCTCGAAAATGTTCTTTGAATCTGATGTTAAAACTCCTGTTTGTCCTTCCTATATAAAATTTGTTGCAGTCCTTACATGTCAGTTTATAAACTCCTTTGCTGTTGAAAATGTTATTTTCTTCAATGTTATTGTTTATTATGTTGTTTAATTTGTTATTGGTTCTGTATGCTATTTTTACATTTTTATCGGCTTTCTTTAGTGCATTGGCTAATTTTGTCGTTTCTTTTCCTGTGTATGTAAGTGTTATCCATGTTTTCTTGTTGTTGTCAGATTCTTTTTCTAGTTTAGTTATATTGGTTATGTTGTTCTTCCTTTTTTGTTTTTTTACGAGCTTATCTATGAATTCTTCATTATAGCCATTGGTTTTTGCCATATACTTAATGTAGTTTAGTTCTTGGATATAATTGTCTTTGCTTAATGGGAGTTTCAACATTCTACTGACTAAGCTATTAAATGTACTAATTTTCTGTTGAAAAGGGTGTGTAGAATTTTTGTTTATGGCCAGAGCATTGTTTGTGGGTTTCCGGTAGATACCGATTTCTAGTTTATTGTTGTGTAGGTTTTTGGTTATAGACAAATCTAAGTAGTTTATGCTGTTGTTAACTTCTATTTCTTCAGTGAAAGTGATTTTTTCATGCATGTTGTTTAAGTCTTGTAATATTTCTTTTTCTTTTTTCTATTTTTTTTCTTTTATATTGGAAAAACGAAAAGAAATTTGAAAACAAGGGTGAAAGAACATCTTACAAACATCAAAAACATTTAATTGAATCAAAATCCAGTCTAATTAAATAAAAGGAACTCACGGTTTGGGAAAAGATCCACATTGGGAAAAACAAAGGAAAACTTATGAACCTCGAAATTCCTGCAAATTTTGACCTGATCCAGAGGTTCATCGGTCCACCAACAGAGTGAAGAAGAAGAGTTTCTTCCGATTGACATAACATCAGTCGCCAAGAAAGTGCTGAAGATGAGACTGTTGTGGTCTCGAAATCAGATCTACTTAGAAAATTTATATAGGAGAGGTAAGAAACATTTAATTTCACCATTATGTTGAGTTGTTTTTGACTCATCTCATACTTGTTAACTCCCTCATAGACTCGAGTTTCTTCACTGAATTTGTGACATTCTCAATGCTGTATCACTTTCACAACTGATGTCCAATGGCCTCCTCAGTTGTGAACGTGATACAGCATTGAGAATGTCACAAATGCAGTGAAGAAACTCGAGTCTGGGAGGGAGTTAAGAAGTATGAGGTGAGTCAAAAACAACTCAACATAAATTAAAATAAACCTCATAGGATCGTATCTATAAACGCATTAGACCATAAAAGTCATTCTCTGCTGAGAAAGTTGCATCCAAATACGTTTTGCATACAAAAAAATCTGTTCATGCGATAATAATTGTCACAATTCCTAAGCTACCTGGCGAGGTGACTTTGCAGAGAACGAATCGTGAGCAACCCGATGGGAACCGATGTAGTTTGAAACCTTGCTGCGTGCCTTGCTGCTTTATCCAAGCTGTCGGACCTTGAAGACTTCGATCATGTTTTCGGTATACGCGGAGAAGAGGAATTTGATAGAGTCTACCAAAGAATTCAACTGGAAGAACAGGAGAATCGGCATAATAATGCACGATGCAGACGTTGTCATATATGGTATTATTTGCAGGACGCAAGCATAAATGCGTTCCTCTAGCAGACAAAAATAACAGAAGCGGTTTTTCGCTGAGAATTCTGGGTAATTTCTTGCCAATATTACAAAAACAACGACTTTCATGCATGACCAGTTAGTGGGTAGCTAATTCGATCTCAGCACTTGCTCACGGTGAGTCAGCTCACCAGTGATTGGAAGTAATTTGAGTAAAGACTAATGTATTTGCATGCGGCCGATAGTGTTATTTCCTACCTACATAACTTACTCTGCAATGTTACATTTATTAAAGAGATGTCCACCAGAAGAATGGTTACATGTCTACACAGATGGATCTACTATTGATAACAACTCAGGATCAGGAATTACATGTGCATTATTTTCATTTTATCAACCAGCAGGATACCACACAACAGATTTTGATGCAGAAGTAATTGCTATTCATATTTCACTCCAACAATTACTATACAGAATAAATAAATTTCAAAATGCGGTCATACTCTCTGATTGTAAGGCAGCAATATATGCAATAAATTCACACAAAATGAAGTCAATACAAATTAAAGAGTGCTGCAAAATGATTCAACAACTCCAAAAACTACAGAAAAGAATTCAATTGCAATGGATACCTGCACATTGTGGAATTGCTGGAAATGACACTGCTGATTTTCTTGCCAAAAAAAGGCTCCAATCTAATTCAGAATACTACTAAAAGCTTACCTTTCTCATCCATAAAAAGAATAATTAAAAACAAATATAAAATCAAACAAAACCGAGACCTATGTAATAAAGCCAAAGACAAAAAATGGAATATTTTAGTAAAGAAGCCAGATATTATTCCAGAAATTCCACGTAAAACTACAGTAGCAAAATTTAGACTGCTTACAGAACATGACTATTTGGCCAAACATTTATATAAAATAGGAATCTACACGAATCCAAATTGTCCTCTATGCAATAAAGACGAAGAAATGAATGAAGAACACCTACAAACCTGTGAAGTATTACCTGTTGGATCCACCATAGAGAAATATTGGAGAGCAAGAACGCTAATGGCTTCAGTGCCAAGGCCCAGCATTTGAAAACAACAACATTTATTAAAGAGAGCACTGGTAGTATTTTACAAAAAAACCCTTTCTTTCCGTGAAAATGAAATAAAATTAAATACGAAAAAGAGTGTTTCTACTTATAGATTTGAGTATATAATTCTCTTTCTAACTTCTCGTACTGTTCAGATATTTCAATACGAGAACTGAACAAGATAAAATTTCACACAAAATTAATAAAATAATAATATATTAAGGTATACATTTATATAAATGCAATGTAAAAATAATACCCTTCATTCACATAACAGAACTCTGTAGTATATCACATTTACCATTATCTTATAAAGACTGTATCACAGGAACACAGATTTAATACAGCTTTGGTAATATCTGAAACAAAATAAAAACTTCATTAGCATCACAAAATGTTTTAAATTATTGTAAATTAATGGTAAAGAGAAAATTTTTTGCCTGAACCGGGAATCGAACCCCAAATCTTCAGCTTTCCGTGCTAATGCTCAGACCATCGAGCTAATCCAGGCTTCATTCCCATCCAAGCAAGAATCCTTCCTTCACCTTTACTCTACTGGCCCCACATTCAATTGCAATGAATCATCATTCACAAATACACAATGAATGGCTTCTACCTGAAGAAGACATGAAGGGACTCCACACAGCTATAGCATTATTTATTAAATTAATATTGGGAAGCTAAAGCTATTACTATGATAGAAATAAGTAAATTAATAAACACAATTAAATTATTGTAAATCAATGGTAAAGAGAAAAATTTTTGCCTGAACCGGGAATCGAACCCCGAACCTTTAGCTTTTTCTCTTTACCATTGATTTACAATAATTTAATTGTGTTTATTAATTTACTTATTTCTATCATAGTAATAGCTTTAGCTTCCCGATATTAATTTAACAAAATGTTTTGTTTGCTTATACAGTAAAACTTGTTTAATCTGGAACATGAATAATGCAGAAATCTCTCCAATTGGTCCCGGCGAATAATACTAATTTTACGTGTATTTATTTTCCATAAAACAGAATGTGTCCAATGCGAAAATGGAAGGATATTTCTACACTATTCATGAAAAAAATATATAAAGCGGAAAAACAGAGAAAAAAATTAGTTTCCACTTCATTTAATTCCTTCACCGGTGTGGAAAGCAACGGGAAGCTACCACATCTACAATTCCCTAGTAAAGCTGCAAAGCACAGCATGAAAATGCTATAATTGCAGTGAAATACCTGCCCTCGGGCAGAATTATATATGGATGGATGGAGTTGAAATAGAGAAAAATCCAACTTAAAAAAATCTCCATGGCACGACAGGCCTGGAAGGACCTTGGCCTACCAAATGCGTGCTGGCCTCACATCCACACGTGTTGATCACAGAGGTAGACATCATCCAGCCAGCGTAGGGGTGACATGTGGTAAGCATATTGGGCTCCCTAGCCTTTATAGCTGGTTTTCTCAACCTGGAGCTGTTACTTATTGTAGCTACCCAGAGGATTTGTTTATCTTCTCCCTCTTCTAATAATTAATCAATTCTAAATTGTATATTTGAAGAGAAAAATTTTCGCCTAGACCGGGACTCGAACCCGGGACCCTTGGCTTTCCAGGCCAAGTGTTCTACCAACTGAGCTACCGAGGTGAGTTACGATCTAGACGCAAATTTTTCTCTTATGTACGCTGTAATTCCCTCGTGCCAAATGCTTGAAACCATAGCTTCTATCTTTGCAAATGGTAGCTTCTTAGTTAAGAAGACATTTATTGGGAATTTAACACTACTTTATAGCCAGTAGGGCTTCTATTGACGATTTTTATTATTAATTTAACACTTCTCATAGAAGGATAAATTATATTTGAAGACAAAAATTTTCGCCTAGACCGGGACTCGAACCCGGGACCCTTGGCTTTCCAGGCCAAGTGCTCTGCCAACTGAGCTACCGAGGCGAGTTACGATCTAGATGCAAATTTTTCTCTTATGTACGTTGTAATTCCCTCGTGCCACAAATATAATTTATCCTTCTATGAGAAGTGTTAAATTAATAATAAAAATCGTCTAAATTGTATGTTTAAATATTATGTTTGATATAAGACTTGAAAGTATAATAATAAAGATTTAGCGCTTCTGGCACTTCCCGAAAATGATTTGCAACGATCAATTTATAATTTACAAAAAATAGCTGCCAAATGTAATATGGAAATATCAATTAACAAAACTAAAATTATGGCATTTCAGGGGAAGGACCCCATACAAAGTAAAATCTGTCTCTAGAATAAAATTTTAGAGAGACCTAATCAATTTAAATATCATGGATATTATCTCTCTATCTGGGATGAAAAGCGTATGCCT
The DNA here is from genome assembly GCA_030220185.1 of Diploptera punctata. Lineage (NCBI taxonomy): Eukaryota > Metazoa > Arthropoda > Insecta > Blattodea > Blaberidae > Diploptera > Diploptera punctata. The sequence continues at coordinate 698,943 of JASPKZ010007791.1, read as the reverse complement.
GAAAAAATTACTAGTTATAATAAAAGTTTGGAAATTATTAATCAAGTTATGAAACCATCCCTTGTACAAAAAAACACCAGATTACGTTTATATAACACTTTGGCTAGACCAGTGTTGACCTATGGTAGTGAAGCATGGACACTAAAAAGACAACATGAAAGTAGAATAACGGCTTGTGAAATGAGATTCATGCGCAGAACAGCGGGTTACACCAGATGGGGTCGGAAAAGGAACACCGATATCTTAAAAGAATTGAAGACTACGCCAATTTGGGAATATATTAAACTGTACCAACTAAATTGGAAACATCATCTTGAAAGAATGAGTTCAAATCGGATCCCCAAAGCTGTTTATAATTATATACCAAGAGGACGAAGATCTCTGGGTTGTCCTATGAAACGCTGGAGGGAAAATTGTCTATAGGATCGTAACAGACTTGGCCTAATACTTGGAAGGAAGAAGAAGAAATTAATGAACTTTGAAATTCCCGGTGAGAATGACCTGGTTTCGAGGTTTTTCAGTCAGCCAATGGAAGGAGAGAAGGACAGCTCTTCAAGACGACAGAACAACGGTCGTGACGATACTGAGGATGGAACAGAAACTATGTTCCGAAACTAGTTTATAATCAAATAAGAAGAACAATATGAGGTGAGTGATAAAAATATTCTACCTTAAAGAAGAAGGATGTTTGATATAATACACTCTTGCATGTATACTAACATTCCAGAAGGTTCAGACTTGCAAGTGATGTCAGTCTCTCTCTGTTAATGTAATTTTGCAAGTCATTCAACTATTTTAATTGAATCAAGTTGCAAAGTACGTAAACCACTACTTTGTGTGGGTGTTAATATTTATAAACTAATTTTCTGCTTGGATATTATTCCTTGGCACACACTTGTATGAATATTCAGTGTGGCCAATATTATTTTATCTTAAACTTTCTGCAATTTTCCACTGCGTGTTCATAGCCCGTGTAATGATAGCTTGGCTCCACTTCAAAGGAACCATCCATCAAGATCAGACCTATTTCTCCCTCGCTCCGTAGTGATATGTTATTTCTTATTCTAAATTAAATTAAAACCATGCAACAGTGTTATTTACAAAATCTGAAGTAAAATTATTGAAGAAGTGTCGTGAAAATATTGTATTCGTGTGAAGTCATAATAATAGTTAAATATAAATTAATATTGGGAAGTCAACATAAAAAAAAAAAGTAAAGTGATCCCACAACAGACCCGGAGGCCCTTGGGGTAGTAGCAGGTTAGGCTTTTTCTAGACAATCGGCACTTGATGTCAGCCGGGTTGTCAGCCCTGCGTGACGGCCGCCTTTACCCCAGAACAAGCGTCTGGTACTCATTTCCGTTAGAGGCTGAGTCGACCCCAGGGCAATAGTGCCGCCAGAGGGTTTTGGTCAGTTTAAAAATCCTGACCCCAAAGGGACTTGAACCCTCGACCCTCCGGCTTGTAGCTCAGTGCCTTAACCACTACGCTACGGCGTGCCCCAAGTAAAGTGATCCCTCAACAGGCCTCAGGAGACCCTTGGGGTAGTAGGAGGTTAAGGCTCCCACTTTTTCTAGACAATCAGCACTTGATGTCAGCCGGGTTGTCAGCCCTGCGTGACGGCCGCCTTTACCCCCAGAACAGGCGTCTGGTACTCATTTCCGTTAGAGGCTGAGTCGACCCCAGGGCCATAGTGCCGCCAGAGGGTTTGGGTCAGTTTAAAAATCCTGACCCCAACGGGACTTGAACCCTCGACCCTCCAGCTTGTAGCTCAGTGCCTTAACCACTACGCTACGGCATGCCCCGGGAAGTAAACATGAGGTTATGAGGTTATTAAATTATGTAGGTAGGAAATAACACTATGAAGTTTATTTTAATTTTGTTGAGTTGTTTATTGACTCACCTCATACTTCTTAACTCCCTTGCAGATCTAGATTTCATCACTGTATTTGTGACATTCTCAATGCTGTTCAGGTCTTCTCTCCTACAGACTAACCTCCATGCCATATGGCTGACCGACGAACTTCCAAATCAATCCCCTCTCTTTATCACCGGATATTTCAAAATTCATAGTTCACAGTTGTTAATATGCAAGAATAAAAACACAACTATGAATACTCAAATACCCGGTGATAAAGAGAGGGGATTGATTTGGAAGTTCGTCAGTCAGCTATCAGATGGCGCGGAGGTCAGTCTGCAGGAGAGGAGACCATTGGACGTCAGTTGTGAACGTGAACAGCATTGAGAATGTCATAAATACAATGAAGAAATCTAGATCTGCAAGGGAGTTAAGAAGTATGAGGTGAGTCAATAAACAACTCAACAAAATTATGAGGTTATATCATTAATAGTAAGTGGAGAACATATTTTTAATGACTCACCTCATATAATTTCAAATTTCTTTGATACGGGCAGTTTCAACAATATCTTGTCATGACTGAAGAGGTATCAAAGAAATTTGAAATTATATGAGGTGAGTCGTTAAAAATATGTTCTCCACTCATTATTAATCATAATAATAGTACTTACTTACTCACTGGCATTATCGAATCCGTAGGTTCATGGCCACGCGGACATAAGCTCTCCATACATCCCTATCCTGAGCCAATGCTTTCCAATCATTCCCTGTATAATCTACTTCCCTCAAATCATAGTTAATGTTGTTCTCCCACCTCATTCTTGGTCTACCAACTGGGCGTTTTCCTTCTGGCTTTCCTACAAGAAGTTTCCATGCATGTCTTTCATTCCCCATACGTGCAACATGTCCTGCCATTCTGCCATCGCAGTCTACGAGACTTAACTGTTCTTATTATATCTGGCTTCCTATAAAGACCATGTAGTTCATTGTTATGCTAGTCTTCTCCATTCACCTGTCTGTTCATCTCTCTTTGGTCCAAACATTTTCCTAAGAACTTTATTCTCAAATACTCGTAATCCCCTTTCCTCCCTTAAAGTAAGAGTCCATGTTTCGCACCCATATAATATAACTGGTAGAATAATAGTTTTATATATTTTCAGCTTAACGTTTTTTGAAAGGAGTTGGGACATCGAAAGTCTCTGCAATGCATAATAGCACGCATTTCCAGAATTGAGCCTATGTTTAATTTCTTTGTGCATCTCATTCCTATTTGTGATTATTGTTCCTAGGTATTTGAATTCAGCCACTTCCTCAAAATTTCCCTCATTTGTCATTAGCTGTCCATTTCCATTATATACTGAATTTCTGCGTGTGACCATATATTTAGTTTTACTAATATTTACTTCCAGTCCTAATTTCTTAGTGTTACTCAATAGTGTGTGCGTGTTGGCCTTTAGTATGTCCTCGCTATCGGCCAGTAGTACTACATCATCAGCATAAACTAACAGCTTATTAATACCATTCAGTTGTAAGCCTTCCTCATTCTCTAAAGATTTAATGGAATGCTCTAGTACAATATTAAATAGTAGAGGAGATATGTGCATCTCCTTGCTTCAACCCATTCTGGATTTCAAAAGTTTACGAAAACTGTTTGCGTACACGCACCCTACTCTTTGTGCCATTTAGACACATTCGTATAAGTCTAACTAACTTTTTAGGAATTCCGAACTCCAGCAGGATACTATATAACTTCTCCCTCTTAATTGAATCATATGCTTTTTTGAAGTCTACGTATAGTTGATGTACAGTACCATTATATTCCCATTTCTTTTCTAAAATCTGTCTTATACTAAAAATCTTATCTGTTGTAGACCTGTTTCTTCTAAATGCACATTGATGATCTCCTAGAATGTCATCAATATAGGGAATCATCATAATAATAGTACTTGAGAAAAATTATACGCTTAGACCGGGACTTTAATTTTTCTCTTCAAATATGATTTATCCATCATTGAGATGTATGAAATTAATAATAAAAACATCATAATAATAGTTTTGTGATTTATAATTTCGTTTTTCATACAGTGCATTTTTTCTACATGAGCTACCCTTATTTTCTGTTGTAGATCAACAGAAGGTCCTCCGTTCTTAATTTCCCTAAAATAATATGATGAACTCCATATTCGGACTGACACGCATCTACTACCCAAATATCTCACAATGTGGGTGGGCACCGGACCCATACTGGTCGATATTCCATAAGAAAATGTCTTCCCCATGGGGATTCGAACCGGTGCAAGACCTGTAGCTCTGCACCAAGATATCTTGCTTTAATCATTCAACTATGGTGTAGGACTTATAAATTCAACTAACCCACACTTTTCCAATTTCAATAAAGACATTGTTGGATATAACTAAAAAGGAAAATTGTTTGTGTCTGAGCTGGAATTAGAAGCCATCATTTCCAGCTTGGGATGTATGGAGAGCTTGCCAATGAATATCCAGGTTTATTAATGCACGGAAGTCAATTATAAATATTTAAATTAATATTGGGAAGTAAACATTATGAGGTTATATCATTAATAGTGAGTGTAAAACATATTTTTAACGACTCACCTCATATAATTTCAAATTTTTGATACCAGCGGTTTCAGACAATATCTTGTCCCTCTTCAGTCATGGCTTCCACTGTCATGTCGCCGGTATCAAAGAAATTTGAAATTATATGAGGTGAGTCGTTAAAAATATGTTCTACACTCACTATTAATCAATTAGAAATGTTATTAATATTTAATTTTAGGAAGTTATATTTTGAGGTTATTTTAATTATATTATTTTTGGTCTGGACATCTTACCTCAATATTAATGTTGATTTGTTCTTGAACATGTTTCAAAACAAATCTGTTGAGGTTATCTTCATTATATTATTTTTGGTCTGGACATCTTACCTCAATATTAATGTTGATTTGTTCTTGAACATGTTTCAAAACAATTCTGTTTTATCTTCAGCTTTCCCAGACTGGTTTTATTTATGTTGCATTATGTTGCACCACCTGGATGTCGTCTGTTTTATCTTCAGCTTTCCCAGACTGGTTTTATTTATGTTGCATTATGTTGCACCACCTGGATGTCGTCTGTTTTATCTTCAGCTTTCCCAGACTGGTTTTATTTATGTTGCATTATGTTGCACCACCTGGATGTCGTCTGTTTTATCTTCAGCTTTCCCAGACTGGTTTTATTTATGTTGCATTATGTTGCACCACCTGGATGTCGACATCCAGGTGGTGCAACATAATGCAACATAAATAAAACCAGTCTGGGAAAGCTGAAGATAAAACAGAATTGTTTTGAAACATGTTCAAGAACAAATCAACATTAATATTGAGGTAAGATGTCCAGACCAAAAATAATATAATTAAAAATGTTATGTTATACTCACTGAGCGTTTTTTCTTTTTTCAGGTTATACTTTCTCCGATATAACCAATTCTTCCATACCCATTTGCCCTCGATGACGCCATATACGGTATCTTGCAAGATCTTTTCTTGTAACAATGCCAATAACCTGTCATGGTAAAAAATATATTTTTAAAAATCATATTTCAACAGGGAATACAGATTTCGGAAATTGAACTATGCAAACATTTTTATATGCAGACAATTTAGTGCTGTTTGGAACCTCAGAGAACGAATTGCAAATGGGAGCACTTTAATTAAATAATATAGCCAAACAGATTCGAAAATTTATGTGTAGAAAACACTTACAAAGGGTTAAAATAGATTACTTATTTTAGGAATTCTCACTATGAGGTATATTCATTAAGGTAGAATATGTTTATCACTCACCTCATATTGTTCTTCTTATTTGATTATAAACTAGTTTCGGAACATAGTTTCTGTTCCATCCTCAGTATCATCACGACCGTTGTTCTGACAGAACAACGGTCGTGATGATACTGAGGATGGAACAGAAACTATGTTCCGAAACTAGTTTATAATCAAATAAGAAGAACAATATGAGGTGAGTGATAAACATATTCTACCTTAAAGGTTAAAATAGATTTAACTTTTACAGGAATTAATCACTCTGAGGGTTAATTTATGGTAAAATCAAATGTTTCTTACCTCTCCTCATACAAATCTTCTAAGTAGATCGCGATTTCGAGACCATAATGGTCTCATCTTCAGTACTATTTTGGCAATTGATGTTATGTCAATCGGAAGAAACTCCTCTTCTTCCCTCTGATCCAGAGGTTCATCGGTCCACCAACAGAGGGAAGAAGAAGAGTTTCTTCCAATCGACATAATGTCAGTCGCCAAAATAGTACTTAAGATGAGACCGTTATGGTCTCGAAATGATGATCTACTTAGAAGATTTGTATGAGGAGAGGTGAGAAACATTTGATTTTACCATAAGTTAAAATAGAATTAGATAATATCTGATACAAGAAATGACACAGAGATAAAGTTACAGAAATACAATGCAATAAATGGAGTCATAAAAATAAATTTTGGTAAACAAATGTCAACCGCAACAAATTGAGATCACACAATGTAACTGCAAAATCAGGACTGAAATATAGCAGCGAAAATTGGATACTAGATTCCAGAATCAAATCAAAATTTCAAGTGGCATAGATGAGATTTTTACATCCACTCCTAGGTTTGACAAAAAATGGATGAGTAAACACAGATATATGTGATAAATTAAAAGTTCAAAATATAGTTGAAGAAGTTCAAAGCAATTGGTCACAAAGTTCCGAAATCTGTCGAAATTGAAGGCAGATTATGAGGTGAGGTGATAAAGAATTTATTTTAACATATGGGGCTATTCAGAAAGAAGGAACAGACTTCGAACATTTCTTTCCGATTCCGATTGAGGGTCTTTCCACTTTTCAGCGGTTGCCCTTTTACCAGCTGGCTGCTGGCCCTTCACATCCACATGTGTCAATCACAGAGGTAGATGATCAACAGCCAGTGTAGGGGTGACATGTGGTTAGCATGTCGAGTCCCCCAGTCGTTATAGCTGATTCCTCAACCTGGAGCCGCTACTTATTGTAGCTACCCAATTGCCTCACGAGGCTGGGTGGGCACTGGTCCCATACTGGCCGAAATACCATGAGAAAATTTCTTCCCACATGGAGACTCGAACCAGCGCAGGTCCCGTAGCTCTGCGCCAAGGCTTCCTGCCTTAACAGCTTGGCTACGGCGCGGGACATTTCTTTCCACATACACAATTCGCTGGAGCTATTAACATCATCATCAGACAGTGTTTTTAATGAGAATTTACATTACTTTTAAGTGGTAAAGCTTAACATTTTTATGTTATATTTAGTTTTATATGTTCCAATCTTGGAAATTTTTTTGTTTCTAGAACTGGAATGTGTTAAACTAAATAAAACATAAAAAACTGCGACAAAAATTAATTTATTTATGAATAAAAAATTTATTCTTAAAAAAGCACTTATTTTAGTGAGTTGATAAATAAAAAAGATTACCTCATTGGTATCATTAACAACTGCAAGATGTCTAAGGCCTAATGCCCTAAACAGACGAAACACTCTTGGCAATGAAGCAGACTGTAATAAAAATTAAAGAAAAACATGTTAATAAAAGTAGTACTTTTTCATCAAATAACCTACGATTCCAAAAAAACATTAGAATTAGCAATAAAAGAAGTAAGAGATGAAATTAACATTTATGCAATCTGTAGAAATAAAAACATTACTATAATAACTAGACAGTGGGACAGTTAGCAGCCACCCAAAAATTTTAAATATTCCAAATAATTCGTAAATTAATGAGTCATTTTTTAACATCTTACCTCATATTTTGTGTTTCTTCAAACATGGGAACTAGTTTACGAGAGAAGGATCTCTCTCATTTTCAACTGACATTATGACTATCAGATTTTTGTTGGAATCTCCATCAATAACATTGCCATCTGGTGTTGATTTCATGAACTTAGAGATGAGTCACGTTCATCAGGAATCTCGAAATGCACGGATCTAAATTTGTTCTTCTCAATATATATCTTCACCCAAAAATGGTGAAATTGAAAAATCAGCTATTGCAGCACATAGTTTATTGGAGAATCATAAAATTGAAAAAGAAGCCCAACTTTTAAAACATTTGGAAAAACTATTTATATATTAAATTTGGGAATTTTTAACATTATGAGGTTCAATTAATAATAATTAAATGAATCGTGATGTTTTCTTACCTCATACATCTATGTTTCTTTTAACACAGCACTGCAGTATCGGCGACACTTTGTCGTCATCGTCAGCTGTTTTCACAACTGTGACTTTTCAGTCGTGAAAACAGCTGACAATGACAACAAAGTGTCGCCGATACTGCAGTGCTGTGTTAAAAGAAACATAGATGTATGAGGTAAGAAAACATCACGATTCATTTAATTATTATTTGGAAAAACCTTTAGAATTGACAATTTGGGAGAAGATATATATTTAGAAGAACAAATTTAGATCCATGAATTTCGAGATTCCTGATGAACGTGACCTCATCTCAAAGTTCATCAAATCAACACCAGATGGCAACATTATTCATGAAGATTCCAACGATTCCAACAAAAATCTGGTAGTCATAATGTCGGTTGAAAGTGAGAGAGATCCTTCTCTCGAAAACTAGTTCCTGTGTTTACTGGGCCGTCCTATGAAACACTGGAGGGAAAATTTTCTATAGGATCGTAACAGGCCTTGGCCTAATACTTGGAAGGAAGAAGAAGAAGAAGAAGAAAGAAATATAAAATATGAGGTAAGATGTGAATAAATGACTCATTAATTTACGAGATAATATTTTGATCAAGGCCTTGGTACATCACAAAGTTTCTCTGGGAAAAATTTCAAGGTGGTTTCCACATGCAATGGATGGCAGTTCCCTTACGGCAAAATTTGTTGGTTCTTTCAAACTTAGATTTGATTTGTGACACTAAAGAGCATTGCTGAATAAAATAATAAAAACAAGAGGAAGTGAGGAGAAATAAAATATATTTATCAAGTTTTTTTGAGTCTAGAGATATCTTATCTTGACTATTTAACTCATGCCCCAAATGGGAGTCAATGACCAATCATATTTCAATGATTTTTTATTTACAACCAATCACAGTCATGTTTCGCCTAGAATTTACCAACTAAAGTTTATCATAATAAAGAAAGCACCTCCTTTTTAACGTTCTGAATGGGGCATAGCATTATTTTGCAGTGACCGACTACCCAAGAAATATGGCTACCGGATTGTATATATAGTGCATGAATGTCAACACATAGCGCATGCGGGAGTTAATATTAAAACATTTGTAGCAATTGATTATACCACCAAAAAAAGAAACCACTGTTTGCACTTTCTTAAATGTATTTTTTCCCAGGAAATAATCCAGAAAAATATAATTATCATATTTACATCATACGACATCAGAAATGAATTAATATACAGTTTGATGTGTTTCATTTTATCTCCACTAGAGTGCATTCTTACAATATTGCATTCCTTTGGCAATAAATAATATGATCTGGTTGCAGTAACAAACAAAAGAAGCAAATGAAGCGTACAAATCGTTTCTCATTTGTTTTCAAACATCGCCGTTTACATTAAATATATAAATATTTTAAAATAACTATATTTAAATAATGATTGTTTGAGTAAACAGCTTAATTTTATTCGTTAAATAGTCCTAACAAATGCCACTCTTGATTTCCAAATTCTCTAGATAAATTCACGACTTACGAAGTGAGGAGTGAATTAATCGATAATTTGGAAATCACTCGTGGCGTTACTTAAGATAAAAAGAAGCTCAACATATTACTTCCTAAAATAAATAATTAAAATATATTTATTAGAAATGTACACTTACGTGCTGAACGGTATATGGAGAAGGATTCATGAACGGTCTAAGATCGATGGTGTAAGATCTCTCAATGTTCGTAACATTCACATCCTGTCAAACAAAACAGTTCTTTTTTTAATTCATGTTGATTTATTATACATTATAATGTAACTAGCTAATACCTGGCATGCACTGCTACGCCTTAATAAATGAAAATTAAATGTGTTTTATGTCTAGTTGAATATGATGTTAATAATATAATTTTTATCATTGTAAAAGCCGGAATAATAAAAAATCTGGTAAGTCAGTCGTCCTCAACTAACTTATTAAACCTCAAGTTATATAAAATTTGGGAATTTTTAACATTATGAGGTTTAATTCGCTCACAAAGAAGCTGTATTCAATAGCCTAACACACAGATTGGTGAATGTACCCCTGAACCGTGAAAAATATGAAAAAGAAAAAGAATACATAATTAAAGTAGCAATAGAAAATGGTTATGAAGAGAACATGGTACACAAGAAAATAAATAAGTTTAAAAGGCAAAAACTAATTAATGAAAGCACACTTAAAAAACAAACAGAAGAGAACATAAGATTCAAAAAATTCACTTATCATCCTGTAAAACACCACAAGTTCCAGAAAATTTTCAATAAGTTTAACATTCGATTGGCCCCAAAGAATGAATACAGCCTAAACAAGATAATTAAAACCAACAAAAATGAAAAAATTGGAGAAGAATATAAATCAGGAATATATCAGATCAAATGTCAAGATTGCGACAAAATCTATATAGGAAAAACAAAAAGAAATTTAAAAACTAGATTAAAGGAACACCTTAGAAATGTAAAAAAGGGTGAAGTGGACAAGTCAGCAGTAGCAGCCCATGCTTGGTCTGAAAAACATTTAATTGATACAGAAGCTAGCCTAATCAAACAAACAGATAACTAAAGGAACTCACAGTCTGGGAAAAAATCCATATCCAAAAAAACAAAAAAGACAAACTCATGAATTTTGAAACTCCCGCAAATTTTGACCTGATCCAGAGGTTCATATGTCCACCGATAGAAATAAGAAGGAAACCGCCAAGAAACGACAAAACACCGGTCGACCAGAGGCTACTGACGATGGAGATAAGCTCCGAAACTGCAGTATAGAAGAAAAAGGATATGAGGTGAGGTAATAAAAACATTAATTTAATTACTAAATTAATATTGATTTCGTACATCTCAATGATGGATAAATCATATTTGAAGAGAAAAATTATACGCTCAGACCGGGACTTGAACCCGGGACCCTTGGTTCTCTAGACCAAGTGCTCTACCAACTGAGCTACCTGAGCAAGTACCGATCTAAACGCAAATCTTTCTCTATATACATTGTAATTCCCGTCCACCAAATGCTATGAAGCCATGCTTCTATCTTGCAAATGGCAGCTCCTTTATTAAGAAGACATATTTGGGAATTATACATTACAGCCAATACGGCTTTTTCCATGTTATTATTATTGATTTCGTACATCTAGAGAACCAAGGGTCCCGGGTTCAAGTCCCGGTCTGAGCGTATAATTTTTCTCTTCAAATATGATTTATCCATCATTGAGATGTACGAAATCAATAATAATAACATGGAAAAAGCCGTATTGGCTGTAATGTATAATTCCCAAATATGTCTTCTTAATAAAGGAGCTGCCATTTGCAAGATAGAAGCATGGCTTCATAGCATTTGGTGGACGGGAATTACAATGTATATAGAGAAAGATTTGCGTTTAGATCGGTACTTGCTCAGGTAGCTCAGTTGGTAGAGCACTTGGTCTAGAGAACCAAGGGTCCCGGGTTCAAGTCCCGGTCTGAGCGTATAATTTTTCTCTTCAAATACTAAATTAAACCTCATAGTGTTCTTTCCCTGTGAAAGTTAAATAAATCATAAGATTTAAATGAATCGTGATTTCTTCTTACCTCATACTTCTATGTTTTTTTAAACACAGCACTGCAGTATCAGCGACCATCGTCACCATCCTCAGCTGTTTTCACGACTGTCAATTGTTTCTTTTGCCAGTAATTATCCAAACTGCCATCTGGTGTTCTTTTGAAGGAATTATTTTCTAAACTGCCATCTGGTGTTCTCAAGCTCGGTTCGTCTGGAATCTCAAAGTTCATGGTTCTAGTATGGTTTTTTTGAATATATATTTTTCCCAAACTGTTAAATCTAAAGGTTTGGATAGATGTTTCAAAAGTTTTGCTTCTTTTTCAATTTTATCATGCTCATGAACTTCGAAATTCCAGATGAGCCGAGCTAGATTACAAAGTTCTTCAAAAATACAACAGATGGCAGTTTAGAAAATGATTGATTCAAAAGAACACCAGATGGCACTTTAGAAAATAATTCCTTCAAAAGAACACCAGAGGGCAGTTTGTATAATTACTGGCAAAAGAAAAAATTGACAGTCGTGAAAACAGCTGAAGATAGTGACAATGGTCGCTGATACTGCAGTGCTGTGTTTAAAAAAACATACAAGTATGAGATAAGAAGAAATCACGATTCATTTAATTCTTATATATTTGAGATATAATTACCTTTATGTTGGGGTAACGAGGATATTCATCTCGGAACATTTTTATGGTAATCTGCTTAATATTCCAAATATCTGATGATTCATTGAATATCTTATTTTTTATTAATACTATAAGTTGAGATCTGAGTATGATGCCCCTGAATGTTCTTTTCATGTCTCCTGTATCTCCCTGAAAATCACATTAAATAATTAACATTTTCTTACATTCTCGTATAAGACTTGAAAGCATAATAATAGTCCCTTCGATTGGTTGCCGGCCAAAGGAAGGCAAGACCAGTGATGGGGCTGCCATCTTATAGCCTCTGGTCAGGCTTTTCTGGAGAAGAAAACAAAATAAACGCTGGAGGGAAAATTTTCTATAGGATCGTAACAGGCCTTGGCCTAATACTTGGAAGGAAGAAGACATTTTCTTACATCCTATATTGTCCACATCATCATCTTAATGAGAGAGGATGGTATTTTTTAAAACTTGTTTCCTTATTTGGTGTATATTATTCATTTTTTGTATGTTAAGAGCTCATGGTTATAGCAACTTAACCAAAAATAAAAATTTTGAAAATAAAGTTTTCAAAAAAATGTACCCAGTGCAGGGGTTTACTGAAACTGATATATCTAAGCCAATTTTGAAGATAACTTCACAGAATTTGCTACTTTTATTAGGCCAAAAAAGTACTGAAGATGAGACTGTTATGGTCTCGAAACTGCGATCTACTTAGAAGATTTATATGATGACAGGTAAGAAACATTTAATTTTACCAAATTACAAATTTATAAATTCATAATTTGAAGCACATTAACATATGGTGCAGAAACTTGGCAGTTGAATAAAAATTTGAGTTTAAAACCTAACCTGGGAAAGGAAAGAGAGGTCAACCTAGATTTAAATGGATGGATGATATAAGAACAGGTATGAGGGAGATAGGTCTGAAAGCATTGGAATGGGAAGATAGAGAAAAATGAAGAAAGAAGATAAAAATTTAAAAAGATTTGGGCATGGGAATATGTTTTATTACATTGTAAACCTGTTATAAATCACTGAGTCATATAAGGTAACATACCTGATCAACAGGGTAATTATGAGTCATATGACGTAACATACCTGATCAACAGGGCAATTATGAGTCATATGAGGTAACATACCTGATCAATAGGGTAAATATGAGTCATATAAAGTAACATACCTGATCAACAGGGTAATTATGAATAATATAAGGTAACGTACCTGATCAACAGGGTAATTATGAGTCATATGACGTAACATACCTGATCAACAGGGCAATTATGAGTCATATGAGGTAACATACCTGATCAATAGGGTAAATATGAGTCATATAAAGTAACATACCTGATCAACAGGGTAATTATGAATAATATAAGGTAACGTACCTGATCAACAGGGTAATTATGAGTCATATGAGGTAACATCTGATCAATAGGGTAAATATGAGTCATATAAGGTAACATACCTAATCAACAGGGTAATTATGAATCATATAAGGTAACATACCTGATCAATAGGGTAATTATGAATCATATAAGGTAACATACCTGATCAACAGGGTAATTATGAGTTATATGAGGTAATATACCTGATCAACAGGGTAATTATGAGTCATATGAGGTAACATACCTGATCAATAGGGTAATTATGAGTCATATGAGGTAACATACCTGATCAATAGGATATATATGAGTCATATAAGGTAACATACCTGATCAACAGGGTAATTATGAATCATATAAGGTAACATACCTGATCAACAGGGTAATTATGAGTCATATAAGGTAACATACCTGATCAACAGGGTAAACATGAGTCATATAAGGTAACATACCTGATCAACAGGGTAATTATGAGTCATATGAGGTAATATACCTGATCAACAGGGTAATTATGAGTCATATGAGGTAACATACCTGATCAATAGGGTAATTATGAGTCATATGAGGTAACATACCTGATCAATAGGATATATATGAGTCATATAAGGTAACATACCTGATCAACAGGGTAATTATGAATCATATAAGGTAACATACCTGATCAACAGGGTAATTATGAGTCATATCAGGTAACATACCTGATCAACAGGGTAAACATGAGTCATATAAGGTAACATACCTGATCAACAGGGTAATTATGAGTCATATGAGGTAACATACCTGATCAACAGGGTAATTATGAGTCATATGATGTAACATACCTGATCAACAGGGTAATTATGAGTCATATAAGGTAACATACCTGATCAACAGGGAAAACATGAGTCATATAAGGTAACATACCTGATCAACAGGGTAATTATGAGTCATATGAGGTAACATACCTGATCAACAGGGTAATTATGAGTCATATGAGGTAACATACCTGATCAATAGGGTAATTATGAGTCATATGAGGTAACATACCTGATCAATAGGATATATATGAGTCATATAAGGTAACATACCTGATCAACAGGGTAATTATGAATCATATAAGGTAACATACCTGATCAACAGGCTAATTATGAGTCATATAAGGTAACATACCTGATCAACAGGGTAAACATGAGTCATATAAGGTAACATACCTGATCAACAGGGTAATTATGAGTCATATGAGGTAACATACCTGATCAACAGGGTAATTATGAGTCATATGATGTAACATACCTGATCAACAGGGTAATTATGAGTCATATAAGGTAACATACCTGATCAACAGGGTAAACATGAGTCATATAAGGTAACATACCTGATCAACAGGGTAATTATGAGTCATATGAGGTAACATACCTGATCAACAGGGTAATTATGAGTCATATGAGGTAGCATACCTGATCAATAGGGTAATTATGAGTCATATGAGGTAACATACCTGATCAATAGGATATATATGAGTCATATAAGGTAACATACCTGATCAACAGGGTAATTGTGAATCATATAAGGTAACATACCTGATCAACAGGGTAATTATGAGTCATATAAGGTAACATACCTGATCAACAGGGTAAACATGAGTCATATAAGGTAACATACCTGATCAACAGGGTAATTATGAGTCATATGAGGTAACATACCTGATCAATAGGATAAATATGAGTCATATAAGGTAACATACCTGATCAACAGGGTAATTATGAATCATATAAGGTAACATACCTGATCAACAGGGTAATTATGAGTCATATAAGGTAACACACCTGATCAACAGGGTAATTATGAGTCATATGAGGTAACATACCTGATCAATAGGGTAAATATGAGTCATATAAGGTAACATACCTGATCAACAGGGTAATTATGAGTCATATGAGGTAACATACCTGATCAATAGGATAAATATGAGTCATATAAGGTAACATACCTGATCAACAGGGTAATTATGAGTCATATAAGGTAACATACCTGATCAACAGGGTAATTATGAGTCATATAAGGTAACATACCTGATCAACAGGGTAATTATGAGTAATATAAGGTAACATACCTGATCAACAGGGTAATTATGAGTCATATAAGGTAACATACCTGATCAACAGGGTAATTATGAGTCATATGAGGTAACATACCTGATCAACAGGATAATTATGAGCCATATGATGTAACATACCTGATCAACAGGGTAATTATGAGCCATATGATGTAACATACCTGATCAACAGGGTAATTATGAGTCATATGATGTAACATACCTGATCTACAGGGTAATTATGAGTCATATGATGTAACATACCTGATCAACAGGGTAATTATGAGTCATATGATGTAACATACCTGATCAACAGGGTAATTATGAGTCATATGATGTAACATACCTGATCAACAGGGTAATTATGAGTCATATGAGGTAACATCTGATCAATAGGGTAAATATGACTCATATGAGGTAACATACCTGATCAACAGGGTAATTATGAGTCATATAAGGTAATATACCTGATCAACAGGGTAATTATCTATAACAGGAAATCCATTGTAAGTTTCACTCTTGAGAACGTCAACAATGTAACCAACGTATTCAACAGAATTAAATGTGAATACAGGGTGGCTCATAATTTCACTGGCATATATATTATAAGAGAGAGGCGGAGGTTCCCACGGTAACAAAGGCACTCCGCTCAGTTGTATGTGAATGTCATAAAGACCCTGAAACACAAAACAATCAAACTCAAATGTTTGTCATGCACCAACTGCATAAATTAAGCAAATATCATATTTATTTCCAATCTTAGTTACAGTATTACTTTTCAAGGGACCAGAGGGAAAGTGGTGTAAAAAAGGGAAAAGTGTAAATTGTAGGAAACGATGAGGAGCTAAAAAATGTTGTTGTTTTCTAATGGCAAGATTTGATGCTTAAGTCATTTTCTCTCTGGCTTGCCAGTACAAGCGAACAAGGTCCTTAGAGTGTTGTGCAGTTGGATTTAAAGCTGGACAGACTAGAAGGTGGTGTTTGTCCATGATCAGGTCCGGGTCTTTGATTATGACACATCTGTCGGATTGGAAAATGTGTATTCTGTGGAGATGGTGAGCCAGGCAGTCGTGTCCTGACATCAGTCTGAATTTTGCTACTGCTTCCTTGCGGCCTTTATATTTTATTTCTGTGTGTAGCTCATCAATTTTTTCCCATGATTTATCTCTGGCTGTAGCAATGTTTTCTTTCAGGTTTTCCATTTGGAATGCTTTCTTAATTTCTTTGATCTTTCTGTGAAGGTTCGGTTTGGGGTGGGCTGTTATCTGTATTTTGGTACCCTTTTTGGCAAGTTCATCAGCTATTTCATTGCCAACTATTCCGATGGTGTGAGGGTATCCACTGGAAGGCTATTAATTTGTTCTGGTTGTTGAGATATTTCAGAAATTTACGGCATTCCAAGATGGTTTCGTTTTCTGGTGTTTGGTTGGAGGTTATTGCTTGTATAGTGGCCATCGAGTCTGCCAGAATAACAGTTTTTGTAAACATTTTTGTTCAGAATAGGAGGTTCTGGAGTGCTACTTCTACGGTTTTTACTTCACCATCAAAAAAATGTTAACCCCCATATTCTGCAACCATTCTAGAACATGCTAAAAAATGCACAGATTGGGATAATATATAATACTGGCAAAATAATGCAACGTTTCTTTTAATTTAAAATAATGTTATTTACACTTCACTTCACATTCTGCCTTTTATTTATTTAGAAAACAGGATATCAGGTGAGGTGTAAAGAATTTTATTTTAAATTAAACCTCATAGTGATATTCGTATAATAACTACTTATTTTAGGAATTCTCACTATGAGGTATATTCATTAAGGTAGAATATTTTTTTTTATCACTCACCTCATATTGTTCTTCTTATTTGATTATAAACTAGTTTCGGAACATAGTTTCTGTTCCATCCTCAGTCTCGTCACGACTGTTGTTCTGTCGTCTTGAAGAGCTGTCCTTCTCTCCTTCCATTGGCTGACTGAAAAACCTCGAAACCAGGTCATTCTCACCGGGAATTTCAAAGTTCATTAATTTCTTCTTTTCGCTCTTTTGAATGTAGATCTTTTCCCAAACAGTAAGTTATTTTGGTTTTTCTATTTGTTTTAATAATTTAGCTTCTTTCTCGATAAGATGTTTTTCAGACTATGCATGGGCAGCCACTGCAGATTTTTCTACTTCCCCTTTCTTGACATTCCTGAGATGTTCTTTGAAATTTGAAAACTAGAGTGAAAGAACATCTCAGGAATGTCAAGAAAGGGAAAGTAGAAAAATCTGCAGTGGCTGCCCATGCATGGTCTGAAAAACATCTTATCGAGAAAGAAGCTAAATTATTAAAACAAATAGAAAAACCAAAAGAACTTACTGTTTGGGAAAAGATCTACATTCAAAAGAGCGAAAAGAAGAAATTAATGATCTTTGAAATTCCCGGTGAGAATGACCTGGTTTCGATGTTTTTCAGTCAGCCAATGGAAGGACAGAAGGACAGCTCTTCAAGACGACAGAACAACGGTCGTGACGATACTGAGGATGGAACAGAAATTATGTTCCGAAACTAGTTTATAATCAAATAAGAAGAACAATATGAGGTGAGTGATAAAAAATATTCTACCTTAATTTGTATAATAATTCAACGTAATGTGTGTTTTTAACTGCTGTATATATAAAATTACTTTCTTTTACTTTCTCTATTTCAAAAATAAATAAATAGAGGTGCAGCAAGCAGAATGTGAATCTTTATTGAGAGATGAAAATATTGTTTTGCCAGAGCAGTAGACGGGTTGAATTTCAGAAATGTTTTAAATTTCTGAGCCTGCTTTGTTGGCTCAATGAATGTGACCTCATCTCAAAGTTCATCAAATCAACACAAGATGGCAACGTTATTGATGGCGATTCCAATGATTCCAACGAAAATCTGGTAGTCATAATGCCAGTTGAAAATGAGAGAGATCCTTCACTTGAAAACTAGTTCCCATGTTTAAAGAAACATAAAGAATGAGGTAAGATGTAAAAATATGACTCATTAATTCCGATTGATTGAGGGTCTTTCCACTTTTCAGCGGTTGCCCTTTTACCAGCCGGCTGCTGGCCCTTCACATCCACATGTGTCAATCACAGAGGTAGATGATCAACAGCCAGTGTAGGGGTGACATGTGGTTAGCATGTCGAGTCCCCCAGCCGTTATAGCTGGTTCCTCAACCTGGAGCCGCTACTTATTGTAGCTACCCAATTGCCTCACGATGCTGGGTGGGCACCGGTCCCATACTGGCCGAAATACCATGAGAAAATGTCTTCCCCCATGGAGACTCGAACCAGCGCAAGTCCTGTAGCTCTGCACCAAGGCTTCCTACCTTAACCGCTCGGCTATGGCGCGGGACTCATTAATTAAGAACTAAAAACCTCATAATGTTATTTCCCATTAAATTAATATTGAGAAGCTAAAGCTATTACTATGATAGAAATAAGTATATTAATAAACACAATTAAATTATTATAAATCAATGGTAAAGAGAAAATTTTTTGCCTGAACCGGGAATTGAATATTTAACTATGAAAGATTTTATATCCTGCATAATATTCACTATAATTTCCAACTTAGCAATAAACTCACCTCATTAAAGAAGTCTCCTATCCACTTGGCCATTATAAGTGTTAACATCAGAGGTAAACCAAAAGTAATGTTTCCAGTTGCTTCGATCATAATAACCGTCAGACTGATTGTCATTCTCACCACTCCTCCCAGTTGGGCTGCAGCTCCCACAAGAGCATACTTTCCAGGGTCGACCCACGTCTGTCAAACACAAATTTAATTAATTAAATAAAATAAAACTTAGTTTTGATTTTCATATTTATTAAGATATAATTCAGTGACAGCTGTTTCGGTACACTGTACCTTCTTCAGACATGTTAACAAATTATGAATTGTGTTATTATAGTACATATCAACTGATCTAAGCAACAATACAACAATAATTTATTTATTTTTTTAATTTAACAAAGGCGATTCATTCAAATCAAGTGAGAATTTAACAGTTTATTACTACTTTTCAATTTATTTATTTCTACAGCCTCCAAAAGGCCCAACTTCTTACCCTTATCACAAACATGTAAAATTTCAAAATTTGGATCGAAACAATGATTCAATTGGAATAGGTGGTTAGCATATTTTGAATTTTCTAAATTTCTGTTATATGCTCTCATGTGTTCCTTTATCCGAGAGATAAAAGTTTGTCCTATATAGACATTGTCACATGTGCCACACTTCAATTTATATGCACCTGAAAATTTTTATTTTTTTATTTTGGTTTTATTGTTTTTTATTATATTTTGTAAAGTTTTATTAGTTTTAAATGCCACATTAATGTTCAACTTTTTAAAGTGTTTAGATAAATTGAAAAGTAGTAATAAACTGTTAAATTCTCAACTTGATTTAAATGAATCGTCTTTGTTAAATTAAAAAATTTAAATAAATTATTGTTGTATTGTTGCTTAGATCAGTTGATATGTACTATAATAACACAATTCATAATTTGTTAACATGTCTGAGGAAGGTACAGTGTACCGAAACAGCTGTCACTGAATTATATCTTAATAAATATGAAAAACAAATAGCGGGAAACATATTCCAGGGGCATACATAAATGGAAGGCAACATGAATCAAGAACAGTGAGGTTCCAGTTGTAATGTAAACAAAGCAGATGTAAGATTGAATTTTCATTGGTTGTATAATGGTTTTACCTTTGAGCATGTAAGAAAATGTAGTTTTTTCTCTAACACTCAGAGTAAATAAAATAAAAATAATAAAAATATGTCTATACAATATTTAATTTTAGGAAGTGATATTTTATGGTTATTTTAATTATATTATTTTTAGTCTGATCATCTTACCTCAATATTAATGTTGATTTGTTCTTGAATATGTTTCAAAACAATTCTGTTTTATCATCAGCTTGTCCAGACTGTTCATTTTTTAAGTTATCGGCCCTTGATGTGACTCCTACTCCATTTTTTGGTGGTCCAAAGAATCATGAATTTTGAAATTCCTGGGGAGAGGGATTTGATATGCAAGTTCTTTGGATCACCAAAAGATGGAATAAGAATAGACGTCTTGGACCAACGACAGAATTGTTTGAAACATGTCCTAGAAAAACAGGGTATCAAGCCTGGGCCCGCTAGTTAGCATGCCGAGGTTAGGTGTTTATTTCTTTATAATACTTACAGAAGATGGAAACAGTGCTGAGAATCCCATTCCAATAAGACGTCCCCAAGCAGCGCCTGTTAGAAGCGAAGGAATGAAAAGACCACTGGATACACTCAGTCCATACGTCCAACAGGACAGCAAAAAGTAGAAGACAAAAAACACACCAACTGAAACGGCTTTTATGAGAACCTGCGTGGAAAAACATTACAATTTCAATTTCAATACATGGAAACACATTGAAATAAATTGAACCGAAAGTGCATTTTTCGGCTCAGTATGGTAGCTTCGTTCTCCTCCCTACACTGGAATATTTATGAACTAAGCCAATATCCTGTTCTCCTTGTAGCTACCCCTTCCCTCTTCACCCTTCCTGCCGCGCAATGTCTACGGCGCATCTCCCCTCTACCTCGGAACCTTCATATACGTGGTGCGCTAACAGAACAGTATCATTCGATCATCCTAGCAGTCATCGTTTTGTTGTTTAAACGGATTCAAGATTGGAATCCGATTCCAGGTCGCGATGCGACTGGAATTCTAAAATAGACAAGCTGATCTGAGGCCAAGAAGGGGCCTGTTTGAGTTAGTCCGGCAGTCCAGAGAAGAGGTGGTCCCTGAAACTCGGACGCAAGTATGAGTGTTGCGTGATGTATGGTATGTTGTTCATTTATTTATTTGTATGACTATTTTGATCGTATGATCAGTATTATTATTTTTGTTAATTTATTTTTACTCAGCCAACTTGTTTATATTAAATGTTATCTTTTAAACAACGCCCCTGTTTCATTATTCAAGTATACGTAGTTGTTTACTATCCTGTACGGGAAAATCACTCAAGTAGGAAACTATTCCGAGCTCCTTAACTAATATGCTGTTTAGCGTTCCTGAAACATAATTATTATCTTGTTCACTCACTGTATGTATTTAAAAATCAGTATTCTTCTATGTTAATATATATATATATATATATATATACCAGAGAAAGAAAGATGAATCAACGGCTGCCTTCTATGGGCCCAAGGCAAGCTACTTCCTGATAGATAACTTCTTTGGAAATCAGATCCACATTAATAGAAACAGCAATTACAAAACCCGATCCCGGATTAAATGGTAGCAGTAGTGTGGTTCGCAACCCCCACAAAATATCTAAATAATCAGGTAAATAGACCCTACATAACATGATATAACCCTAGCAATGATTCCTGACGAATGAAAATTTGTAATGAGAACTTAGATGCGAGTCCTGTACTGACCAGTTGTAGGTCTCAGCCAATAGGAAGTATGACCACACGTCATTACTAACTCCCTCGCTAGCGAATATCAAATACAGTCACTGCTAAATATTTTTAAAATCTCGCTACAAAAATTAATTAATATAGGTAATCTTTATCGTAGACTGCGATGGGCAGGACATGTGGCACGAATGGGGAATGAAATACGTGCATGGAAGCTTCTTGTCCGAAAACCAGAGGGAAAACGCCCAGTTGTTAGACCAAGAATGAGGCGGGAGAATAACATTAACTATGAATTGAGGGAAGTAGGTTATACGGGGAATTGGAAAACATTAGCTCAGGATATGGATGTATGGAGAGCTTATGTCCGCGCAGCCATGAACCTACGGGTTCGATAGTGCCAGTGAGTTAGGACATCTTTATACTTGGAGGAAGTATATTCACTATATATATATATATACACATACTCTCTGTTAATGTTTTAAATAACCACTAAATGTCACTTTAATTTAAACCATTTATAGTCTTCCCCGCGCCGTAGCCATGTGATTAAGACAAGATACCATGGCGCAGAGCTACGGGACTTGCGCTGGTTCGAGTCTCCATGCGGGAAGAAATGTTCTCAAGGAATTTCTGCCAGTATGGGACCAGTGCCCACCCAGCATCATGAGACATTTGGGTGGCTATAATAAGTAGCGACTCCAGGTTGAGAAGACCAGCTATAATGGCTGGGGGACCTGATATTCACATTGCACTATAATTTTAAGACTTGAGGCAGCAAGTGTACAAAATATTTTATTTATAGTCTATGGTTTAAAATCTAAAATCAACACATCCGCGTCTCACTATAATTCTCTATGGACTGTACATGTTTTGTAAGATGAATTGTTTTGTTTGTACGCGTGGCAGACAGGGAATTCACAGCTCAGCAGTCTGGATAGGCTCTCCCATTGGATTCACAGTCAAGGACATTCTTCAAAATCCCTTGCGCAACCTATAATAAAATGTTTTTATTATTAATTTAACACTTCACACTGAAGGATAAATTATATTTGAGAAGTGTTAAATTAATAATAAAAACAACAATAGAAGCCCTACTGCCTTTATAAAGTAGTGTTAAATTCCCAATTACTGTCTTCTTAACTAAGAGGCCGCCATATGCAAAGATAGAAGCAACGGTTTCAAAGCATTTGGAGCGAGGGAATTACAACGTATAAAGAGAAAAATTTGCATCTAGAACGCAACTCGCCTCGGTACCTCAGTTGGTAGAGCATTTGGCCTGGAAAGCCAAAGGTCCCGGGTTCGAGTCTCGGTCTAGGTGAAAATTTTTCTCTTCAAATATAATTTATGATAATAAAAGTTAAAGATATGTTGGGAATTGTTCATATTATTCATTTTTAAACATCTTAATGATGGACAAATCATATTTCAAAAGAAAAATATACACCTAGACTGGGGTTTGAACCCAGGACTTTTGACTCTCTATGTCAATGCTCTATCCAAGTGAACTACCTAGGCCTCCAATCTAAACGCGTATTTTTCTTTCCTACATAGTTAATTCTTTAACCCCAAATGCTACGATTTTTGCAAGTGGCAGCTCCTTTGTTAAGAAGACTTTTTATTGGGAATTTAAACACAATGTTTAAAAATTATATATAATGCTTAAATTCCCAATAAAAAGTCTTCTTAACAAAGGAGCTGCCATTTGCAAAAATCGTACGAACAGCTCATAGCATTTGGGATTAGGGAATTAACTATGTAGAAGAGAAAAATACGCATTTAGATTGGAGGCCTAGGTAGCTCACTTGGATAGAGCATTGACATAGAGAGTCAAAGGTCCTGGGTTCAAACCCCAGTCTAGGCGTATATTTTTCTTTTCAAATATAATATGTTGGGAATTTAACATTATGAGGTTTTCAACCAATCTGATTTTTTCCCTTGCAACCTTGTGCAATGGTTAACTAACCTGTATTTCATTTTATGAGCGAAAAACATTAGCTCGGAAAGGTATGTATAGACATTATGTTCACAAGGCCATGAACCTGATAGGGCCAGTGAGTTATAGTATTTATTGGTAATGTTTACCTGGAGGGTCATGGAACAGTGATCGAACACTGGCTTCTGGAGTTTGGAACCAAATAGCAGCAACAGCATTGTATTCACCATCTCCACAAAACATCTGTAAACATCATTTGTAAATATAAGACATTATCATATTAAAGAATAAATTAATATTCTTAATGTTTTTATTTTAAATTTATCACTTCTCTTTTTTTAACTTTTACAGGAATTAATCACTATGAGGTTTAATTTATGGTGAAATTAAATGTTTCTTACCTCTCCTCATACAAATCTTCAAGTATTAGTCATTCAAAATATCTCTGCAGGCTGAAGAATTACGAAGCTCGAGTTTGTTGCTACACGTGACGTCATGTAAGGCAGTGTATACTGTCAGCGTCCCACGTCCCATTCCCCTCAGCACTCTTAGATAGCAGTGTCACGTGGTCTATTCCTGCAGTGCCCTCCGTCAACAACTGCACTTACTCCTTGAACGGGTAATAGATCGCGATTTCGAGACCATAACGGTCTCATCTTCAGTACTTTTTTGGCGACTGATGTTATGTCAATCGGAAGAAACTCTTCTCCTTCCCTCTGTTGGTGGACCGATGAACCTCTGGATCAGGTCAGAATTTACGGGAATTTCGAAGTTCATAAGTTTTCCTTTGTTTTTCTGAATGTGGATCTTTTCCCAAAAAGGAACTCACGGTTTGGTAAAAGATCCATATTCAGAAAAACAAAGGAAAATTTATGAACTTTGAAATTCTTGTAAATTTTGACCTGATCCAGAGGTTCATTGGTCCACCAACAGAGGGAAGAGGAAGAGTTTGTTCCGATCGACATAACATCAGTTGCCAAAATAGTACTGAAGATGAGACAGTTATGGTTTCAAAATTGCGATCTACTTAGAAGATCTGTATGAGGAGAGGTAAGAAACATTTGATTTTACCACGTTATTTTTGAGTGGTCCGTGGTCAGCGTTCCGCCTCATCTAGGAAACCAAGGTAGTACTAGGACGGGAAAATTCGGTAAATTTTGCTTAGAGGCCTTTTCATTCAGGCTTAAGGATCTTTTACGAGCCTGAAAATCTTCAGACTCAGGACCCATGGCTTAAAGTCCCTCCCGGAGGACTTGCTCCTTGGATTTTTCCATTCTCCCCTACAGGGAAGAATTTGAACCATACTAATTTAGTTACACTTGTTTTCGTACAGATATTTTTGAGTGGTCCGTGGTCAGCGTTCCGCCTCATACTGACATCTAGGAAACCAAGGTAGTACTAGGACGGGAAAATTCAGTAAATTTTGCTTAGAGGCCTTTTCATTCAGGCTTAAGGATTTTTTACAAGCCTGAAAATCTTCAGACTCGGGACCCACAGCTTAAAAGTCTCTCCCGGAGGATTTGCTCCTTGGATTTTTCCATCCTAAAAAAATCCATCGACCCTGGCCGGGTTTGAACCCGCGACCCTCTGGACCAGAGGCAACGAGCATAACCACTAGTCCACCACATTATAGCTATCCAATTTAACTGACACAATAGAAGAAAATCTTCACAAATTCATATAAATTCTAAAAATTCTTACTTGTATTGGATTTGTTGTTGGATCTTGGCCTAGAGGTTTACAGTCATTAAGAAAGTAAATCATCAAGAAACCAAGAGTAGCAGATATCGCAGCGACTATCATAGCTTCCAGCACACTCATCCATTTTTTAGTGATGTTCCTGTAAACAACATAAATTTCTATTCAACTCATGCCCCAAATGGGAGTCAATGACCAATCACATTTCAATGAATTCTGTTTTACAACCAATCACAGTCGTGTTTCACCTCGATATTTATCAAATTCTGTTTACCAAAATAAAGAAAGCTCCTCATTTTTAATATCCGAACAGGTCAGAGCATTATTTTGCAGTGACTAACTCTCTAACAAATACGTTGAATACAGCAAATAATGAATAGATTCCTTCGAAATACACATTTGATAATTGTGTGTTCAATAATTGTATTTTTAAATAATGATTTTACTGAGTTGTTTACTAAAAAAAAATAATAATCTATAATGTTGGTTATAATATACAGTTTGACGTGCTTTTTTTCTCCACTAGGGTGCATTCATACAATATTGTGATCCTATTTGGCAATAAATAATATGATCGAGTTGCAGTGGATGAACAAATGAAACATAACGAAATATTACTCATTTGCTTTCAAACATCGTTAACATTAAATATATAAATATTGTAAAATAACTATATTTAAATATTAATTTTTTGAGTAAACAGTTTAATTTTATTGGTTAAATAGGCCTAACAAATGCCGCTCTTGATTTCCAAATCCTCTAGATAAATTGGAAATCACTCGTGGCATTACTTATGATAATTTTACATGTAAACTAGACAATACCCGGCATGCGCTGTTATGCCTAAATAAATTAAATATTAAAGGTTTTTTAAATTATAATGGTATACACTATGATGACCAAACATGGTCATATTTTGATTTTCAAAAACAGATAATTAAATAATTTCCAAAACAAAAACAAAAAAAAAGAATTGAATACAACAATCTGTATCATTTAACTTTCACAGGGAAAGAACACTATGAGGTTTAATTTAATAATTAAATTAATGTTTTTATTACCTCACCTCATATCTTTTTTCTTCTATACTGCAGTTTCGGAGCTTATCTCCATCGTCAGTAGCCTCTGGTCGACCGGTGTTATGTCGTTTCTTGGCGGTTTCCTTCTTACTTCTGTCGGTGGACCGATGAACCTCTGAATCCAGAGGTTCATCGGTCCACCGACAGAAGTAAGAAGGAAACCGCCAAGAAACGACATAACACCGGTCGACCAGAGGCTACTGACGATGGAGATAAGCTCCGAAACTGCAGTATAGAAGAAAAAAGATATGAGGTGAGGTAATAAAAACATTAATTTAATTATTAATCTGTATCATATTAACTCTTTTTTTTCAAAAACAATTATAACATCGAAATGAAGAAGCGTCACTGCTATAAAATAAATATTCTCTTTAATTTGCTTACTTCTTATAGTAGCTACTAGAGGGCAGTGAATACCGAACTCCCGCTACCTCTCATGATACAGAACATATATCCATCCATAGTAATTCTGTCCACTGCAGTGGTCTCGAGGTAGCGTGCTGCCTTATCACGCAGCTGGCCCGGGTTCAATCCCCGGTCGGGGCAGTTTTTCTGGGTGAGGTTTTTCCTCACCTGTAAGACAAATATCAGGAAAACTTTAAGGCCCAAATGGTCCCCGAAATCATATGGCCATCATTATCATCATCATCATCCTTCACCGGTGTGGAAAGCAACGGGAAGCTACCGCACCTACAATTCCCTAGTAAAGCTGCAAGCATAGCATGAAAATGCTATGATTGCAGTGAAGGACCTGCCTTTGGGCAGAATTACTATGGATGGTAATTCTGCCCGAAGGCAGGTCTTTCACTGCAATGATAGCATTTTCATGCTATGCTTTGCAGCTTTACTAGGGAATTGTAGGTGAGGTAGCTTCCCGTTGCTTTCCACACCGGTGATGGATGATGTTGATGATTAAGATGGCCAGATGATTTTCAGGGACCATTGGGCCCTAAGCTTCGTGACATTTGTCTTACAGGTGAAGAAAAACCCCAAAAGAAAACCTCAACCAGAAGCCTGTCCCAACCGGGTATCGAACCTGGGCCAGCTGAATGACAAGGCAGCATGCTACCTCAAGACCACAGCAGTGGACCAGAATATATATAAAGGAAAAATAAATGTTTGTGCTAGGATGCCTGGATATCGTAACTGGTAATGCACTAACATATCAAGTTAGAGGTCCTGGGTTCAAATCCCAGTTCAGGCATTTTTTTTTCATGTCATATTAGGCCTTCATTGTTAAATGTCAAAATTTAACTATAACATTAAAATATATACACATATACAGGGTGTAATATAACTCAATGGCAAAATTTCAGGAATGAGTTCCTCATATGGAGAGAATAAAAAAAGTGTTATTTCAACATGGGTCCGGAAATTGGTAATTACAGAGTTCGATGTTTTTATTATTAATTTCATACATCTCAATGATGGATAAATCATATTTGAAGAGAAAAATTATACGCTCAGACCGGGACTTGAACCTGGGACCCTTGGTTTGCAAAGATAGAAGCAAAGGCTTCATAGCATTTTGTGGGCGGGAATTACAAAGTATATAGAGAAAAATTTGCGTTTAGATCGGTACTTGCTCAGGTAGCTCAGATGGTAGAGCACATGGTCTAGAGAACCAAGGGTCCCAGGTTCAAGTCCCGGTCTGAGCGTATAATTTTTCTCTTCAAATATGATTTATCCATCATTGAGATGTATGAAATTAATAATAAAAACATCGAAAAAAGCCGTACTGGCATTTATAATGTATGTCTCCTTAATAAAGGAGCCGCCATTTGCAAAGATAGAAGCAAAGGCTTCATAGCATTTGGTGGGCGGGAATTACAAAGTATATAGAGAAAAATGTGTGTTTAGATCAGTATTTGCTCAGGTAGCTCAGATGGTAGAGCACTTGGTCTAGAGAACCAAGGGTTCCGGGTTCTAGTCCCGGTCTGAGCGTATAATTTTTCTCTTCAAATATGATTTATCCATCATTGAGATTTATGAAATTAATAATAAAAACATCGAAAAAAGCCGTACTGGCATTTATAATGTATGTCTCCGCCGCCATTTGCAAAGATAGAAGCAAAGGCTTCATAGCATTTGGTGGGCGGGAATTACAAAATATATAGAGAAAAATTTGTGTTTAGATCGGTACTTGCTCAGGTAGCTCAGATGGTAGAGCACTTGGTCTAGAGAACCAAGGGTCCCGGGTTCAAGTCCCGGTCTGAGCATAAAATTTTTCTCTTCAAATATGAATTACAGAGTTATTCGAACTTTTATGAATGTTAGTAGATGGCGACAAAAATGCAAGGGACTTGTTGGAGCGCTCATTTCTGTCAGATGAAATGTTCAAAATGACCTCCTTGTGCCTCAATACAGGCAGCTGCTCATCACAGCAGCCTACAATCAACAGAAAACAGACTGTCAATAACTATGAAAGATACAGTCGCCTTAAACAAATGGATAAGTCGGCAGTAGCAGAACACTCTTTACTTGATGGCCACAGAGTACAATACCAGAATACAGACATATTATCTAACTGCACACACTATTTTACCCGTCTACAACGAGAAGCCATCGAAATATTCAAACATAAAAACAGTTTCAATAGAAAAGAAGAATCATTAAAAGTCAACAAAGTATGGATACCGGTTCTAAAAAACGCAAAATGTAAACCTCTACAAGCACAGTCGACTAGACTATCAAACAGCAATCTCAGTGGAACAATTGAAGTCCCTACCGCTGACCAATCAGAATGCAGATATAACGTACAGTCGACTAGACCATCGAACAGCAATCTTATTGGAGCAATGGAAGTCCCTACCGCTGACCAATCAGAAGACAGATATAACGTACAGTCGACTAGACCATCAAACAGCAATCTCATTGGAGCAATGGAAGTCCCTACCGCTGACCAATCAGAAGGCAGATACAACTTACGAACACATCGCGGTGAACGTATAAATAAGACAGACAGCGGACAGAATTGCCAGTCTCAAGACAACCCTTGAGGATGCCAGACGCAGTCTCTGGCGAAACGTTGGGGAACTACAAGCCTCACGACCACGGCCTACAGCCCGAAAATCTTCTTCAAGATCATCATAGCAACTCCGGCCGTGAAAGTCAACGTGAACACATTACACAATCCTGTAATTATCAATTTCCGGACCCATTTTGTAATACACTTTTTTTATTCTCTCCATATGAGGAACTCATTCGTGAAATTTTGCCGTTGAGTTATGTTACACCCTGTATATATAAATAGATATAACATGAACTCACCTCATTCTGAATACTGTTAGTTTGTAATTGATGTGGTTGAAAATAGAACCAAGTAATCCTCCTATCACGCCCATCAGCACAAATATAGGCAATTCAAATAACTCGTATGAAATGTTATCAAATTTGCCAAAATTTAGCAATCCTGCATAAGAGAGTTCACCTGGGTGACCGTGATATGTACTCAGCACTATGTTCAATGTGAAAGTAGACACTATTGAAGCAAAGAATATTCTCCACGTCAGACTTTGGTTCCAAAAACTAGCTCCTTCCTCCAAACTAAAAAGAACTCCACCTGTAACATTTCAAATTTGTACATCATAAGTCTCAATACATTTATAATTAATATTTTTAGGAAGTACGGTAACAGTATGAGGTTTCATTTAATAATCATTGAAGAATCAGAAATTGGCAACTCACCTCAATTTCAGCAAAATACATAAGACAAGATCATAAAACAAACACAGAAATATTATCATAACTCACAGTTGAATTCATTTCTTGAAAATACCTTTTTTTTTAATCAATTGATTTGGTGGTTACTTGATGAAAATCCATATTTATTTAATTAAATAAAAATAAAACAACTCAGAATTAAATAAAACTTGAAGTTTTATATGATCTTCATATTTATTTATATATATATGTCCACCGCTGTGGTCTTGAGGTAGTGTGCTGCCTTGTCACGCAGCGGGCCCGGGTTTAATCCCCGGTCGGGGCAGTTTTTCTAGGTGAGGTTTTTATCGGGGGTTTTCCTCACCTGTAAGACAAAAGTCAGGAAAACTTCAAGGCCCAAACGGTCCCTGAAATCATATGGCCATCATCATCATCCTTATCATCATCATCACCATCATCCTTCACCGGTGTGGAAAGCAACGGGAAGCTACCACACCTACAATTCCCTAGTAAAGCTGCAAGCATAACATGAAAATGCTATGATTGCAGTGAAGGACCTGCCTTCGGGCAGAATTACTATGGATGCACATATATATATATATATATATATATGAAAATCATATAAAACTTTAAGTTTTATTTTATTTATTTATTCACAGTTAAATATGGGAAATAACATTATGAGACTCTTAATTTGTAAATTAATGAGTCATTTTTAACATCTTATCTCATTTTTTTAAAAAACTTTTATAGGAATTAATCACTATGAGGTTTAATTTATGGTGAAATTAAATATTTCTTACCTCTCCTCATATAAATCTTCTAAGTAGATCGCGATTTCGAGACCATAACGGTCTCATCTTCAGTACAATCTTGGCGACTGATGTTATGTCAATCGGAAGAAACTCTTCTTCTTCCCTCTGTTGGTGGACCGATGAACCTCTGGATCAGGTCAAAATTTGCGGGAATTTCGAAGTTCATAATTTTTCCTTTGTTTTTCTGAATGTGGATATTTTCCCAAACTGTGAGTTCCTTTTGTTTGTCTATTTGTTTAATTATACTGACTTTTGATTCAATTAAATGTTTTTTGGACCAAGCATGGGCAGCTACTGCTGACTTTTCCACTTCACCCTTTTTGATGTTTCTAAGATGTTCTTTCACCCTTGTTTTCAAATTTCTTTTTGTTTTTCCAATATAAAAATTCTATTGGACAAAATTTATATTGGAAAAACGAAAAGAAATTTGAAAACAAGGGTGAAAGAACATCTTAGAAACATCAAAAATGGAGAAGTGGAAAAGTCAGCAGTAGCTGCTCATGTTTGGTCTGAAAAACATTTAATTGAATCAAAAGCCAGTCTAATTAAACAAATAGACAAACAAAAGGAACTCACGGTTTGGGAAAAAATCCACATTCAGAAAAACAAAGGAAAAATTATGAACTTCGAAATTCCTGCAAATCTTGACCTGATCCAGAGATTCATTGGTCCACCAACAGAGGGAAGAAGAAGAGTTTCTTCCGATCGACATAACATCAGTCGCCAAGAAAGTGCTGAAGATGAGACCTTTGTGGTCTCGAAATCGCGATCTACTTAGAAAATTTATATGAGGAGAGGTAAGAAACATTTAATTGTTGTTGTTTTCTAATGGGGAGATTTGACGCTTAAGTCATTTTCTCTCTGGCTTCCCAGTACAAGCGAACAAGGTCCTTAGAGTGTTGTGCAGTTGGATTTAAAGCTGGACAGACTAGAAGGTGGTGTTTGTCCGAAGCTTCTAGGTGTATTGATTTCAATTTCCTGATACATTCACACAGAAACATTTAATTTCACATGAATTAAACCTCATGGTGATTAATTCCTATAAAAGTTAAATATTGTTGTATTGTTCCTTAGATCAGTTGATATGTACTATAATAACACAATTCATAATTTGTTAACATGTCTGAAGAAGGTACAGTGTACCGAAACAGCTGTCACTGAATTATATCTTAATAAATATGAAAATCAAATAAAACAAAGTTTTATTTTTATTTAATTAATGAATATGGATTTTCATCAAGTAAACAACAACTCAATTGATAATAATAATAATAATGATTTATTTTAGCTGGCAGAGTTAAGGCCATAAGGCCTTCTCTTCCACTCAACCAGCGAATAGTAAAATTATACAAAAATTACGTACATATTACAATTTTAAGATATTAAAATACAGACTAAACAAAATACAATGATGATGGATCTAATACTAGCTAATGCTAACAAAAACATAGAATATAATAAAATTAAAATGATATAAAATAAAGTAAGTAGCTTCCTACATGATTATTAATGGAATGCTCTATATAGTTGTTATGCAGTTAATGTTTTCATTGTGTCGAACTTAAGATATCAGTTAATTTGATCAAATATTTTAAGCTTCAAAATAGTTAAATATAAATGAGAAGAAAGAAATGATAATTAAAATCATCAAAGTCTTTATCTATTGTTGAAAGAATGATAAGTCGTGTTGATTTTGTGATCTTTTTGTTTTAATTTATCTCCATATAATTCCCTCGTGCTTCTCAGATAACAATAAAATAAGCAACAATTGTTAGAGTAGGCCATGTATTTTGTCAAGAATTCTTGAGAAATTACATTATGTAGTAGTTAAATATAAAATTATGAAATATTCACCTGAAAGGTCCGTCTCCTCAACTTAATTATTTAACTGTAGCACTTTTGGGACTTGTCCCATCATCGGCAGGATTCAAAATCCCAAAAGCGCTACAGTTAAATAATTAATTACAGAAATATGGCTAGACGTTTGATCGCATTTTGTGACAAAAATATTATTATTAAAGGAAATATGATGTTATCATTGGAAAGGGAATCCTTCAAATTACAACAATAGAACAAAACAAAAATCACTGCTCACGTGCAGCTTGGCGGGTTGATTTTTGTGGGCTAGCGTTGAATGCCTCCACAATTCTCTTCGTTGTTTCTGCATCCGTGCTAATGCGAGGCCTTCCAGGAGGTTTAATTTTCTGCATCCTTCCCGTTTCCAGCAGCCGTTTTCTCCACTTCTCCACAGTCGACGGCTGCAATGCTACGTTAAACTCACGTATTGTCTGTTTTATTTTTATTTAATTAATCAATAAAATTACGCTGTTTACTCACAAATCATTATTTAAATATAGTTATTTTAAAATATTTACATATTTAATGTAAATGGCGATGTTTGAAATCAAATGAGAAACATTATGTTTAATTTGTTCATCACTGCAACCAGGTCACATTTATTGCCAAATATAATCGCAATATTGTAAGAATGCACCCTAGTGGAGAAAAAATTAAACACGTCATTACAGATTATTAATTAATTTCTGACGTCCTATGATTCATTCATTCATAGTGTTCTGCTCAAGAGCAGGTCTTTCACTGCAAACTCAGCATTCTCCACTCTTTCCTTGACTCAGCTTTCCTTTTTGTATCTGCATACAAACCATTTATTTTAATATTGTCTATCATCTGATGTCTTTTTCTGCCTCTAACTTTCTTTCCGTTGACCATTCCTTCTAGAGCATCCTTCAGCACGTCCTATGATGTAAATATGTAAATTATAATTTTCTGCAACGTTAATTCCTGGGAAATAATACGCCTACTAAAGCAGGAGGCATTTGTGGAGAGCCTATGTCTGCATGGCCATGAATCTATTGATTCGATACACCCAGTTTTTTATAAAGTTTTACTGTAGTGAAAAAAAATGAAGGTATACCTCACGCACAACACTACTGTATGATGACAAATTAAATATCGCGTAGATGTTTTGCAGGTGACAACAGGTGTGCATGTGGAAGTACACTGACATTGCTTTACAAACTTTGAGATTGTTTATTTTTTCTTTCACTCACCTCATACTTCATAACTTTTCCCAGACCCGGGTTTCGTCACATCATTTGCGACATTCTCAATGCTGTGTCACGTTCACAACTGACGTCCAACGGCCTTCTATCCTGCAGACTGACCTCTGTGCCATCTGATGGCTGACCGACGAACTTCCAAATCAATCCCCTCTCCTTATAACCGGGTATTTCAAAATTCATAGTTGTGTTTTCATTCTTGCATATGTAAATTTTTTCCCAAATTTTGAGTTCCTTCTGTTTTTCCAAATGTTTAAGTAATTTTGTTTTGGTTTCTATTCCATGTTTTTCTGACCAGGCATGTGCAGCTATTGCAGATTTTTCCGTTTCTCCATTTTTAACATTCCTGAGGTGTTCCTTTAATCTTATATTTAGATTCCTTTTTGTTTTTCCTATGTATATACTTTCACAATCTTTACAATTAATTTGATAGATTCCCAATTTTTTTGCAGTCTTCCATCTTTTCATTTTTTTGCAACTGACTACAGTTCATGAGAAACATTGCACCAAAGAAGAATAAATATATAAAGACTTTACATATATCTTACCCACAGGAGCCCCAAATGCAGCAGCCACTCCTGCTGCAGCACCACCAGAAACAAAATCTCGTTTTTCATGATCTTCACGGAAATATTTAAATATCCTCAAGTCTCGTCGGAACGTACTGGACTTTTCCTTGTGAAATCCCTGCAGCAACCACTGCTCCAGAGTGAATCATAGGTCCTTCCTAATAAACAATCAATTATATATATATGTTATGTTGCAGATTTTCGCAGATATAAGTATGAATATGAAAGTTTTCTTGGGTTTTCCGCGTCTTGGATTTAAGTTCGGCCTCTGGCCACTGATTCCAACGTTTCGGCATGATCCCACATGCCATTATCAAGGAATGATAAGTTCGAGTCACAGGTTTAGGTCTTATATAATAAAATACATAGAGTTTTCGCTGTGGTCCGTTTCCGAAGACTTATACCCATCCAATGTTTAGTTCTTATGTAGTTAAACATCTTCATAAGAACTAAACCTTGGATAGTTGTACGGCTTCGGAAATGGACAACACTGAAATCTGAAGGTATTTAACAACATAAGAAGCTTATTGTAGGAAGACCAGAGGGAAAACACCCAGTTGGTAGACCAAGAATGAGGTGGGAGAATAACATTAACTATGATTTGAAGGAAGTAGATTATACAGGGAATGATTGGAAAACATTAGCTCAGGATAGAAGTATGGAGAGCTTATGTCCACACGGCCATGAACCTATGGGTTCGATAGTGCCAGTGAGTTAGTTAGTTTAATAAAATGATGGACTAGTAGTTATGCCCCTTGCCTCTGGTACCGAGGGTCACGAGTTCAAACCCGGCCGGGGTCGATGGATTTTTTAGGATGGAAAAATCCAAGGAGCAAGTCCTCCGGGAGGGACTTTAAGCCGTGGGTCCCAAGACTGAAGATTTTCAGGCTCGTAAATGATCCTTAAGCCCGAATAAAAAAAGGCTCTAAGCAAAATTTACCGAATTTTCTTGTCCTAGTACTACCTTGGTTTCCTAGATGACAGTATGAGGTGGAACACTGACTATGGGCCATTTCAAAGACATCTATCTATATGAAAACAAGTGTAATGAAATTAGTATGGTTCAATTTCTTCCTTGTAGCGGGAGAGCACCTAAATTTCGTTGATGGAAACATGGGCTTACAGAAAAATTAATAAAATAGTAGGATCTTCTTGGTGATAAATTTGTATTATATCAGAAGTCGATAAAAATCCCAAATCACCAAATTAAAATTTAAAAGAACAAAAAACACCAGATTACGTTTATATAACACTTTGGCTAGACCAGTGTTGACCTATGGTAGTGAAGCATAGACACTAAAAAAACAACATGAAAGCAGAATAACGGCTTGTGAAATGAGATTCATTTGCAGAACAGCGGGCTACACCAGATGGGACCGGAAAAGGAACACCGATATCTTAAAAGAATTGAAGACTACACCAATTTTGGAACAGTACCAACTAAATTGGAAACACCATCTTGAAAGAATGAGTTCAAATCGGATCCCCAAAGCTGTTTATAATTATATACCAAGAGGACGAAGATCTCTGGGCCGTCCTATGAAACGCTGGAGGGAAAATTTTCTATAGGACAATAACAGGCCTTGACATAATACTTAGAAGGAAGAAGAAGAAGAACCAACTAGTCTTGAAAATGATAGCTTCGCTATAGTATCTAGTTGGCTCTTTTAAATTTTAATTTGGTGATTTGGGTCTCTTATTGACTATTTATAACATTTAGTTCTGTTCGTATATTTTGATTTATTTTCCAATCTCCTATTGTTTAATCTGTAGTAGGAGCCCATGCATGGTCAGAAATACATCAAATCAAAAGAAAGACTAAATTAATTAAACAAATAGAAAAATCCAAAGCGCTCAAAGTTTGGGAAAAAATCTAAATTCAAAAAATGGAAAGGAGAAATTATTGAACTCTGAAATTTCCGGGGAAAATGATTAGATTTTGAGGTTCTTCAGTCTACCAACAGAGCAGAATTCAAGATGACATAACAACGGTCCGTGAAAATATTGAGGATGAAAGTGAAGAAAGTCTTGAAACCAGTCTAAGAAGAAGAAGAAGAAGAAAAGAAAAGATGAAAAAGAAGAAAAAGAAAATACGAAAAAGAAGAAAAAGAAAAAGAAAAAAGGAGAAAAAAGAAGAAAAGAAGAAGAAAAAGAAGAAGAAAAGAAGAAGAAAAAGAATAAGAAAAAGAAAAGAAAAGGAAAAAGAAGAAGAAAAGAAGAAGAAAAAGAAAAAGAAAAGGAAGAAGAAAAAGAAAAAGAAGAAGACGAAAAAGAAGAAAAAGAAAAGACAAAAAGGAAAAGGAAAAAGAAGACGAAAAAGAAAAGACAAAAAAGAAAAAGAAGAAGAAAAACGGAGAAAAAAGAAGAAAAATAAAAAGAAGAAAAAGAATAGAAAGAAGAAAAAGAAAAGGAAAAAGAAGAAGAAAAAGAAAAGGAAGAAGAAAAAGAATAAGAAAAAGAAAAGAAAAGAAGAAAAAGAAAAGGAAAAAGAATAAGAAAAAGAAAAGAAAGAAGAAAAAGGAAAAGAAGAAGAGAAGGGGAAGGAGAAGAAGATGAAGAAGAAGAAGAATATGAGGGGTGATAAAATTTTACTTAAATACCTCATGGTGTTAATTCCTAAAATGTCAAATGATGGTCATTATTAAATTTAATTCATACCTGAATTAAAAATGGTTGCACTACGTACCTTTCCAACAGCAAGTCCGCCAACAACTGAGCAAATTACTCCCACAACTTTTACAAAAAGTGTCTTGATTCTAACAACACGGGGTACCTTTACTCCATTCAAATAACACTTTACTTGCGGTATTCCACTCCCAGCAGCAGTAGGCTAAAATACAAAAGATTTCAATTATAAGACATTTGTTTTACTTTACCATTCAAGGTCATTCAGTGAAAGAGATACATTTGCAACAAGGCCAGCTTTCATTCAACTGTCAAACCAACTCTGGGATAATATAAGGTTGTAATCAAATGGTAAAGAGAAAAATTTATGTCTGAACCAGGAATCGAATCCCGAACCTTCAGCTTTCCGTGTCTTCCTTTACCTTACTCTACTGGTCCCACATTCAAATGCAATGAATCATCATTCACAAATACACAATGAATGGCTTCTACCTGAAGAAGACATGAAGGGATTTCACACAGCTATAGCATTATTTATTAAATTAATATTAAGAAGCTAAAGCTGTTACTATGATTGAAATAAGTATATTAAAGTACACAGCTAAATTATTGTAATCAAATGGTAAAGAGAAAAATTTATGCCTGAACCAGGAACTGATTCCCGCTATAGGGGCACAGACCCGTTGGTCCGAGTATACAATTATGTTAGGAACCTACTAGTTTATAGAGTGTGCAAGCTATACGTACATATGCTGACATGTTTGAAACACACAAGTCTGTAGAAATACCGGGCTTCCAATATAAACCCGGACCGGCTTCACGGGGTTTCATCCATCAGGCAGCGCTCTCTCCTCATCCGCATATCACTCTGCCAGCTGCTCGTCCTTGAACTAGTCAGTTTACTATCGTTCGACAAGATGAGACGTCAGCTGACATTAGAGCAGCGCATTTATGTGTGTAAATGTTGTTATAAATACGAATCAGCTCGTCGCGTTCACGAGGAATTTATTCGGAACTTCCCTGGACAATTACCTCCTTCCAGATCGACAATCCACGATCTTGTGACTAAATTTGAGACCACTGCTTCAGTACAAAATAATAAACACACGCAAAGGCATACGGTTCTCACCGAAGAAAAATTAGGGAAGTGTTTGAAGATAGAGTGATTAGTGCAGGTATATGGCCCCCTTGCTCCCCAGATCTAACAGTGTGTGATTTTTATTTGTGGGGTAGAAAACAAATCCGCACACATTGGAAAAACTGAAGAACAACATAAGAAATGAAATCAGAAACTTGACAGTGCCCGAACTACAGCATGTCAATCTAAATGTGTTTACTCGGTATAATGCCTGTTTAACTGTGGGAGGACAACATTTCCAGCATTTTCTATAAGGTAAGAAACAGTTCAAGGACAGGTGGCAGGCAGGGTGAATTGCAGGAGGAAGAGACAGCACTGCGTGCCGGGTGAAACTCCGTAAGGCCGGTCCGGTTTTATATTGGAAGCCCGTTACTTACTGAATGTATACTAACATGTAATGACTAGAGTCCGGATGTTAAAAACTTAAGAAAATTCACAATAGGCAGGCAAAAAGGCACTAAAAATCATTAATATAGGCACTAAAAATTCAAAATAGGCTCTTACAAAAGATGGACTACAACATAACTTTTTACAGTCTTACGTTAAGAATATAAATATATGCTATCAATAGCATGCGAAGATATCAGAGATGCTTTTGGAATTTGTTTTGTCTTTTTACAAAGAGCAGAACCCTCTTTGTCACTCAGCAATGTTTGTATTGAAAAGAAGCAAAGAACTTTTCTCCAAGCCTTAGAGCCAGAGCATAATACAATGAGACATAGCTTAGGACTATTTCGCTTAACGGGAATGCATGAGGTGGAAAAATACAATATTTACCTAACGGGAGTGCATTGAGGGGGAAACCATCTATCTGCTAGGTTATTGGGTTATTGCCACCCTTACCCTAAAATATTCTAAGGGAATTTATAAAAAGAACACTTGAAAACTTCTATGAAATGATTTGTGCCATGAAGTTTGTCCATTTCCATTGATTTCATTGATATACTGAGTTAATTTTGAGAAAAATTTTCAAATAGGCATTTATAGGCATTATAAGCTGAAATAGGCATTTATAGGCAAAATGAACTTCATGAAAAACAACTCTAGGGTCGTTGGTATGAACTTATATGAAGTCACTTTTACAATATCTATAATAAATAACTGTAGGCATTTTCCCTAACATCCGGTCTCTAGAAATAACATTATGAGGTTCCGTGTTTAAAGAAACATAAACTATGAGGTAAGCTTTAAAAAATGACTCATTAATTTAAGACTAAAAGTGTGTTTAAATATACCACCCTTTAGTATTTAGCGGCAGTTGTAATCATGGTGTTACATTGAGAAGTCACAAATGCAGTGACGAACCCTAGGTCTGCATGGAAGTCAAGAAGTATGGGATGAGTCAAATAACAACTCAAAAGTAATTAAAATTAACCTCATAACTACATAACTTAATAAGACGCTGATGTTTTTACGCTGAATAGTATGATATACCACTGCCATGTCAGAACACAAAAAGAACATCAGTACATCGGGTGCAGAATTTTCAGTATCAGTGAACATAAAATTAATCAAAATCATGAAATGAAATGGGATGACATAAAATTTTACACAAAGAAAATAACTAACACCTGGCACGACAGGCCTATCAGCTGGCTGGCCTCACACCCACATGTGTCAATCACAGAGGTAGATGATCATCCAGCCAGTGTTGGGATGACATGTGGTCAGTATGTTGAGTCCCCCAGCCGTTATAGCTGATTTTCTCAACCTGGAGCCGCTACTTATTGTAGCTACCCAAATGCCTCACGATGCTGGGTGGGCACCGGTCCCATACTAGCCGAATTACCATGAGACACAAAGGAAATAATTACCACAAAAGATTGATAGCAGAAATGACCCATATGAAAAAGAACAAATAAGGTATTGAATAAACAGAAAGATTTGAGTGAATGATTCCTTGTTAAAATATATTTAAACATGAATTGGAATTTTAAATTTGTTCATTTAAATTTGTGAAAAATAAATAAATAAAGAATTACAAACAACCATATCAACGACTTGAAAATGATCTCACACAAGGAGATTGAAAAACGTCAACTAGAATAAATTAATTTCTTGACTGTGGTAACGATTAATTCTTGTTATTATTAAGAGATATTTAATTTTAGGAAGTGATATTTTGAGGCTATTTTAATTCAATTATTTTCAGTCTGTTCATCTTACCTCAATATTAATGTTGATTTGTTCTTGGACATGTTTGGTCAGAAAAACATAATATAAATTCGGACACTAAATTATTAAAACAGTTAGAAAATACAAAAGAGCTGACTATTTGGGAAAAAATCTATATTCAGAAGAACAAAAACAGAGTTATGAATTTTGAAATACCGACGGAGCGTGACCTAGTTTGGAGGTTCTTTGGCCAACCACAGGATGGAGCTGACATCGACATCCAGGGTGTGCAACATAAATCAAACCAGTCTGGACAAGCTGACGATAAAACAGAATTGTTTTGAAACATGTCCAAGAACAAATGAACATTAATATTGAGGTAAGATGATCAGACTGAAAATAATTTAATTATTGAGACAACTGACAAAGCAGGAAAGGTAAGGGAGGGGCCACCAGTTACAGCTCGAGACCAAGCTCTGTGTATGTGCAGGGAGAAGTGTGGGGAGTGGGAGGAGGTACACTTCTATGTTTCTCATATACTAACAGCTGAGTCAGCAAATTCCTTTCAGACACATGGAGCTGGGTCCCGAGCAGTACCTACCCACCTAGTCCTTACTTTGCACTCCTTCCTGTTCAGTTTATCAATTGCTTAC
The DNA here is from genome assembly GCA_030220185.1 of Diploptera punctata. Taxonomy (NCBI): domain Eukaryota; kingdom Metazoa; phylum Arthropoda; class Insecta; order Blattodea; family Blaberidae; genus Diploptera; species Diploptera punctata. The sequence continues at coordinate 657,414 of JASPKZ010007791.1, read as the reverse complement.
TTACCTCTATATAAGCTACTAGCGCAGAACCTAATGCAACCGGGACAATATTTGTTACAACCCATATTAGGAACGGGATGTATAAACAATTTTCTTCTACACATCTATCAACATCTGATTATTAATTAAAGAAAAACACATTTATAAGTTTTTGTACAGCAAGAAGTTTCATATAAGTTCTAGTTTTAGGAGTGTAAAGTTTGAAAATAACATTATGAGGTTTTACTTAAAAAGTGTTTTCTGCATAATTCTTAACAACAATATGAGGTAAGATTAGAAGGGCTTAGGGCAATAACATGATATTAATTAAATAAAAATAAAACTTGGTTTTATTTGATTTTCATATTTATTAAGATATAATTCAGTGACAGCTGTTTCAGTACACTGTACCTTCTTCACACATGTTAACAAATTGTGAATTGTGTTCCAACTGATCTAAGCAACAATAATTTATTTCAGTTTTTTAATTTAATTTGAATGAATCGCCTTTGTTACATTAAAAAAATTAAATAAATTATTGTTGTATTGCTGCTTAGATCAGTTGATATGTACTATAATAACACAATTCATAATTTGTTAACATGTCTGAAGAAGGTACCGAAACAGCTGTCACTGAATTATATCTTAATAAATATGAAAATCAAATAAAACTAAGTTTTATTTTTATTTAATTAATAAATTTCATCAAGTAAACACCAACTCAATTGATGATTAAAGATGTTTTTATTTTATATTTAATTAATGTTGGGAAGTAAACATTATGAGGTATAATCATTAAAATTCATCGGAGAACATATTGTTTAAACAACTCACCTCATAGGATTCATGCTTCCATGAAATCGCGAGTTATGGCTGACGAACATGATTATATATAATTGTAGGCTTTCACAGCCGGCGTCTTGATCCATATTTGGTTCGTCTTCCGGACTTATAGGCCGTGGTCTGGTTGTCTTCTTACTCGACGTTTCGTCTACTGCTGCGGTAGACCTCATCAGGAGTTCACAGAGAGCACGCAGTATCTCCTGATGAGGTCTACCGCAGCAGTAGACGAAACGTCGAGTAAGAAGACAACCAGACCACGGCCTATAAGCCCGGAAGACGAACCAAATATGGAACATGATTATGTTTGAAATCGCGATTTCATGGAAGCATGAATCCTATGAGGTGAGTTGTTTAAACAATATGTTCTCCGATGAATTTTAATGTTTTTATTTTACTTTATTTATTAATTTGAAAACATCATCGTGCAAAAACTTATGTACAATGCACGTTCATGAAGTGTTTTACAGAACCTCGGAAATTAAAAACCTCGCTGTCGCTTGGTTTTAATCATATCCTCACTTCTATAAAAACCACTTCCCAACTGCGCACTGTAATATACCATTACAGCCCAATAACAGTACTGATAAAACATTTGAAAGGATACATTTCTTCAAGGTTTTGAACTTGATTTCTGAGAGCTCTTCTATGCCAATATCAATAATACAAGCAATGAACGCAGTTAATGTACCTATAAGTAAGAAAATTAGCCACCTGGACAAATTCTTCTTTACAACAAATTTGTAACCTTTTGTTCTGTCTTCTTCAAGCAGGAGGTTATTTTCACACACATCGTAGTCCAGGCTCTAAAACAACAACAAACAATTTTTAATTTATGGCGAAATTAAATGTTTCCTAATTATATTATTTTTGGTCTGGACATCTTACCTCAATATTAATGTTGATTTGTTCTTGGACATGTTTCAAAACAATTCTCTGTTTTATCTTCAGCTTTCCCAGCTGAAGATAAAACAGAGAATTGTTTTGAAACATGTCCAAGAACAAATCAACATTAATATTGAGGTAAGATGTCCAGACCAAAAATAATATAATTAAAATAACCTCAAAATATAACTTCCTAAAATTAAATATTAAATGTTTCCTACCTCTCCTCACATAAATCTTCTAAGTAGATCACGATTTCGAGACCATAACAGTCTCATCTTGAGTACTTTTTTGGCGACTGATGTTATGTCGATCGGAGGAAACTCTTCTTCTTCCCTCTGTTGGTGGACCGATGAACCTCTGGATCAGGTCAGAATTTGCGGGAATTTCGAAGTTCATAAGTTTTCCTTTGTTTTTCTGAATGAGGAACTCACGGTTTGGGAAAAGATCCACATTCAGAAAAACGAAGGAAAACTTTTGAACTTTGAAATTTCCGCAAATTTTGACCTGATCCAGAGGTTCTTCGGTCCACCAACAGAGGGAAGAAGAAGAGTTTCTTCCGATTGACATAACATCAGTCGCTAAAAAAGTACTGAAGATGAGACTGTTATGGTCTCAAAATCGCGATCTATTTAGAAGATTTATATGAGGAGAGGTAAGAAACATTTAATTTCATCATAAATTAAACCTCAGAGTGATTAATTCCTATAAAAGTTAAATTTTTAATTTATTGCCATGTTCTTATAATCGTTATATTTATATCATAACTAACTAACTTACTGGCACTATCAAACTCATAGGTTCATGGCCACAAGGGCATAAGCTCTCCATACATCCCTATCCTGAGCTAATGTTTTCCAATCATTCCCTTTATAATCTACTTCCTTCAAATCATGGTTAATATTATTCTCCCACCTCATTCTTGGTCTACAAACTGGGCATTTTCCCTCTGGTTTTCCTACAAGAAGCTTCCATGCATGTCTTTCATTCCCCACTTGAGCCACATGTCCTGCCCATTGCAGTATACGACACTTAACTGTTCTCATTATATCTGGCTTCCTATAAAGGCTATGTAGATCATTGTTATGTAAGTCTTCTCCATTCACCTGTCTGTTCATCTCTCTTTGGTCCAAAAATTTGCCTAACAACTTTATTCTCAAATACTCATAGGTCCGCATGCAAATACATTAGTCTCTACTCAAATTACTTCCAATCACTGGTGAGCTGACTCACCGTGAGCAAGTGCAAAGATCGAATTAGCTACCCACAAACTGGTCATGCATGAAACTCGTCGTTTTCATAATATTGGCAAGAAATTATCCAGAATTCTCAGCGATAAAACCACTTCCATTATTTTCGTCTGCTATAGAGGAACGCATTTACGTTTGCATCCCGCAAATAATACCATATACAACGACGTCTGCGTCACGCAATATTATGCCAATTCTTCTGTTCTTGCAGTTGAATTCTTTGGTAGACTCTATCAAATTCCTCTTCTCCACATATACTGAAAACATGACTGAAGTCTTCAATGTCCGACACATAAAGCAGCAAGGTTTCAAACTACATCGGTTACCATCGGTTCCCTTCGGGATTCTCACGATACGTTTATATCTTAAGTTACCTCGTCAGGTAGCTTTCGAATTTCAACAATTATTATCGCATGAATAGATTTCTGAGTAAGCAAAATCGTATTAGGGTAAAACTTTTCAGCAGAGAACGCCTTTTACGGTCTAATGCGTTCAAAGATTTGACCCGTAATCTCTTTTCCTCCCTTAAAGCTCAGCCTGCAGAGCACTTCTTCTCTTCTTTAGCAGGTGACTACAACCTCATTGAAGTTTTGGCCTCCTCAACAATTTTTCTCCACCTGGATCTATTCTGGATACAGACTGGCCAATTTCCAATTTTCATTTCTAATATATCTTTTATAACATCATCCTACCATCTGTTCTGTTTTTTTGGTCGTCCATCTGTTCTGGTGCATATTGGTTTCCATTTGTATATTCTTCTTACAAGCTTGTCTTCCTGCATTCTATTTATATGTCCAAACCAGCGCAGTCTTTGAGCTTTAATGTGGTTTATTACATTTTTATTTCGTATTAGATTATTTAAATCAGAGTTCATTGGTATATGACATGTGCCATCGCTTTCTCTAATTGGTCCAAAAATTCTCCGTAAGATCTTCCTTTCAAAGATTAATAGTTTTTGTTTATCAGACTCCTTCAGTACCCACAGCCATAAGTACAATCGGTCTTATTACTGTATTATACAGTTTAACTTTAGTTAATCTGGAAACAAGTTTATTTTTGAATAGCACAGAAGCACTAGTTTACCCAATTTTGCTTTTCAAAATAAATTAAAATATTAATTAAATAAAAATAAAACGTAGTTTTATTTTTATTTAATTAATAAATATGGATTTTCATCAAGTAAACACCAACTCAATTGATTAAATTAAAATAATTTAAATTATATTTGAAGAGAAAAATTTTTGCCTAGACCGAGACTCGAACCCGGGACCTTTGGCTTGCCGGGCCAAACGCTCTACCAACTGAGCTACCGAGGCGAGTTACGATATAGATGCAAATTTTTCTCTTATATACGTTGTAATTCCCTCTCGCCAAATGCTTTTGAAACCATTGCTTCTATCTTTGCAAATGGCGGCTTCTTAGTTAAGAAGACATTTTTATTGGGAATTTAACACTACTTTATAAAGCTAGTAAGGCTTCTAATGATGTTTTTATTATTGATTTAACATTTCTCAATGAAAGATAAATTACAACGTATATAAGAGAAAAATTTGCGTCTATATCGTAACACGCCTCGTTAGCTCAGTTGGTAGAGCGTTTGGCCCGGCAAGCCAAAGGTCCCGGGTTCGAGTCTCGGTCTAGGCGAAAATTTTTCTCTTCAAATATAATTTATCTTTCATTGAGAAATGTTAAATCAATAATAAAATAAAATAATTTAATTAATTTACCAATTAAATTTTCGGCTCAACTGCACTTCTACTAGCGCTTGATTTTTCAGTTATATTGTTGTAAACTATAGCTCTTCTTCTGTATTTACTAACATTATTTAATATTTTAAACTTTTCCAAACAATTTTTATAACATTATTACACAATTTTGAAGTGTTTATTTAAATATGCAAATCACAATATTATGACACTGTTAGACAATATTGTGATGCTAACTGCTATTTTCTCCACAGAGTATATTACTTAGTCTATGATTTTTCTATCGTTGTTTTGGGTTATCGACTGGTTGGATCAGCGTTAGGGAGTGATAAGTAAGTGTACACCCATTTTTAATAAATGTTTGGTAATTTTAAAATTATTAATACAGTTTTTAAACATAGATTTGGGGATTTATTGCAAATATTGGTCATTTAAATTTCATAGCGACGGATAGTAATCGAGGATGATAATCGATATGTGGTTCGATTGTGGGTTATCGCTGGCTCTATAAACTCTGGCGCATGCGCACTGTTGTTCTATAGGACTTTGAAAATATTTCACGCTAGTTTAAGTGCAGTTTTTCCAAATTTTTTAACCCTGCTGGATATCGAACCTGGGCCCACTAGTCATGCAACCACCTGAGCCAGCATGGCGGACATAAGCTAAAATAAGTGAAACAATAAATTCTTACCTCATATTTGGCCGAAATAACATTCATAGATCCTGGCTCAATTGTCTCCAATTTATATTTCCGTTTCCGAGCCACAGACGTATGATTATTTACTTCTACATCAGCATTGATAGATATAGGAACCTACATGAAAACAAAAAATAGAATATTTCGATTAAAGACATGGTTAAATACACTTTTTAGGATTATAGCACAGGTATATTGTTTGTTGGCTGCACTGTGTTGTATAGAATATTCTAAGGGGGGTGATTGGTGAAATTTTCAACATTTTCGGTCAAATTTAGCATTTTTTTGTTTTTTACCTTAAAGTATAAGTTGGCAAAATTTGAGTGTCCTATGACGCTTGTAAGTCTCCCTAATGACTGTAGGAGGGCGCTACATTCTAATTTAACTGCATGCAAACTTTCAAATTTGCTTTTCCACACTTTTATTTTCATTGCATTTCAATACATTCAAATCAAAATAGCATTGACAAATTTAATGATAGAAACACAAAATTTTAACTGCATGTCCCACACACTGTGGATAATGATTCTATGCATGGATTTTGAAACAACGTTGATAGTTTTTTAAATAAAAAATAAAATGTGTACTAATTAAAAAAAAAATTCATATGCAGAGGATGTATATATTTTTTTCTTCCTTTATTATAATGATATAGAAAAGTTAATGCATAGTGTTGTTCTAAATAAGTCAGTGGTCGTGTAGAAAAAAATTTAACAATTGTACTAAAAAATTATGGGACTTATTAAAAATTTAAATATGCAAATTTTTAAATGGATTTTCTTCAATAACTCAAAAACTTTTAAGCCTAGAAGGATGAAACTTTAATATAATATTAGCTATTATGACATGAATGTGTGTGCAAAACATCAAGCATGTAGCTTAAAAACTGTAGAAAATAGAAATTTCACCCATCGCCCCCCTTAAAATCAATATGGCTGCCTCATCTTTATGTTATGTATGTATTAAAATATCATAGAAAAATATATTAAAATAATATGTAGAAAAATGTAAAATTTATTGTAAAGTGAAGTGATCCCACTACTGGCCTCAGGAGGCCCTTGGGGTAGTAGGAGGTTAAGGCTCCCACTTTTTCTAGACAATCGGCACTTTATGTCAGCCGGGTTGTCAGCCCTGCGTGACGGCCGCCTTTACCCCAGAACAAGCGTCTGATACTCATTTCCGTTAGAGGCTGAGTCGACCTCAGGGCCATAGTGCCGCCAGAGGGTTTGGGTCAGTTTAAAAATCCTGACCCCAACGGAAATGATGGTAAATAATTTGAAAATAAAAGCCTGTTGATGCATGCACGTGGTGTCTGCCTGGGACTTAGAAAAATTTTTTCACTGCACTTAATGGAAACTTCAACTCCAGTGCTCTTATAGTTTATTAAATAATATGCATGTAATTTATTTTATTGGATTTAACAGAAGCTATAAAAGCATTATACAAAGGATCTATTTCGAAAACAAAAATTGGAAATCATATAACAGAAGATTTACTATTACAAAAGGTTTAAAGGCAGGGTTGCAGTTTATCTCCAACTCTATTCAAAATTTATCTCAAAAGAGTAATAAGAGACTGGACGAAAAAATTGCAAAAAATGGGCATACCAATCCATTATACACATTTATATTCACTAAATTTTGCAGACGACCAGATATTAATAGCACAAGACTATGATGACATAGAATATATGGCTAAAAAACTAAAAGAAGAATATGAAAAATGGGGACTTTATATAAAGATTGAGAAAACTAAATATCTGTGTATAGGAGAAGAAATGGAAAATATAAATTTCAACAATGGAGAAGAACTAAAACCTAGTATTGAATGCACCTATTTAGGAACAAAATTAGACCATTCAGGCGATAACACAGTGGAAATTAAAAATAGAATCGCACAAACAAAACAAGCAATAAATGCTTTAAACTCTGTTTGGTGGAGCAAAAATATTACAAAAAGTATAAAATTACAAATATATCAAACCATAATTCAGAGCATTTTAACATATGGTGCTGAAGTCTGGCAAATTCCTACCAGGGAAATGAAAAGAATTTTAAGTACAGAAATGGATGTTTTTTAAGAATGGATCAGCTGGAAAATCTAGAATGGATAGAATACGAAATAAAGAATTAAGGGAAATTATGGGTGTACAAGAGAAGCCGGACATCATAGACATCATAGAAAAGAAAAGATTACAGTGGTATGGCCATGTCAAAAGAATGCCAGAGCAAAGGTTGCCTAAAATTGTTATGGAATGGATCCCAATGGAAAGGAGGAAGAGAGGAAGACCAAAGAAAACTTGGATAGAAGGGGTACAAGCAGCTATGAATATCAGAGGACTGGAGGAATATCAATGGATGGACTGAGAGGAATGGCATTTGGTTTCCGGAAGACGGCAGCAGCTGCCATGATACTGGATGATGATGATGATGGATTAGAAAGATGGAAATTGGTGTATGCCCATTTACAACAAAAATTTGAGAATTTATTGCTAAAGTTGGGAACACGAATTTTATAAAATGGCTCCAAAATGTTTAAAATAGCACAAAATGTTATTATAAATGGTCAAAAAGTATTTAGTGCAACTGTGGCGTAAGAATGTTGTATGGAAAATCATGATCGACAAATAAAAGTGAAGTAAAACTCAAATACATACACACATAGTGTTCTACCCAAGAGCAGATCTTTTACTGCAAAATCAGCATTCTCCACTCTTTCCTTAAATATTACTAGTTCTAAATCATTCACTAAAATCAGGCCTAACCATGACTACACACTAAGAGAAAGAACTGTATATTCTGATAAATAAACTAATTAACAAAGACAAATCTTTAATCTTGGTAATTAAATGATATCAATAAGGTTAGATGAGCCAGCTTCATTAAGTGACCAAAAACTGGCATCATACCTTTATATATAATTACTCTTAAATATAAATAAAGGACTCTGTAAGCCAAAAGATGAGATGGGAAAGTACTTCCCTTGGAGACAGCAATAAGGAAAAAAGTTTAATAAATTGACTCACAAGTTCTACAGAAGAAATTAACAAATAGCTTAAAAATAAATATGAATTACTATAAATCATTATTGTCTCACCTCTAATACACCATTTTCTGGTACCTGGCAAGAGTCGATGTCCGAATCTCCCTGTAACAGGGGTTGTTCTTCTGGAATCTGCCCAACATGATTTTTGACATTACTATTCTTTAACGCCATGTGCCTAATTAACGTACAGAACTAGAAGATATTTAAATAAAACTGATAATCGTAAAACACAAAATCGATTTTCAAGAATAACTTGGCAATTTAAATTTTAAGGCCCAATGAACTTTAGTATTCATTTTAAATATTTCCTACGACGTATTTCCTAACCTATGCACGTGATAATTGACACTGGTGATAAAACATAAATATTGGATATTGAACGTATCTAATTATTTTATGTACACAATTAAAACATAATAAAATTATAGTGCTGTAAAATATTTCCGTAAACACAATTTCCTACTATACCACATTCACTTACGTATTTCCTACTAACTGATTTCGCATAACCCCTATCGACCCCCATGGAATAACTTCCGACTACAAAACATCTACAAAAGCATCAGATTAGACTACAGTACAAAGTTCTCTATGCAAAATACGGTCAAGGATAATCAATCTGTTTCATCATCTCTTATTATTAAGAAAACAGCTGATTAATTAGAAACAATGCTGCCAATGTGACAGACTTATTATTTCCGCGTATTTTCGCATATCCCAGAAAGCGGACGAGTCCGTTAGGAGAATGGGCTTACTCTATCTGGCGTCAAAATTTCTATACAGGCGTTTCACGTGTTTATTTGATATCGTCTGCATTTTATTAACCCAACAGAAAAACCAATATAAATAATTACACGGGATTCTATGTCACCAAGCCACCAACATAAATTTATTGTTGCAGTATGTTAATAATTTTGATCATAAGCTTTCCGAACATCCCTATCATGAGCTAATGGCCGTTTTTTATGTTCATTAACCATATTTTTCCAAACTTTATGTTTCTATTAACTAACTCACTGGCACTATCGAACCTGTAGGTTCATGGCCGCGCGAATATAAGCTCTCAGCACATCCCTATCTAGAGTTAATGGACTTTTTCACGTTCATTATCCATATTTTCCAAACTATTACTTACTACTCACTGGCACTATCGAACCCGTAGATTCATGCCCACGCGGACATAATCTCTCAATACATCCCTATCCTGAGCTAATGCTTTCCAATCATTCCCTGTATAATCTATTTCCTTCAAATCATAGTTAATGTTATTCTCCTACCTCATTCTTGGTCTACCAACTCTATGTTTTCCCTCTGGTTTTCCTACAAGAAACTTTCATGCACGTCTTTCATTCCCCATACCTGCCACATGTCCTGCCCATTGCAGTCTATGAGACTTAACTGTTCTTATTATATCTGGCTTCCTATAAAGACTATGTAGTTCACTATTATGCAGTTTTCTCCATTCACCTGTGCGTTCATCTCTCTTTGGTCCAAAAATTTTCCTAAGTACTTTATTCTCAAATACTCGTAATCTCCTTTCCTCCCTTAAAGTAAGAGTCCATGTTTCGCACCCATATAATATAACTGGTAGAATAATAGTTTTATATACTTTCAGTTTAACGTTTTTTGAAAGGAGTTGGGACATCAAAAGTCTCTGCAATGCATAATAGCACGCATTTCCAGAATTGAGCCTATGTTTAATTCCTTTATGCATCTCATTCCTATTTGTGATTATTGTTCCTAGGTAATTGAATTCAGTCACTTCCTCAAAATTTCCCTCATTTGTCATTAGCTGTCCATTTCCATTATATAATGTATTTCTACGTGTGACCATATATTTGGTTTTATTGATTTTTACTTCCAGTCCCAATTTCTTAGTGTTACTCAATAGTATGTGTGTTTTGGCCTGTAGTACCTCCATGCTGTTGCCCAATACTACATCATCATAAGTAATGCCAGGAGTGATTTCCAAATTATCGATAAATTCACAACTCACGAAGTAACGAGTGAATTTATCTAGAGAATTTGGAAATCAAGAGTGGCATTTGTTAGGACTATTTAACGAATAAAATTAAGCTGTTTACTCACAAATCATTATTTAAATATAGTTATTTTTAAATATTTATATATTTAATGTAAATGGCGATGTTTGAAAACAAATGAGAAATGATTGGTACGTTTCATCTGCTTTTTTTGTTCGTCACTGCAAACAAATCATATTATTTATTGCCAAAGTAACGCAATATTGTAAGAATGCACTCTAGTGGAGAAAAAATGAAATTGTATATTAATTCATTTCTGATGTGCTATGATGTAAATATAACAAATATATTTTTCTGGGAAAAAATTCATTTAAGAAAGTGCAAACAGTGGTTTCTTTTTTTGGTGGTATAATCAATTGATACAAATGTTTTTATATTAACTCCCGCATGCGGTATGTGTTGACATGCATGCACTACATACACAATCTGGTATTACTCATTCAAAGTATCTCTGCAGGCGGAAGAATCAGGAAGCTCTGTTTGTTGCTACACGTGACATCATATAAGGCAGTGTACACTGTCAGCGTCCCACGTCCCATTCCCCTTTGCACTCGTAGATAGCGGTGTCACGTGGTCTATTCCTGCATAAACACGACTGCAGTTCCCTCCGTCAACAACTGCGCTTACTCCTTAAACGGGTAATAGCCGTATTTCTTACTGAGTCAGTCACTGCAAAATAATGCTATGACCTATTCAGAATGTTAAAAAGGAGGTGCTTTCTTTATTGTGATAAACTTTAGTTGGTAAATTCTAGGCAAAACACGACTGTGATTGGTTGTAAATCAAAAATCATTGAAACGTGATTGGTCTCCCATTTGGTGCATGAGTTAAAGTCAGCATAACTAACAGCTTATTAATACTGTAGAGTTGTAGGGCTTCTTTTTATTAATTAAATACCAAATAATAGAAAGGTGAAACAAATCTGTTCACAACCGTAAGAAACCAGATTAAGAGGAAAACCTAGGAAGAGATCATGGGATTGTGTGTGCATCTGATCCGATTGAGGGTCTTTCCACTTTTCAGCGGTTGCCCTTTTACCAGCCGACTTCTGGCCCTTCACATCCACATGTGTCAATCACAGAGGTAGATGATCAACAGCCAGTGTAGGGGTGACATGTGGTTAGCATGTCGAGTCCCCCAGCCGTTATAGCTGGTTCCTCAACCTGGAGCCGCTACTTATTGTAGCTACCCAATTGCCTCACGATGCTGGGTGGGCACCGGTCCCATACTGGCCGAAATACCATGAGAAAATTTCTTCCCCCATGGAGACTCGAACCAGCGCAAGTCCCGTAGCTCTGCGCCAAGGCTTCCTACCTTAACCGCTCGGCTATGGCATGGGACGTGTGTGCATCAAGATCATAAAAACTGTCAAATAAACCATTGGGGAAAGGCTTTCTATGGAGAGGGATATCCGGAGGAAGTGAAGATCCTTATTGGACTGTAGTGACATTTAAGAAGAAGAAGAAGAAGACATAGATTATTATGTGCAACGTATGTTGATTTACAGTGTATCAATTTATTGTAATGTGTGTCCATGCATTAGGGGCCACATTTTTTTTTTTTTCAGAATCAAACTTGAAAATAATAATCAATTCTTGTTCTTCTTCGGCTTTCCCCCACTTATAGGTTTGCCGTCTTCAGTTTCCATTTATCTCTATCATTCCAATCTCCCTCTTCCAAATTCCTATCATCCATTATAGTTCTGACTTAGGTTTTCCACTTCCATCTAGGTCTGCCACGTTTATTTCTTCCAGGGGGTGACCATTGGTATGTATTTTTTGGCCATCTTTCATTTTCCATTCTTTGTACATGGCCATACCATTTAAGCGTTTGATTTTCAATCCTCTTAACAACAGATGTGGTGACATTCATTTCCCTACAAAGGAATTCATTTCTTATTTTATCCTGAATTGTTTTTGGAGGCTTCTTCTAAAATAATCAAATTGAACTGTTCTAATTTTATTCTTTTGTAATTCCGTCAAAGACCAACTTTCACTTCCATATGACAAAATATTCTGTATTATGCCCTTATAAATTTTCAATTTAGTTTCCTTTGTAATATTTTTGTTCAAAATTATTCCATGTAATGTCTTAGTTGCATTTTTTTGCCATTGCAATTTTAGTCTGTACATCTCTCTCACAGGTACCTAAACTTGTAATTATTGACCCAAGATATTTAAAAAGTTCACATTTTTTTATTTCCCTGTTTCAAGTATGAGGTCATCCACATCCTTTCCCAAACACATATATTCTGTTTTCTGTAAATTTATATTCAGTCCCCATTTTTTATATTTTTCCATTAGTTTATTTATCATATATTTCATATCATCTTCATCCCCTGCAAAAATTATTTGATCATCTGCAAACAACAATGAATGCCTTACTTTTCCTCCTATAGGAATACCATTTCAGAACAATTAAGAAAAGTAAAATTGAGTTTGTTAACCAGAGATGGGCAATGATCCACCCAGTACAAGGGTGTCATGTTGGTCAGCGTGTTGACTTATACAGCAGATTCACTTTTAAGTGGCAGCAATGCATTTTTTTGTACTATGTAACTAATATTGTATACTTACTGTTATTGTCAATGTACATCGTAATTTAACATTCCCACATACAATCTTGGTTGCTATGAAAACAAAAAAATCTCAATACTTTAAAAATGACCAAAAGCACTAGTGCGGTAAGTAAAATAATATTATTTTGAAATATTGATAGTGATGTTGCAATTTGTATTAATTTCGGTATTAATTCATCACATGCAGCTTTCTACGCCTCTTCTATTTCATCATCACTGCACACATCGTCTAAAACTTTCTCCATAATCACAAATAAATCCCAAATCAAATTGGTTTTACAGTTTTAACAAATATAAGATGGCGACATGACCAACAATACTTATTATTTCTCCATAGCAACACATGTAGCCGATTCACCTTCTGAAATCTAACATTTACGTTCAATTATATTTATTAATATTTTAGCAAATATCTTAATTACTAAAATAAATACATATAGTGCAAAAAAATAGTATGCAATACACATGTGGTAAACAACTGACCGTAATCTTGGGAATTTAAAAAAACAAACTCGGGTGCAAGCACCTCATTTTTTTAAAAACTTTTTTTCCTTTCCAATCACATTCCGAATCAAGTGTTTACCACACTTGCATCGCAATATGCTATTTTTTTTATCAAGTTTGAATAAAAATTCGCCCTGCTGTCGGGGAAGAAAATACACAGAAAACAATTAAGAAATATTTATTTATTAAATCACTGATTGAATAAAAATTTAAGACATCTAGTTTGCTGGCCAAATTTGTTCAACACCTTGTCAATGAATTTAGTGTCCTGCTATACTCTTTTCCAGGTTATGTTGTCACGCAATTTGAATTTGACATTAACATAATAGACATGACATAAACATATAATTATAAATTATATTTTATTAGTTAATAGTATGTCTTGCACCGTAGCCATGTGGTTAAGGCAGGAAGCCTTGGCATAGAGCTATGGGATCTGTGCTGGTTCAAATCTCCATGGGGAAAGAAATTTGGCTCAACTGCACTTCTACTAGCACTTGATTTTTCAGTTATATTGTTGTAAACTATAGCTCTCCTTCTGTATTCACTAACATTATTTAATATTTTAAACTTCTTCAAACAATTTTTATAACATTATTAGACAATTTTGAAGTATTTATTTAAATATGCAAATCACAATATTATGACACTGTCAGACAATATTGTGATGCTAACTGCTATTTTCTCCACAGAGTATATTACTTAGTCTATGATTTTTCTATCGTTGTTTTGGGTTATCGCTGGTTGGATCAGCGTTAGGGAGTGATAAGTAAGTGTACACCCATTTTTAATAAACGTTTGGTAATTTTAATATTATTAATATATATTTTTAACATAGATTTGGGGATTTATTGCAAATATTGGTAATTTAAATTTCATAGTGATGGATAGTAATCGAGGATGATAATCGATATGTGGTTCGATTGTGGTTTATTGCTAGCTCTATAAACTCTGGCGCATGCGCACTGTTGTTCTATAGGACTTTGAAAATATTTCACACTAGTTTAAGTGCAGTTTTTCCAGAAAATTTTCTTATGTTATTTTGGCCAGTATGGGACCGGTGCCTACCCAGCATCATGAGGCATTTGGGTAGCTACAATAAGTAGCGGTTTCAGGTTAAGAAAACGAGCTATAACGGCTGGGGGACTCGTCATGCTACCACATGTCACACCTACACTGGCTAGGTGATCATCTACCTCTGTGATTGTCACACGTGGATGTGAGGCCAGCATCCGGATTGTAGGCTAAGGGCCTTCTAGGCCTGTCGCGCCATGTAATTTATTTGTTTATTTAATAGTATAGTGTGTAGATGTAGAAGCTCCTCCCTGAAAGTAATCCTTGTGGCGCACATGGAATTAATTGTTAATTAAGATGGAACATCGTGAATTCAGAATAATACACAGTTAAATAAAAACGTTGACCATGAATTGTTTAAACTGACCTTACAGTGTTACTTCTTATAGTCATTTTATTAAAGCACAAATATTAGGATGGTTCGGCCACATTAATCAGAAGCCAGACGATAGACTGGTGAAGAAATTTTAAAGTGGGGACCACTAGGTACAAGAACAATAAGAAGACATAAGAATAGATGAAAATATGACTTAATAAAATATATAAAATTATTAGGAATTAAAAATCGACCAAAATAGGAATTAATGGATGAAAATTCTTGAGAAGGCCAAAACTTCTGTGAAGTTGTAACACCTTATGAAGAAGTAATAATGATATAAATTATTTTTTTTAAGGTTAGAAAAGGTGTAACATAAAAATTGCAGGTCTCTTTGTTTATTACTGGTATATAAAATTTTGTATTGTGCATATGATCTATTCAATAAAAAATGTAAGTTTGGAGAAAAAAAAACGTTAACAATCTTAGCAAGTTTTTTTAAATCAGATACATTTTCCTATATTGTAGTAATATATCACGATTTTTATGTATTTCTAAAATAATAGAGTGTCATAATTAATGGAATAAAAGCTTATATTTCCATTAAATTGCAAAAAAAATAAATATATGTGTATGTGATTAAAATATTTTTTTTTACAATTTGTTTAAAAAATCGTAATTAGTTATTAATTTGATTTGATTTATTATGACGTAATCGGTGACAGTTGGTACCTGACTCGACCTAAGTTCATGACCTTGGCTTTATTACTTCACGTCGAGACAGCAAGATAAGAGGTCGCTAACGTGGCACCTTTACGGTAAGTATTATAAAATTGCAATTCCTCTTAATAAAATGTCAACGTGGCATTCAATAAATACCCTGTTTAATCTACGTAACGATATTTCGTTATCATTATTTCCGAGATATAATTCACGTACAATTTATATCCTAAATGCTAAATCTTCGCTATCGACCACGTGCAAATAGATCTTTGGGCGTTCGAAGAAGAGTTGAATTGCAAATCCAGCCTTGATATCGTAATTGTCTTACATTTTCATTGATTATGACGATTTTCTTAAATAAATACCCTTTTTTCAATTTTGATTCAGTTTTATTGTATTACTTTCCTGCCTGTTAGCATAATTTTTTGACATGTTAAATGAAAGCACTATTCCTATAATAAGGGAAAGTATCTCAAATAAAGCTTATTTTTCTTTTTTTTAATTTTTTTCGTAATTGTCTTATTAGTTTAGCATTTGAACACCGAATTCATTTTAGCATTATAAGATTCTCTGCTTTAGCCAATGAGAAAACAGAGAATGGTTTTTTATCTTACATTGAATAGATTAAAAAAAAAGAATGTTAAAAATGTGAGAATAGGCTTAAAATATTAAATATAAGTTAGTTTAAAGAAGTTTAAAATGGTTGGAAAGAGGCACAAAAATATTAAAATAAATTGCTCGCTTTATTCGAGTAGGTAAAATGGTTGCCTGTGACGTAGCTTGATGCGGCCAATCAGGACGCATTGTAAATTTACAAAGCGGGAAATACGAGTTGGTGTCAATGACCTCTCGTCCCTATTGACCAATCAGAGAGTAGATTAAAAAAAGGCGGAATATTTGGGCCGTTGATTCGAAACAATGAAGTGACGGAATCTTAATCGGTAGGTTATTTACTAGATTATTTATTGATATTTGTGTACAGGGTAGGATTATTCAGAATTATGTAATTATTTTAAGGCTGTAAAGTTCCATATCATATATTTCATATTAATTAGGGCATACTGCTAAAGTGCAAAACATATTGCAAATGGTAGAATCCATTTCAGAGAAGTATTTAGATCCATAGTATTAAATATTAGGCATATATTAATTCCAAAAGGTGATGTCTGTTTCTTGATAGAAAATTGGACCAATAATTCTGTAGCTTCTAACTCGCTGGCACTACCGAACCCGTAGGTTCATGGACGCGTGGAAAAGAGCCGTCCATACATCCCTATCCTGGGCCAATGTTTTCCGATCATCCCCTGTATAATCTACTTCCCTCAAATCATAGTTAATGTTAATCTCGCACCTCATTCTTGGTCTACCAACTGGGCGTTTTCCCTCTGGTTTTCCTACAAGAAGGTTCCATGCATGTCTTTCATTCCCATTCGTACCACATGTCCTGCCCTTCAGTCTACGAGACTTAACTGTTCTCATTACATCTGGCTTACTATAAAGACCATGTAATTCATTGTTAAGCAGTCTTCTCCATTCACCTCTCTCTGGTCCAAAAAAATTTCCTAAGAACTTTATTCTCAAATACTCATAACCTTTTCTCTCTTAAAGTAAGAGTCCATGTTTCATTCTGTAGCCTCTGATTGTAACCTTTTTATTTGACAGAATATCATTAATATTTATGGGATTTGTATTTTTTATTTCTTCTTGCACATTATGGCTCAACTGCACTTCTACTGGCGCTCGATATTTCAGTTATATTGTTGTATACTATAGCTTTTCTTCTGTATTTACTAACATTATTTAATATTTTAAATTTTTTCAAACAATTTTTGTAACATAATCAATTGAGTTGGTGTTTACTTGATGAAAATCCTTATTTATTAATTAAATAAAAATAAAACATAGTTTTATTTTTATTTAATTAATAAATTTTTATAACATTATTAGAGAATTTTGAAGTATTTATTTAATTAAATATGCAAATCACAATATTATGACACTGTTAGACAATATTGTCATGCTAACTGCTATTTTATCCATGGAGTATATTACTTAGTCTATGATTTTTCTATCGCTGTTTTGGGTTATCGCTGGTTGGATCAGCGTTAGGGAGTGATAAGTGTACACCCATTTTTAATAAATGTTTGGTAATTTTAATATTACTATATTTCTTAACATAGATTTGGGGATTTATTGCAAATATTGGTGATTTAAATTTTATAGCGACGGAGAGTAATCGAAGATGATAATCGATATGTGGTTTGATTGTGGGTTATCAATGGCTCTATAAACTCTGGCGCATGCGCACTGTTATTCTATAGGACTTTAAAAATATTTCACGCTAGTTTAAGTGCAGTTTTTCCAATGATCCTGTATATTAAAGCATCTGTAAATAAGAATTGAATTGCAATTGTTTAATTTTCAGGTGATTTGACTGTAACCGGTAGTTGAATGGGTGCTCAAGATGTCCAAAGATGAGTATTTGTTCTTAGTTGAATTTTATAAAATTAGTTTATATGAATTTGAGGGATAGGTGTTTAGGTTTGGGCCCATATAAAAAATTATTTAGCTTCTTGCATTTAGAAACCTTAGAGATTAAAATTAGTTTTAATAGTGCATTTTTCATGTCTAATTTTATCTTACATTTTCAGCTGACATCAGTTTGTTTAAAAATTATTTGGCTTTGGAATAATTATAAATTCCAAAATAAATTTAAATATTTGACAATGGAATGACGAAGTTTGTTATTTATTGTACAACTGTTTGAAGATGCAAGTTTCCGCAGCGCGTAGAACAAATAACATGTAGTCACTAACACTTGAAATTTGTATCTTCAACGGAAATTTCAAAATTATTGTTCATTCCATTGGTAATTTCAATTATTAAACTCGATGCTTATTTTCCCTCGTATAAATGTGGTTAATTCATTTAGGCTCACAGAAACATTCATTAATTTTCTTCTCCTATTTCCATATTGTTCCTCTACTTCTTCCACTTTTCTATATTTTCCTTTTTCCATCTTCCTCTTGTTTCTTATTTTTCCTTTTTATTTTTCCTTTTTATTCTTCCTATTCTTTGTTTTTATTTTTCTTATTTTCTTTCTTCTCTTTTTTTCCCATTTCTCTTAATTTTCTTCTCATTTCTCTTCTTTTTCTTCCTCTTCTTTGTATTTTCCTTCTTTGTCTATTATTTTAATTCTTCTTCCTCTTCTTTTTCAATTTTATTGTTCTTGTTCCTATTCTTTCTTTCTCTTATCTTTCTTTTCTCTTTTCTCTATTCTTTCTCTCTTCTCTTCTTTCGTCTTTCTTTTTCTCTTTCTTCCTCTTCTTCTTCTTTTCTTTTGTTCCTTTTTCTTTCTCTGCATTTCTTTCTTCCTCTTCTTATTTCTATTTTCTTTATTCCATTTTATTTTCTTTTACTTTCTCTTCTTTTTATTTTTCTACTTCAACTTATTTTTCCCTTTTCTCTTCTCTTTTTCTGTTCTTTTTCTTTTCTTGTCTTTTTTCTCTTCTTTTTTTATTTTTCTTCTTCCTCTTATTATTTCTTTTTTTCATTCTTATTTCTTTCTCGTCTTTTACTTTTCTTATACTTTTACTTCTTGCTTTTATTTTTCTTCTTTTTCTTACTTTTCTTCTCCCTCTTTGTTATTCTAATTTGTTTTTTCTTTTTCTGTTCTTCTGTAAGATGTTTCCATTTTCCATATGGATCATCTGAATTAGCCCCTTCCAGAAATCACTAAACCTGAATTTTTGGTTAAAAAATTGCCTCAGGCTTAGGAGATTAGGAAATTACTAATCTCTTGCTAAAGTACAGGGAATGTGGTAAGGTCTTCTCTGTACTTAAGCTGTGATTTTACAAACAAGAGGGAAAGTCAGCATAAAAACTGAAACCTAAGACCTTAACATACCAGAATAATCAACAAATCCTCCATGAAACCTTCGTTATATTCTAAAATATTGGAGGATTATGAGACTTTTTTTAACTTTTAAAGTGTGTAAATACACCAAACAATTCTGAAGAGAGAAAGTTCTGGCTAAACTGGGATTTGAAAGCAGGACCTCCAGTTTTATGAACTGATTCCCTAACCATTTGAGCTACTACCTTGTTGTGGAACAAAATTTTCTCTTGTAATCCTGCATCCCAGTAGTTTTTCTCTTCCGAATTATCGTTTACCCTGATTCTTTACAGCACCAAACAATGATTAATACTTTTGTATTAATCATGGTTAAGTATGGTACTAGATAATTGACATTTCCACTGGTCATCCATTTGATGTCATATTATCTGGACTTGCTGACTTAACATATTTCAATGGATATATGTTGAGTGATGAATCCTGAGTTGATATTCTGGTAGAGTTAAGGTCGAGAACATGTTTAGTGGCTGCTGATATTTTGCAGGTGCGGTCAGACCTTGTGCGGCCGTACCTGCTTCTTCGGGGAGAAATAAAGACACAGCGAGGGATGGTAAAAGGTAGGGAGTCAACAAAACTTGTCACTGGCCTGGGATTTTAACCTGCACAGAAAGCAGAATGTTTAAATTTTCTTTTTCAGGTTCAAGATTATATTTCAACATTTTCAAGATTTCAATTTCTACATGTTCATGTTTTGCAGGTCCTCATGACTTGCCATTCAGGAGATTAGGGAAGCAGTTCTTCATGGCTGCAGACTATAGGAAATTATTTTTCAGGTCAATCTGGCCTGATGTTTAGGGAAGCAGTTCTTCATGGCTGCTGTCTATATAGGAAATTATTTTTCAGGTCCATGTGGCCCGCTGTTTAGGGAAGCAGTTCTTCATGGCTGCCATCTATATAGGAAATTATTTATCAGGTCCCTCTGGCCTGATGTTTAGGGAAGCAGTTCTTCATGGCTGCAGACTATAGGAAATTATTTTTCAGGACCATCTGGCCTGATGTTTAGGGAAGCAGTTCATCATGGCTGCAGACTATAGGAAATTATTTTTCAGGTCCATCTGGCCTGATGTTTAGGGAAGCAGTTCTTCATGGCTGCTGTCTATATAGGAAATTATTTTTCAGGTCCATGTGGCCTGCTGTTTAGGGAAGCAGTTCTTCATGGCTGCCATCTATATAGGAAATTATTTATCAGGTCCCTCTGGCCTGATGTTTAGGGAAGCAGTTCTTCATGGCTGCCATCTATATAGGAAATTATTTATCAGGTCCATCTGGCCTGATGTTTAGGGAAGCAGTTCTTCATGGCTGCCATCTATATAGGAAATTATTTATCAGGTCCCTCTGGCCTGATGTTTAGGGAAGCAGTTCTTGATGGCTGCAGACTATAGGAAATTATTTTTCAGGTCCATCTGGCCTGATGTTTAGGGAAGCAGTTCTTCATGGCTGCTGTCTATATAGGAAATTATTTTTCTGGTCCATGTGGCCTGCTGTTTAGGGAAGCAGTTCTTCATGGCTGCCATCTATATAGGAAATTACTTATCAGGTCCATCTGGCCTGCTGTTTAGGGAAGCAGTTCTTCATGGCTGCCATCTATATAGGAAATTATTTATCAGGTCCCTCTGGTCTGATGTTTAGGGAAGCAGTTCTTCATGGCTGCCATCTATATAGGAAATTATTTATCAGGTCCATCTGGCCTGCTGTTTAGGGAAGCAGTTCTTCATGGCTGCCATCTATATGGGAAATTACTTATCAGGTCGCTCTGGCCTGATGTTTAGGGAAGCAGTTCTTCATGGCTGCCATGTATATAGGAAATTATTTATCAGGTCCATCTGGCCTGATGTTTAGGGAAGCAGTTCTTCATGGCTGCCATCTATATAGGAAATTATTTATCAGGTCCATCTGGCCTGCTGTTTAGGGAAGCAGTTCTTCATGGCTGCCATCTATATAGGAAATTATTTATCAGGTCCCTCTGGCCTGATGTTTAGGGAAGCAGTTCTTCATGGCTGCCATATATATATAGGAAATTATTTATCAGGTCCATCTGGCCTGATGTTTAGGGAAGCAGTTCTTCATGGCTGCCATCTATATAGGAAATTATTTAAGGTCCCTCTGTCCTGATGTTTAGAGAAGCAGTTCTTCATGGCTGCCATATATATATATATATATATATATATATATAGGAAATTATTTATCAGGTCCATCTGGCCTGATGTTTAGGGAAGCAGTTCTTCATGGCTGCCATCTATATAGGAAATCATTTATCAGGTCTATCTGGCCTGCTGTTTAGGGAAGCTGTTCTTCATGGCTGTCGTCTATGTAGGAAATTATTTACCAGGTCCATCTGGCCTGATGTTTAGGAATGCAGTTCTTCATGGCTGCCATGTATAGGAATTTATTTTTTCAGGTCATTCTGGCCTGATGTTTAGGGAAGCGGTTCTTCATGGCTGCCATCTATATAGGAAATTATTTATCAGTCCTTCTGGCCTGATATTTAGGAATGCAGTTCTTCATGGCTGCCATCTATAGGAATTTATTTTTTCAGGTCCTTCTGGCCTGATGTTTAGGGAAGCAGTTCTTCATGGCTGCCGTCTATATGGGAAATTATTTATCAGGTCATTCTGGCCTGATTTTTAGGGAAGCAGTTCTTCATGGCTGCTGTCTATATAGGAAATTATTTATCAGGTCCTTCTGGCCTGATATTTAGGAATGCAGTTCTTCATGGCTGCCATCTATAGGAATTTATTTTTTCAGGTCCTTCTGGCCTGATGTTTAGGGATGCAGTTCTTCATGGCTGCCATCTATAGGAATTTATTTTTTAGGTCCTTCTGGCCTGATGTTTAGGGATGCAGTTCTTCATGGCTGCCATCTATAGGAATTTATTTTTTCAGGTCCTTCTGGCCTGATGTTTAGGGATGCAGTTCTTCATGGCTGCCATCTATAGGAATTTATTTTTCAGCTTGTTATGTGTGTCAAACATTTTGCTTTCTTCAGGTTAACAATTATTTTAGATATAAAATTTTGTTCTTTTTTTTTTCAAAAAAAATTACAAAATTTTCTTCGTGTTTTTGATATGTTTTGTCAATTACGTTTTTTTTTATTCTGTATTAATCATAGAATATTTGTTTGAACTGCAAATCCCTCCAGAGTACATATGTTGAGAAGACATGTGGTACTATTGATTGCAATTCATGTGTCGGATGGAAGCGTTAAGCCTGGCGGACCCCCTGCTGCTTTTTGGTATAAGTGGGGTTACGTGCCAGCAGCAGGCATCACACCTCGTACAACACAACTTTACATACACACATCTTACACTCCTCTCTGTACACAATACAAGAATACATTGTCTAAGGAATGTGGTGCATATAGTGTAAATCATCATTTTACAGCACTACGACTTCAAAATTGAATGTTTTGGCCTTCTCAATAATCTTCCTCCGAACTCTTCTATCTTCTGCCAATCTCAGGTTGTTACTCTCATATTCTTCAAATCCTCCAAAACATCGTCCTGCCTTCTCATCTCAGGTCTATCAACAGCTCTAGTTCCTGCAGGCTTTCATTTGTATAGTTTTTTAACTAATCTTTGGTGATTCATTCTCATCAGGTGACCAAATCATCCAATCCTGAGAGATCTGATATGATTTATTATATTTTGATTTGAAATGTATAATTCAATTCTCTATTTGATTTCATTTTCCAAGTTTGGTCTGTTCCTTTATTTGGATCAAACTTTTTTTCTGAGTATCTTTCTTTAAAAATTGACAATGTTTGTTTGATTGTTTCTTTGAGAGTCCAAGTTTCTCTTGCATAAGTCACTGTCGGTCTTATTAGTGTTTTGTATAATCTATGTTTGGCAGATTTAGGTATTAGTTTACTTTCAAATAATGTTAAATGTTCATAATGCACCTCATCTCCATTTACAATTCTTTAACTTCTTCTTCCAGTGAATTGTGTCCATTCACTGTTGTACCCAAATACGTAAAAGCTGACCCTGATTTAATTTGACTATTATCTATTTGTAGATCGTGTGTGTTTCTATTGAAGTTACTGCATTTTACGAATTCTGCTTCTTCTTCTTCTTCACTTCATGGGGTAGGCAAAATTGCCTGTTCTGCCTCACAGTTGTTCTGTCCATCTTTTCACTGGCCTTCCTACATTGCTTGAACTTCTTGGCTTGTAGTTGAATGCTGCTCTTGGTAATCTTGTTACATTGATTTTTTCCACATGTGTAAACAATTTCTCTGTATATTCTCTGATTTTCTCATTCAGTGGATATATATTTAACTCTGTTCTTATATCTTCATTCTTTATCTGAGCCAATCTTGTGCAGCCTTTTGTTCTTCTAAGGAAGTTCATTTCTGCGCTTTGTATTCTTTGTAATTTTTTGGTCATTACCCAAGTTTTGCTCCCATAAAGTAATGCAGGAACTGCCAATGTTTTATAAAACTTCAATCTAGCTTCTCTTCTTGTTTTATTTTTTAATATTCTATGTATAGTTCCGCATATCATTTGAAATTTCGACAGTTTCATATGTATGTCTCTTTTAGTTTTTGGGTTTATAGTAAAATTACAACCCAAATAATTAAAATTTGTTACTTGTTCCAGAGGTTTGTTGTGTATTACGATTTTTGATCTTATATGTTCATGAATTCTGTTTTATTTGTGTTTATTATCAATCCAAATTGCTTAGATTCCTTTTCAAGTTCTATGAAAGTTCCTATTAGTGCTTGTTATGTTTTTGCTGCAATCATTATATCTTATAAATTGAAAATAGACCCCATTGATGCCAACTATCTGCTTAGCACAGAACCTGAAGCACAAGTGGCAGTAGGTGGCATCAGAACAAACACACAATTTCTTTATGGTGAAATTAAATGTTTCTTACCTCTCTTCATATAAATCTTCTAACTAGATCGCGATTTCAAGACCACAACGGTCTCATCTTCAGCACTTTCTTGGCAACTGATGTTATGTCGATTGGAGGAAACTCTTCTTTTTCCCTATGTTGGTGGACCTGATCCAGAGGTTCATCGGTCCACCAACAGAGGGAAGAAGAATAGTTTCTTCCGATCGACATAACTTCAGTTGCCAAGAAAATACTGGAGATGAGACCGTTGTGGTCTCGAAATCGCGATCTACTTAGAAGATTTATATGAGGAGAGGTAAGAAACATTTAATTTCACCATAAATTAAACCTCATAGTGATTAATTCCTGTAACAGTTAAACACACTTTCTTACTACACATAAAATAATTATATTTCTAGCTTTTTTAATTAAAAGCTACATTATGAATTTGTTGTGGATAGTAAACCAGGCCAGTGCGGCCACTTCAGATTTTGTGTGTAGTTAGTGTAGGTAGAGTAGATGTAGCTAGGGACGAAGTGGCCATTAGCATCAGTCCTAATATAAGCATTGTTGTTACAATCCTCATATTGGGATTGTTGCTGAAATAAATGTGCATTGTAAACATGTGGGCCTCCCAACAATGTGAGTCGTGTGTGTGTGTGTCTGTGCTTGTACACAAACACACACACAAAAATGTTTCAACTGTTATCATTATTTGTATTCCATGTTTAATCATCTTTTGTTTGTTTCAGGTTAATTATTGTTTCTTTGTTTCAGGATTGATTATTGTTTTTTTTGTCTAATCTGAATGTAATATTGTTTTTTTTGTCTAATCTGAATGTACTATTGTTTTTTTTGTCTAATCTGAATGTACTATTGTTTTTTTGTCTAATCTGAATGAAGTGTTGTTTTTTTTATTTGAGGTCCACATTTAAAATGTTTCTTAGTTCCATAGAGTCTGTAGTTTGTCTTTCAAGGAAATGGTATACTTAGTTTTTGGTGTTTGTAGTTAGATTTTTTGAGTGTATTTATGTCTAATAAAATACTTCTCTTGCAGGTTTAGAGAAACATTGCAGGGGTTGGAATAGAAGCAGATTGAGTTTGCCGTTCCAGCCCCTACCGACGCTGCAAATCGCAGCTGATAGAGATTTATTACTTACTGTACTTTCCCTTGCCCTGTCTCTGATTAATTAGAGATTATTTTGGTATAAATTTGACAATGAGTTCCACATTCTCTCGTCCAGTACCTCATTGGCACCTTCAGTGCAGCAGGGAGGGAAAAATGAGGAAGAGTTGGACAATTGTCATTCAAAATTACATTCCTTGTTATTTAAAGATTGTTTTATTTTCAATATAAATTTGATGGCTGGATCCACGTTCATTTGCCCAGTACCTCAATAGCACCTTCAGTGCAGCAGGGAGGGAAGAGCAAGGAAGAGATGGACAGCTGTCATACAAAATTTAATTTGCCGAGTTGGCTTTTGTCGGAAGTAATATTGTTTACAATATTACATCCGGGTGTGAAATTAAACTTTGGCTTTTCTTAATTTCATGCCCCCCCTCCATACCCTGTGCCTCATCGTGGCGAGGGGGTGAAACAAACAATGTCACATTATAAAAAAATATGTCAACCAATATTTTACAATTACGTTGTATCTCCGTTGTAACTCGTCACCTAAATTATTGGTTCAGCTATTTTAGTATACTTTTCTGTAAGAGAAATTCTCATAATATTGACGATGACGGTTGAAAGTGGCTTTAACTTCTAAAATAGTTTGGATAAAATGTTTGTACATATCTCATAAAGTTGTGTTTTTTCACAATACCGATTTCAAAGCCCATTTGCCTTCATATTCAGTCAAACTTCAACTTGTACATCAGAACACTGCTCTGGAAGAGATTTCAAGGCAGGTTGACATTTTCCTTGTTAGTAAAGTTTATTTTACGAAAATGTGACATTGTTTGGCTAAAGCAGGGTTGATAGGCCTAGATATATCTTAACTTACCAGTTGAATGCTGGCTTCATATTCTAACTAACTCACTGGCACTATCGAACCTGTAGGTTTATAGCCACGCAGACTTAAGCTCTCCATACATTCCTATCCTGAGCCAATTTTTTCCAATCATCCCCTGTATAATCTACTTCCCTCAAATCATAGTTAATGTTGTTCTCCCACCTCATTCTTGGTCTACCAACTGGACGTTTTCCCTCTGGTTTTCCTACAAGAAGCTTCCATGCACGTCTTTCATTCCACATTCATGCCACATGTCCTGCCAATTGCAGTCTACGAGACTTAACTGTCTTTGGTATGGGTTCCCAGAAGTAGTCCCTGCCTGAAGAACTGAATGGGGGACTATTTGACCTCTGGAAAATTTTACCCCAGTTGAACCCATGTCCGTTCAGAGGTGGACGATTATCAGCCAATATTTTGATGACATGCAGTCTGCATGCCAAGTCCTTTAGCTGTTATAGCTGGTTTTCGCAACCAATAATAATAATAATTACAAACACAAGTGAAAGACATATGTAAAAAGACTTTCTCCATCTTACATTATCTTAGGCGTTTAATGAATTTTCTCCCAGTTTCATTAAAACAAATCCTTGTGCAGAATCTTGTGTTGCCACACTTCGATTGTGTTGCCACACTTCGATTATTGTGATGTCACACTTCGATTATTGTGATGTTATATATTACGATCTAAACCATGACTTGTCGCAGAGACTGCAGCGTGTTTATTTTCAATATCCGCTGTTATGACCATATTTCCGAACATTTTAATGACCTCTCTTGGCTCTGTCTTACTGACAGATGTAAATTGCACTCTCTTTTACCTCTTTTCAAGCGTCTGAATTCCTACACTCCTAGTTACTTGGTGTCCAGATTTGAGAAGTTATCCTCTTACCACAATATTGACACTAAGGTTACAAGATAAATGTGCTAACAATTCCTCTGCTCTTAATCTACTTCTTTCACAGTAGCCTCTGCCCGCTCCTGGAATTTCCTTTCTGAAGATATCAGGGGTTGCCGCACACTTGGTACTTTTATCACGCTTAAACAGTTACCTGTTATCTAATAATTAATTTTTCTATAGAGTTAAATTGAAAATATATGAAACTATTATTCTACCAGTTATATTATATGGATGCGAAACATGGGCTCTTACTTTAAGGGAGGAAAGGAGATTACAAGTATTTGAGAATAAAGTACTTAGGAAAATTTTTGGACCAAAGAGAGATGAACAGACAGGTGAATGGAGAAAACTACATAGCAGTGATCTACATGGTCTTTATAAGAAGCCAGATATAATAACAGTTAAGTCTCTAGACTGTGATGGACAGGACATGTGACACGAATTGGGAATGAAAGACATGTATGAAAGCTTCTTGTGGGAAAACCAGAGGGAAAACGCCCAGTTGGTAGACCAAGAAAGAGGTGGGAGAATGACATTAACTATGATCTGAGGGAAGTAGATTATACAGGAAATGATTGGAAAGCATTAGCTCAGGATAGGAATGTATGGAGAGCTTATGTCCGTGCTGCCATGAACCTATGGGTTTGATAGTGCCAGTGAGTTAGTAAGTGTGAATTTCTAATATAAGTAATATTTATTTTTGTTGTAATTAGATGTAAGAATCATTTTTTTTTTTTTCACCTGGTTGAGTGGTAGACAAGGCGTTAACTCTATCAGGTAAAATGAAGCTATTATTGACGACAGTGGATAGAATTGCCAGTCTCAAGACAACCCTTGAGGATGCCAGACACAGTCTCTGGCGAAACGTCGGGGAACTGCAAGCCTCATGACCACGGCCTACAGCCTGAAAATCTTCAAGATCATCATAGCTACTCCGGCCGTGAAAGTCTTCGTCAATACAATAATTTATTTATTTATATGC
The DNA here is from genome assembly GCA_030220185.1 of Diploptera punctata. Classification (NCBI taxonomy): domain Eukaryota; kingdom Metazoa; phylum Arthropoda; class Insecta; order Blattodea; family Blaberidae; genus Diploptera; species Diploptera punctata. The sequence continues at coordinate 629,127 of JASPKZ010007791.1, read as the reverse complement.
AGATTTTCAATGTTGACACACATTTCTGTTTCTGTGCCTAAAGTTTTATTTTTCTTCACCACTCGTCTTTATCCATCCACTTCATGTCCTCCTCCATTCCTCCTGTTCTCATTCCAGTTCTTATTTCTTGCATCTATGAGTTTAGAGTTTTTCCTTTCTTTCTTTTTTTCAGATAGACACTATTCAAATGATTTTCTGGGTAACATTTCTTCTTGCATTTGTCGTACATGCCATGGTGAAATTAAATGTTTCTTACCTCTCCTCATATAAATTTTCTAAGTTGATCGCGATTTCAAGACTATAACTGCCTCATCCTCAGAACTTTATTGCCGACTGGTGTTATGTCGATCGGAAGAAACTCTTCTTCTTCCCTCTGTTGAGAAACAGTTCTGAGGATGAGACAGTTATAGTCTCAAAATTGCGATGAACTTAGAAAATTTATATGAGGAGAGGTAAGAAACGTTTAATTTCACTGTAAATTAAACCTCATAGTGATTAATTCCTATAAAAGTTAAATAAAAAAAATGCCTGTACCAATTTAATTGCTTATTGTGAAAGCAACAGGAAGCTACCACACTTATAATTCCCTAGTAAAGCTGCAAAGCATAGCATGGAAATGTTATGATTGCAGTGAAAGACCTGCCCTCAGGCAGAATTACTATGATGAATGGATGGATATTTTATGTAATCCACTATTGAATATATAATATTCATTTTTCTCGTATGACAGTATTTCTTATTATTTTCTAATTTTGAACATCTTGTTGCTTTCCTCAAAAAATCCATTTCCATCGACATAAGTTTTTGCTGAATTTCCAAACTTCAGCTCTGTGTGACAGTACTTCTCACTATTGAATTATATATTTTTGTAACTTTATTTTTTTTTGTAGGCTTGCTATGGAGAGGGATATCTGGAGGAGGCTCATTGAGGAGGCGAAGGTCCTTATTGGGCTGTAGTGACATCTAAGAACAACTTATTTTTTTGTGGTTGTATGTCTGTTCCATAAGACTCCATTCATCATTACTGTTATTGCTCTACCTTTATTTATTATCCTTAATATCACTTCCTTGTTTATCCTCTTTATCTACTTTTACTCCCAGTGAACACTTTTGAAATTGATATTAAAGCACTGTTGAGGTGATGTAACAAGATGTTAATTATATGTTTACCTGGTAAGTCTAGTCGTCCCCAACTAAATTATTAAACTTAAAGTTAATCTAATATGGAGGCCTTTCGAAAACAAAGTTTCATTACTTACTTTAAGAACTCTCACTATGAGGTATATTCATTAAGGTAGAATTTTTATCACTCACCTCATATTGTTCTTCTTATTTGACTATAAACTAGTTTTGGAACATAGTTTCTGTTCCATCCTCAGTATCGTCACAACCGTTGTTATGTTTTGAAGAGCTGTCCTTCGCTTCTTCCATTGACTGACTGAAAAACCTCGAAACTAGGTCATTTTCACCGGGAATTTCAAAGTTCATCAATTTTTCCTTTTTGCTCTTTTGAATGTGACGATACTGAGGATGGAACAGAGACTATGTTCCGAAACTAGTTTATAGTAAAATAAGAACAACAATATGAGGTGAGTGATAAAAATTCTACCTTTACAATGTTTCATCTTCTGCATTTTAACTGGAACTGATGTTGTTATATAACACCATCAGTTCTATTTTATATATTAAATTTGGGAATTTTTAACATTATGAGGTTCAATTCATTAGAATGAAATAAATCGTGATTATTTTGAAACATCTATCTAAACCTTTAGATTTAACAGTTTGGGAAAAAATATATATTCAAAAAAAAAACATACTAGAACTATGAACTTCGAAATTCCAGAACTGAGCTTGATTACAAAGTTCTTCAAAAATACAACAGATGGCAGTTTAGAAAATGATTCATAAAAAAGAATACCAGATGGCAGTTTAGAAAATAGTTTCTTAAAAAGAACATCAGATGGCAGTTAGAATAATTATCAACAAAAGAAAAAAAAAATTGACAATCGTGAAAACAGCTGACGATGGTGACAAGGAGTCGCTGATACTGCAGTGCTGTGTTTAAAGGAACATAGAAGTATGAGGTAAGAAATAATCACGATTTATTTAATTCTTATTACCAAATGGACTTACCACCTCTATCAATTAGAAATGTCTGTCTTTCCTTTTATCTGATTGTTACTGTTTAGAACTGTTGTTGAAAAATCAGAGTCACAAGCATTTGAAAGACCGGGAGAGGCAGTGGTGGGAGATTAACATTAGCCATGATTTGGGGAAGGTAAATTATACAGGCAATTAAAATATATATACAGTCAATATGCCCATTTCACCAATTAATGTTTTAAAATGGTCAACAAGTTTCTACAGCCAAGCTGTTAACTGAATTTGTTTGTTTATTTATTATCAATTTTGTCTTCGGTCAATATCTGGTCTTGAGAATGACAGCTTGGCTGTAGAAACTTGTTGACCATTTTAAAACATTAATTGGTGAAATGGGCATATTGACTGTATATATATTTTAATATTTTATCACCAAGAAGATCACTTGTGTATTATATACAGGCAATGGTTATAAAACAAAGGATATGGATGTATGGGTGAATACTTAAATTTAAAATTGTAATATTTGATTGGAATTGTATTGCTGTCCTTTCTTGTGAAAGTGCTGCCCCTCGATATTGTGGTGTATTTTAGTTGCAATGTAAATTGGTTTTATTATGTATTTATGTCCTAACATTCCATGTTCCGAGGAACATGTCCCTGTGTTTGAGCCTTTGGCATGGGTTCCCTGAAGTAGTCCCTGCCCGGAGAACCAAAATGGGGGACTATTTGACCTCCGGAAAATTTTACCCCACTTGAACCCATGTCGACATTTCTTCACGGTTGTATTTTTTCGATGAAAGATCGTCATTCCTTCGACCAAGGTACTTTTTTTGTCTGGCTTATCACCTTCGACCAGTCCGGCATGTGTAACCCCATCGGCAGTAATGCTACTGCCAGCATAGCTCTCGGGATCATTTAAGCATGCAAGCCACTCCACCATGACAAGGTAACGATACTATTATTCTACCAGTTATATTATATGGATGTGAAACATGGACTCTTACTTTAAGGGAGGAAAGGAGATTATGAGTTTCTGAGAATAAAGTTCTTAGGAAAAATTTTTGGACCAAAGAGAAATGGACAGGTGAATGGAGAAGACTACATAACAATGAACCACTTGGTCTTTATAGGAAGCCAGATATAATAACAGTTAAGTTTCGTAGACTGCGATGGGCAGGACATGTTGCACTTATGGGGAATGAAAGACTTGCATGGAAGCTTCTTGTAGGAAAGCCAGAGGGAAAATGCCCAGTTGGTAGACCAAGAACGAGGTGGGAGAACATTAACTATGATTTGAGGGAAGTAGATTATACAGGGAATGATTGGAAAGCATTAGCTCAGGATAGGGATGTATGGAGAGCTTACATCTGTGCGGCCATGAACCTATGGGTTCAATAGTGTCAGTGAGTAAGTAAGTATGTATGTATGTGTTATATTTTATATTGCTGTTTATAATCTGCCATGTCCTAAAGCTTCTACGATGCTGTAATGGATGTTAAATAAATAAATAAATAAATAAAATAAATAAAATATGGAGAGTTTATATCTATATGGTCACGAATCTAGGCTTTGATAGTACCAGTGAGTAAGTATGGGCTGAACTTTAGATTGGGACGTTCTACAATTTTATATACATTTTAATACCACTGCTGCACTACATACTTTTACCTTTTTTTTTAACAACATTTAGCACTATTTTAAACATTTATCAATGATTCTTAAAACATATTTTATGATTATAGTATTAAATATTAATTTATGTATGCCAATTGTGCTATTTATCTCTCAATGAAATTCTACAGAATTGCAGTGCACATGCACAAATGTTTACTGTAACTTCCACCAGATGGCAGGACATGTCTATGACCAACATTTGTGATTAATGCCAAAACATATTTAAGTAATTCACTTCATTTTGTTGTTCCGATGGGGCAAGTTAGTGTACGTGCAATTAGTTTGTAGTTTATTAGAGTCTCTCTGGTTTAACTTACGAGAAATTTGTAGAATGAGACAACTGTACTCACCTCTCTCACTCGCACCAGTGTTTCTTTACCAGATGTTAATAGGGTAAATAGTGGAGAGGAAAACTGCCAACAGGGTGGGTTATTTCTTTTGTATCCGGACTAAAGTGGTCAATGATCTACCCTTGTATCTCCATCTCTCTCTGTGCCAAGTTAAGCCAGATATACAATAAATAATTTGTATACATTTTATTTTGTTAGGTTAGGAAGAGGAAAGTTTGGTCTATGTCCATTTCTTATAAACATGTTTGGAAATTTATTGCAAATGTTGGTCATAGCAATTTCACATATATATCCAGCCATCTGGTGGAAAATGCATTAATCATTTGTGCAAGCATACTGCGATTCTGTAGAACTTACAAGAATCTATTAGTAAGTGAAAGTCAAATTCTAAAGTTTTTACCCGCTGTTACCTTGCACACAATGAGCCTAGGTTCGATCCCAGTTGCGACAAGTTTCCACCTTTAAGACAAATGTCTTTAAAAACTGTCCTGAACACCATCTGACTATCACAATCACATTCACCTTGTTTAGTATCAATGAATGATGTGTTTATCTTCATAAAATTACAATAGGAATGACGTCTAGAAAGTTTGTTTCTTGGCGGTGGCCTTGACATTGAATTCATTCGGAGAGCCCTTTCATGTCTCTGTATGTGTGATCAAGAATACAAAATCACAAACTCTTAATTTTTTTAAAAGGAAGTTTTACGTAAAATATATGATCCAAAAATGGACCCCAGCAGGTGAGTTCAAGGGGGTGCACTTGCACTCCCTTGTCAGGAAAGAAAATAACCAGAAAAAAATTAAGAAATATTCAACAAATTTAGAAATTTATTTGCACTATGTAACTAATATTGTATACTTACTGTTATTGTTGATGTGCATCGTAATTTGACATTCCTGCATACAATCTTGGTTGCTATGAAAACAAAATAAATCTCAATACTTTAAAAAAGATCAAAAGCGCTAGTGCGGTAAGTAAAAACATTTATTATGAAATATTGATAGTGATACTGCAATTTGTATTAATTAATCACATCAAGCTTTCCACACCCCTTCTATTTCATCATCACTGCACACACCGTCTAAAACTTTCTCCATAATCAGAAATAAATCCCAAATCAAATTGGTTTTACAGTTTTAACAAATATAAGATGGCAACATGACTTATTATTTCTCCATAGCAACACATGTAGCCGATTCACCTTCTGAAATCTAACATTTACGTTCAATTATATTTATTAATATTTTAGCTAATATCTTAATTACTAAAATAAATACACATAAAATAGCATGCAATACTCATGTGGTAAACACATAACGGAATCTTGGAAATTCAAAAAACTCTGAGCAAGCACCTCATTTTTTTAAAAACTTTTCCTCGATCCGTATCAAGTGTTTACCACACTTGCATCGCAATATGCTATTTTTTTTATCAAGTTTGAATAAAAATTCGCCCTGCTGTCGGGAAAGAAAATACACAGAAAACAATTAAGAAATATTTATTTATTAAATCACTGATTGAATAAAAATTTAAGACATCTAGATTGCTGTCCAAATTTGTTCAACACCTTGTCAATGAATTTAGTGTCCTGCTTTACTCTTTCCCAGGTTATGTTGTCACGCAATTTGAATTTGACATTAACTTAATAGACATGACATAAACATATAATTATAAATTATATTTTATTAGTTAATAGTACGTCTTGCACCGTAGCCATGTGGTTAAGGGAGGAAGCCTTGGCATTGAGCTACGGGACTTGTGCTGGTTCAAATCTCCATGGGGAAAGAATTTTGGCTCAACTGCACTTCTACTAGCGCTTGATTTTTCAGTTATATTGTTGTAAACTATAGCTCTTCTTCTGTATTTACTAACATTATTTAATATTTTAAACTTCTTCATACAATTTTTATAACGTTATTAGACAATTTTGAAGTATTTATTTAAATATGCAAATCACAATATTATGACACTGTTAGACAATATTGTGATGCTAACTGCTATTTTCTCCACAGAGTATATTACTCAGTCTATGATTTTTCTATCGTTGTTTTGGGTTATCGCTGGTTGGATCAGCGTTAGGGAGTGATAAGTAAGTGTACACCCATTTTTAATAAATGTTTTGGTAATTTTAATATTATTAATATATATTTTTAACATAGATTTGGGGGATTTATTGCAAATATTGGTAATTTAAATTTCATAGTGACGGATAGTAATCCAGGATGATAATCGATAAGTGGTTCGATTGTGGTTTATTGCTAGCTCTATAAACTCTGGCGCATGCGCACTGTTGTTCTATAGGACTTTGAAAATATTTCATGCTAGTTTAAGTGCAGTTTTTCCAGAAAATTTTCTCATGTTGTTTCGGCCAGTATGGGACCGGTGCCCACCAAGCTTCATGAGGCATTTGGGTAGCTACAATAAGTAGCGGTTCCAGGTTGAGAAAACCAGCTATAACGACTGGGGGACTTGTCATGTTACCACATGTCACCCCTACACTGGCTAGGTGATCATCTACCTCTGTGATTGACACACGTGGATGTGAGGTCAGCAGCCAACTGGTAGGCTAAGGGCCTTCTAGGCCTGTCGTGCCATGGAATGTATTTGTTTATTTAATAGTATAGTGTGTGGATGTAGAAGCACCTCCCTGAAAGTAATCCTAGTGGCGCACATGGAATTAATTGTTAATTAAGATGGAACATCGTGAATTCAGAATAATAAAGAGTTAAATAAAAACGTTGACTGTCAATTGTGTAAACTGACCTCACAGTGTTACTTCTTATAGTCATTTTATTAAAGCACAAATATTAGGATGGTTCGACCACATTAATCAAAAGCCAGACGATAGACTGGTGAAGAAATTTTAAATTGGGGACCACTAGGTACAAGAACAATAAGAAGACAAGAATAGATGAAAATATGACTTAATAAAATATATAAAATTATTAGGAATTAAAAATCGACCAAAATAGGAATTAATGGATGAAAATTCTTGAGAAGGTCAAAACTTCTGTGAAGTTGTAACACCTTATGAAGAAGTAATAACGATATAAATTATTTTTTTTAAGGTTAGAAAAAGTGTAACATAAAAATTGCAGGTCTCTTTGTTTATTACTGGTATATAAAATTTTGTATTGTGAATATGATCTATTCAATAAAAAATGTAAGTTTGGAGAAAAAAAAATCGTTAACAATCTTAACAAGTTTTTTAAATCAGATACATTTTCCTATCTTGTAGTAATATATCACGATTTTTTATGTATTTCTAAAATAATAGAGTGTCATAATTAATGGAATAAAAGCTTATATTTCCATTAAATTGCAAAAAAAATAAATATATGTGTATGTGATTAAAATATATTTTTTTACAATTTGTTTAAAAAATCGTAATTAGTTATTAATTTGATTTGATTTATTATGACGTAATCGGTGACAGTTGGTACCTGACTCGACCTAAGTTCATGACCTTGGCTTTATTACTTCACGTCGAGACAGCAAGATAAGAGGTCGCTAACGTGGCACCTTTATGGTAAGTATTATAAAATTGCAATTCTTCTTAATAAAATGTCAACGTGGCATTCAATAAATATCCTGTTTAATCTACGTAACGGTATTTCGTTATCATTATTTCCGAGATATAATTCACGTAAAATTTATATCCTAAATGCTAAATCTTCGCTATCGACCACGTGCAAATAGATCTTTGGGCGTTCGAAGAAGAGTTGAATTGCAAATCCAGCCTTGATATCGTAATTAGCTTACATTTTCATTGATTATGACGATTTTCTTATATAAATTTGCTTTTTTCAATTTTCATTGTTTTATTGTATTACTTTCCTGCCTGTTAACATAAATTTTTTGACATGTTAAGTGAAAGCACTATTCCTATAATAAGAGAAAATATCTCAAATAAAGCTTATTTTTCTTTTTTAATTTTTTCGTAATTGTCTTATTAGTTTAGCATTTGAACACCGAATTCATTTTAGCATTATAAGATTCTCTGCTTCAGCCAATGAGAAAACAGAGAATAGTTTATCTTACATTGAATAGATTAAAAAAAAAAAATGTTAAAAATGTGAGAATAGGCTTAAAATATTAAATATAAGTTAGTTTAATGAAGTTTAAAATGGTTCGAAGGAGGCACGAAAATATTAAAATTAATTGCTCGCTTTATTCGAGTAGGTAAAATGGTTGTCTGTGACGTAGCTTGATGCGGCCAATCAGGACGCATTGTAAATTTGCAAAGCGGGAAATACGAGTTGGTGTCAATGACCTCTCTACCGTATTGACCAATCAGAGAGTAGATTAAAAAAAGGCGGAATATTTGGGCCGTTGATTCGAAACAATGAAGTGACGGAATCTTAATCGGTAGGTTATTTACTAGATTATTTATTGATATTTGTGTACAGGGTAGGATTATTCAGAATTATGTAATTATTTTAAGGCTGTAAAGTTCCATATCATATATTTCATATTAATTAGGGCATACTGCTAAAGTGCAAAACATATTGCAAATGGTAGAATCCATTTCAGAGAAGTATTTAGATCCATAGTATTAAATATTAAGCATATATTAATTCCAAAAGGTGATGTCTGTTTCTTGATAGAAAATTGGACCAATAATTCTGTAGCTTCTAACTCACTGGTACTACCGAACCCGTAGGTTCATGGCCGCGTGGAAAAGAGCCGTCCATACATCCCTATCCTGGGCCAATGTTTTCCGATCATCCAATGTATAATCTACTTCCCTCAAATCATAGTTAATGTTATTCTCGCACCTCATTCTTGGTCTACCAACTGGGCGTTTTCCCTCTGGTTTTTCTACAAGAAGGTTCCATGCATGTCTTTCATTCCCATTCGTACCACATGTCCTGCCCATCACAGTCTACGAGACTTAACTGTTCTCATTATATCTGGCTTTCTATAAAGACCATGTAATTCATTGTTATGCAGTCTTCTCCATTCACCTCTCTGGTCCAAAAAAAATTCCTAAGAACTTTATTCTCAAATACTCATAATAACCTTTTCTCTCTTAAAGTAGGAGTCCATGTTTCATTCTGTAGGCTCTGATGGTAACCTTTTTATTTCACTGAATATCATTAATATTTATGGATTTGTATTTTTTATTTCTTCTTGCACATTATGGCTCAACTGCACTTCTACTAGCGCTTGATATTTCAGTTATATTGTTGTATACTATAGCTCTTCTTCTGTATTTACTAACATTATTTAATATTTTAAATTTTTTCAAACAATTTTTGTAACATAATCAATTTAGTTGGTGTTTACTTGATGAAAATCCTTATTTATTAATTAAATAAAAATAAAACATAGTTTTATTTTTATTTAATTAATAAGTTTTTATAACATTATTAGAGAATTTTGAAGTATTTATTTAATTAAATATGCAAATCACAATATTATGACACTGTTAGACAATATTGTGATGCTAACTGCTATTTTATCCATGGAGTATATTACTTAGTCTATGATTTTTCTATCGCTATTTTGGGTTATCGCTGGTTGATCAGTGTTAGGGAGTGATAAGTAACACCCATTTTTAATAAATGTTTGGTAATTTTAATATTAATATATTTTTTAACATAGATTCGGGGATTTATTGCAAATATTGGTTATTTAAATTTCATAGCGACGGAGGGTAATCGAGGATGATAATTGATATGTGGTTTGATTTTGGGTTATCACTGGCTCTATAAACTCTGGCTCATGTGCACTGTTGTTCTATAGGACTTTAAAAATATTTCACGCTAGTTTAAGTGCAGTTTTTCCAATGATCCTGTATATTAAAGCATCTGTAAATAAGAATTGAATTGCAATTGTTTAATTTTCAGGTGATTTGACTGTAACCGGTAGTTGAATGGGTGCTCAAGATGTCCAAAGATGAGTATTTGTTCTTAGTTGAATTTTATAAAATTAGTTTATATGAATTTGAGGAGATAGGTGTTTAGGTTTGGGCCCATATAAAAAATTATTTAGCTTCTTGCATTTAGAAACCTTAGAGATTAAAATTAGTTTTAATAGTGCATTTTTCATGTCTAATTTTATCTTACATTTTCAGCTGACATCAGTTTGTTTAAAAATTATTTGGCTTTGGAATAAATTATAAATTCCAAAATAAATTTAAATATTTGACAATGGAATGACGTAGTTTGTTATTTATTGTACAAGTGTTTGAAGATGCAAGTTTCCGCAGCGCGTAGAACAAATAACATGTAGTCACTAACACTTGAAATTTGTATCTTCAATGGAAATTTCAAAATTATTGTTCATTCCATTGGTAATTTCAATTATTAAACTCGATGCTTATTTTCCCTCGTATAAATGTGGTTAATTCATTTAGGCTCACAGAAAACATTCATTAATTTTCTTCTCCTATTTCCATATTGTTCCTCTACTTCTTCCACTTCTTTTCTCTATTTTCCTTTACCATCTTCCTCTTGTTTCATATTTTTCCTTTTTCTTCTTCCTATTGTTTGTTTTTATTTTTCTTATTTTCTTTCTTCTCTTTTTTTCCTATTTCTCTTAATTTCCTTCTCATTTCTCTTCTTTTTCTTCCTCTTCTTTGTATTTTCCTTCTTTGTCTATTATTTTAATTCTTCTTCCTCTTCTTTTTCAATTTTATTGTTCTTGTTCCTATACTTTCTTTCTCTTATCTTTTTTTTTCTCTCCTTTTTCTCTTTTCTTCTACGTCTTTTCATTCTTCCTCTTCTTACTTTTCTTTTTTTCCTTTTTCCTTCTCTGCATTTCTTTCTTCCTCTTCTTATTTCTATTTTCTTTTTTCCATTTTATTTTCTTTTACTTTCTCTTCTTTTTATTTTTGTACTTCAACTTATTTTTCTTTTTCTCTCTTTCTCTTCTTTTTCTTTTCTTGTTTTCTCTTCTTTTTTATTTTTCTTCTTCCTCTTATTATTTCTCTTTTTTTCATTCTTATTTCTTTCTCGTCTTTTACTTTTCTTATACTTTTACTTCTTGCTTTTATTTTTCTTCTTTTTCTTCCTTTTTCTTACTTTTCTTCTCCCTCTTTTTTATTCTCATTTGTTTTTCTTTTTCTGTTCTTCTGTAAGATGTTTCCATTTTCCATATGGATCATCTGAATTAGCCCCTTCCAGAATCACTAAACCTGAATTTTTGGTTAAAAATTGCCTCAGGCTTAGGAGATTAGGAAATTACTAATCTCTTGCTAAAGTACAGGGAATGTGGTAAGGTCTTCTCTGTGCTTAAGCTGTGATTTTACAAACAAGAGGGAAAGTCAGCATAAAAACTGAAACATAAGACCTTAACGTACCAGAATAATCAACAAATCCTCCATGAAACCTTCGTTATATTCTAAAATATTGGAGGATTATGAGACTTTTTTTAACTTTTAAAGTGTGTAAATACACCAAACAATTCTGAAGAGAGAAAGTTCTGGCTAAACTGGGATTTGAAAGCAGGACCTCCAGTTTTATGAACTGATTCCCTAACCATTTGAGCTACTACCTTGTTGTGGAACAAAATTTTCTCTTGTAATCCTGCATCCCAGTAGTTTTTCTCTTCCGAATTATCGTTTACCCTGATTCTTTAACAGCACCAAACAATGATTAATACTTTTGTATTAATCATGGTTAAATATGGTACTAGATAATTGACATTTCCACTGGTCATCCATTTGATGTCATATTATCTGGACTTGCTGACTTAACATATTTCAATGGATATATGTTGAGTGATGAATCCTGAGTTGATATTCCGGTAGAGTTAAGGTCGAGAACATGTTTAGTGGCTGCTGATATTTTGCAGGTGCGGTCAGACCTTGTGCGGCCGTACCTGCTTCTTCGGGGAGAAATAAAGACACAGCGAGGGATGGTAAAAGGTAGGGAGTCAACAAAACTTGTCACTGGCCTGGGATTTTAACCTGCACAGAAAGCAGAATGTTTAAATTTTCTTTTTCAGGTTCAAGATTATATTTCAACATTTTCAAGATTTCAATTTCTACATGTTCATGTTTTGCAGGTCTTCATGGCTTGCAATTTAGGAGATTAGGGATGCAGTTCTTCATGGCTGCCATCTATATAGGAAATTATTTTTCAGGTCCATCTGGCCTGATGTTTAGGGACGCAGTTCTACATGGCTGCCATCTATATAGGAAATTATTTTTCAGGTCCATCTGGCCTGATGTTTAGGGAAGCAGTTTTTCATGGCTGCTGTCTATATAGGAAATTATTTATCAGGTCCTTCTGGCCTGACGTTTAGGGAAGCAGTTCTTCATGGCTGCCATTTATATAGGAAATTATTTTTCAGGTCCATCTGGCCTGATGTTTAGGGAAGCAGTTCTTCATGGCTGCTGTCAATAGGAATTAATTTTTTCAGGTCCTTCTGGCGTGATGTTTAGGGAAGCAGTTCTTCATGGCTGCAGACTATAGGAAATTATTTTTCAGGTCCTTCTGGCCCGATGTTTAGGGAAGCAGTTCTTCATGGCTGCTGTCTATATAGGAAATTATTTATCAGGTCCTTCTGGCCTGATGTTTAGGGAAGCAGTTCTTCATGGCTGCCATTTATATAGGAAATTATTTTTCAGGTCCTTCTGGCCTGATGTTTAGGTAAGCAGTTCTTCATGGCTGCTGTCTATAGGAATTTATTTTTTCAGGTCCTTCTGGCCTGATGTTTAGGGAAGCAGTTCTTCATGGCTGCCATCTATATAGGAAATTATTTATCAGGTGCTTTTGGCCTGATGTTTAGGGAAGCAGTTCTTAATGGCTGCCATCTATATAGGAAATTATTTATCAGGTGCTTCTGGCCTGATATTTAGGGAAGCAGTTCTTCATGGCTGCCATATATATAGGAAATTATTTATCAGGTCCATGTGGCCTGCTGTTTAGGGAAGCAGTTCTTTAAGGCTGCCAACTATATAGGAAATTATTTATCAGGTCCCTCTGGCCTGATGTTTAGGGAAGCAGTTCTTCATGGCTGCCATATATATAGGAAATTATTTATCAGGTCAATCTGGCCTGATGTTTAGGGAAGCAGTTCTTCATGGCTGCCATCTATATAGGAAATTATTTATCAGGTCCATCTGGCCTGATGTTTAGGGAAGCAGTTCTTCATGGCTGCCATCTATATAGGAAATTATTTATCAGGTCCCTCTGGCCTGATGTTTAGGGAAGCAGTTCTTCATGGCTGCCATCTATATAGGAAATTATTTATCAGGTCCATCTGGCCTGATGTTTAGGGAAGCAGTTCTTCATGGCTGCCATCTAAATAGGAAATTATTTATTAGGTCCATGTGGCCTGCTGTTTAGGGAAGCAGTTCTTCAGGGCTGCCATCTATATAGGAAATTATTTATCAAGTCCCTCTGGCCTGATGTTTAGGGAAGCAGTTCTTCATGGCTGCCATCTATATAGGAAATTATTTATCAGGTCCCTCTGGCCTGATGTTTAGGGAAGCAGTTCTTCATGGCTGCCGTCTATATAGGAAATTATTTATCAGGTCCATCTGGCCTGATGTTTAGGGAAGCAGTTCTTCATGGCTGCCATCTATATAGGAAATTATTTATCAGGTCCATCTGGCCTGATGTTTAGGGAAGCAGTTCTTCATGGCTGCCATCTATATAGGAAATTATTTATCAGGTCCATCTGGCCTGATGTTTAGGGAAGCAGTTCTTCATGGCTGCCATCTATATAGGAAATTATTTATCAGGTCCTTCTGGCCTGATGTTTAGGGAAGCAGTTCTTCATGGCTGCCATCTAAATAGGAAATTATTTATTAGGTCCATGTGGCCTGCTGTTTAGGGAAGCAGTTCTTCATGGCTGCCATTTATGTAGGAAATTATTTATCAGGTCCATCTGGCCTGATGTTTAGGGAAGCAGTTCTTCATGGCTGCCATCTATATAGGAAATTATTTATCAGGTCCGTCTGGCCTGATGTTTAGGGAAGCATGTTCTTCATGGCTGCCATCTATATAGGAAATTATTTATCAGGTCCCTCTGGCCTGATGTTTAGGGAAGCAGTTCTTCATGGCTGCCATCTATATAGGAAATTATTTATCAGGTCCCTCTGGCCTGATGTTTAGGGAAGCAGTTCTTCATGGCTGCCATCTATATAGGAAATTATTTATCAGGTCCATCTGACCTGATGTTTAGGGAAGCAGTTCTTCATGGCTGCCATCTATATAGGAAATTATTTATCAGGTCCATCTGGCCTGATGTTTAGGGAAGCAGTTCTTCATGGCTGCCATCTATATAGGAAATTATTTATCAGGTCCATCTGGCCTGATGTTTAGGGAAGCAGTTCTTCATGGCTGCCATCTAAATAGGAAATTATTTATTAGGTCCATGTGGCCTGCTGTTTAGGGAAGCAGTTCTTCATTGCTGCCATTTATATAGGAAATTATTTATCAGGTCCCTCTGGCCTGATGTTTAGGGAAGCAGTTCTTCATGGCTGCCATCTATATAGGAAATTATTTATCAGGTCCATCTGGCCTGATGTTTAGGGAAGCAGTTCTTCATGGCTGCCATCTATAGGAATGTATTTTTTCAGGTCCTTCTGGCCTGATGTTTAGGGAAGCAGTTCTTTATGGCTGCCATCTATATAGGAAATTATTTATCAGGTCCATCTGGCCTGATGTTTAGGGAAGCAGTTCTTCATGGCTGCCATCTAAATAGGAAATTATTTATTAGGCCCATGTGGCCTGCTGTTTAGGGAAGCAGTTCTTCAGGGCTGCCATCTATATAGGAAATTATTTATCAGGTCCCTCTGGCCTGATGTTTAGGGAAGCAGTTCTTCATGGCTGCCATCTATATAGGAAATTATTTATCAGGTCCTTCTGGCCTGATGTTTAGGGAAGCAGTTCTTCATGGCTGCCATCTATATAGGAAATTATTTATCAGGTCCATCTGACCTGATGTTTAGGGAAGCAGTTCTTCATGGCTGCCATCTATATAGGAAATTATTTATCAGGTCCATCTGGCCTGATGTTTAGGGAAGCAGTTCTTCATGGCTGCCATCTATATAGGAAATTATTTATCAGGTCCATCTGGCCTGATGTTTAGGGAAGCAGTTCTTCATGGCTGCCATCTAAATAGGAAATTATTTATTAGGTCCATGTGGCCTGCTGTTTAGGGAAGCAGTTCTTCATTGCTGCCATTTATATAGGAAATTATTTATCAGGTCCCTCTGGCCTGATGTTTAGGGAAGCAGTTCTTCATGGCTGCCATCTATATAGGAAATTATTTATCAGGTCCATCTGGCCTGATGTTTAGGGAAGCAGTTCTTCATGGCTGCCATCTATAGGAATGTATTTTTTCAGGTCCTTCTGGCCTGATGTTTAGGGAAGCAGTTCTTCATGGCTGCCATTTATATAGGAAATTATTTATCAGGTGCTTCTGGCCTGATATTTAGGAATGCAGTTCTTCATGGCTGCCATCTATAGGAATTTATTTTTTCACGTCCTTCTGGCCTGATGTTTAGGGAAGCAGTTCTTCATGGCTGCCGTCTATATAGGAAATTATTTATCAGGTGCTTCTGGCCTGATATTTAGGAATGCAGTTCTTCATGGCTGCCATCTATAGGAATTTATTTTTTCAGGTCCTTCTGGCCTGATGTTTAGGGAAGCAGTTCTTCATGACTGCTGTCTATATAGGAAATTATTTATCAGGTGCTTCTGGCCTGATGTTTAGGGAAGCAGTTCTTCATGGCTGCCATCTAAATAGGAAATTATTTATTAGGTCCTTGTGGCCTGCTGTTTAGGGAAGCAGTTCTTCATGGCTGCCATCTATATAGGAAATTTATTATCAGGTGCTTCTGGCCTGATGTTTAGGGAAGCAGTTCTTCATGGCTGCCATCTATAGGAATTTATTTTTTCAGGTCCTTCTGGCCTGATATTTAGGGAAGCAGTTCTTCATGGCTGCCATCTATAGGAATTTATTTTTTCAGGTTTTTCTGGCCTGATATGTTTAGGGAAGCAGTTCTTCATGGCTGCCATCTATATAGGAAATTATTTATCAGGTGCTTCTGGCCTGATATTTAGGAATGCAGTTCTTCATGGCTGCCATCTATAGGAATTTATTTTTTCAGGTCCTTCTCTCCTGATGTTTAGGGAAGCAGTTCTTCATGGCTGCCATATATATACGAAATTATTTATCAGGTCCATCTGGCCTGATATTTAGGAATGCAGTTCTTCATGGCTGCCATCTATAGGAATTTATTTTTTCAGGTCTTTCTGGCCTGATGTTTAGGGAAGCAGTTCTTCATGGCTGCCATCTATAGGAATTTATTTTTTCAGGTCCTTCTGGCCTGATGTTTAGGGATGCAGTTCTTCACGGCTGCCGTCTATAGGAATTTATTTTTCAGCTTGTTATGTGTGTCAAACATTTTGCTTTCTTCAGGTTAACAATTATTTTAAATATAAAATTTTGTTCTTTTTTTTTTCAAAAAAATTACAAAATTTTCTTCGTGTTTTTGATATGTTTTGTCAATTACGTTTTTTTTTATTCTGTATTAATCATAGAATATTTGTTTGAACTGCAAATCCCTCCAGAGTACATATGTTGAGAAGACATGTGGTACTATTGATTGCAATTCATGTGTCGGATGGAAGCGTTAAGCCTGGTGGACCCCCTGCTGCTTTTTGGTATAAGTGGGGTTACGTGCCACCAGCAGGCATCACTTTCTCCCTCATCACACCTCGTACAACACAACTTTACATAAACACATCTTACACTCCTCTCTGTACACAATACAAGAATACATTGTCTAAGAATGTGGTGCATATAGTGTAAATCATCATTTTACAGCACTACGACTTCAAAATTGAATGTTTTGGGCTTCTCAATAATCTTCCTCCGAACTCTTCTATCTTCTGCCAATCTCAGGTTGTTACTCTCATATTCTTCAAATCCTCCAAAACATCGTCCTGCCTTCTCATCTCAGGTCTGTCAACAGCTCTAGTTCCTGCAGGCTTCCATTTGTATGGTTTTTTTAACTAATCTTTGGTGATCCATTCTCATCAGGTGACCAAATCATCCAATCCTGAGAGATCTGATATGGTTTATTATATTTTGATTTTAAATTTATAATTCAATTCTCTATTTGATTTCATTTTCCAAGTTTGGTCTGTTCCTTTATTTGGATCAAACTTTTTTTGTGAGTATCTTTCTTTAAAAATTGACAATGTTTGTTTGGTTGTTTCTTTGAGAGTCTAAGTTTCTCTTGCATAAGTCACTGTCGGTCTTATTAGTGTTTTGTATAATCTATGTTTGGCAGATTTAGGTATTAGTTTACTTCTAAATAATGTTAAATGTTCATAATGCACCTCATCTCCATTTACAATTCTTTAACTTCTTCTTCCAGTGAATTGTGTCCATTCACTGTTGTACCCAAATACGTAAAAGCTGACCCTGATTTAATTTGACTATTATCTATTTGTAGATCGTGTGTGTTTCTATTGAAGTTACTGCATTTTACGAATTCTGTTTTCTTCTTCTTCACTTCACGGGGTAGGCAAAATTTGCCTGTTCTGCCTCACAGTTGTTCTGTCCATCTTTTCACTGGCCTTCCTACATTGCTTGAACCTCTTGGCTTGTAGTTGAATGCTGCTCTTGGTAATCTTGTTACATTGATTTTTTCCACATGTGTAAACAATTTCTCTCTATATTCTCTGATTTTCTCATTCAATTGATATATATTTAACTCTGTTCTTATATCTTCATTCTTTATCTGAGCACAATCTTGTGCAGCCTTTTGTTCTTTTAAGGAAGTTCACTTCTGCGCTCTGTATTCTACTTGGTAATTTTTTGGTTATTACCCAAGTTTGATTCCCATAAAGTAATGTAGGAACTGCCAATGTTTTATAAAACTTCAATCTAGCATCTCTTCTTGTTTTATTCTTTAATATTTTATGTATAGTTGTGCATATCATTTGAAATTTCGACAGTTTCATATGTATGTCTCTTTTAGTTTTTGGGTTTATAGTAAAATTACAACCCAAATAATTAAAATTTGTTACTTGTTCCAGAGGTTTGTTGTCTATTACGGTTTTTGATCTTATATGTTCATGAATTCTGTTTTATTTGTGTTTATTATCAATCCAAATTGCTTAGATTCCTTTTCAAGTTCTATGAAAGTTCCTATTAGTGTTTGTTGTGTTTTTGCTGCAATCATTATATCATATAAATTGAAAATAGACCCCATTGATGCCAACTATCTGCTTAGCACAGAACCTGAAGCACAAGTGGCAGTGGGTGGCATCAGAACAAACACACAATTTCTTTATGGTGAAATTAAATGTTTCTTACCTCTCCTCACATAAATCTTCTAAGTAGATCACGATTTCAAGACCACAACGGTCTCATCTTCAGCACTTTCTTGGCAACTGATGTTATGTCGATTGGAAGAAACTCTTCTTTTTCCCTATGTTGGTGCACCTGATCCAGAGGTTCATCGGTCCACCAACAGAGGGAAGAAGAAGAGTTTCTTCCGATCGACATAACATCAGTTGCCAAGAAAGTACTGAAGATCAGACAGTTGTCTCGAAATCGTAATCTACTTAGAAGATTTATGTGAGGAGAGGTAAGAAACGTTTAATTTCACCATAAATTAAACCTCATAGTGATTAACTCCTGTAACAGTTAAACACACTTTCTTTACTACACATAAAATAATTATATTTCTAGCTTTTTTAAATAAAAGCTGCATTATGAATTTGTTGTGGATAGTAAACCAGGCCAGTGCGGCCACTTCAGATTTTGTGTGTAGTTAGTGTAGGTAGAGTAGATGTAGCTAGGGACGAAGTGGCCATTAGCATCAGTCCTAATATAAGCATTGTTGTTACAATCCTCATATTGGGATTGTTGCTGAAATAAATGTGCATTGTAAACATGTGGGCCTCCCAACAATGTGGGTCATGTGTGTCTGTGCTTGTACACAAACACACACACAAAAATGTTTCAACTGTTATCATTATTTGTATTTCATGTTTAATCATCTTTTGTTTGTTTCAGGTTAATTATTGTTTCTTTGTTTCAGGATTGATTATTGTTTTTTTTGTCTAATCTGAATGTAATATTGTTTTTTTTTTTGTCTAATCTGAATGTACTATTGTTTTTTTTTGTCTATTCTGAATGTACTATTGTTTTTTTGTCTAATCTGAATGAAGTGTTGTTTTTTTTATTTGAGGTCCACATTTAAAATGTTTCTTAGTTCCATAGAGTCTGTAGTTTGTCTTTCAAGGAAATGGTATACTTAGTTTTTGGTGTTTGTAGTTAGATTTTTTGAGTGTATTTATGTCTAATAAAATACTTCTCTTGCAGGTTTAGAGAAACATTGTAGGGGTTGGAATAGAAGCAGATTGAGTTGCCGTTCCAGCCCCTACCGACGCTGCAAATCGCAGCTGATAGAGAGATTTATTAGTTACTATACTTTCCCTTGCCCTGTCTCTGATTAATTAGAGATTATTTTGGTATGAATTTGACAATGAGTTCCACATTCTCTCGTCCAGTACCTCATTGGCACCTTCAGTGCAGCAGGGAGGGAAAAACGAGGAAGAGTTGGACAATTGTCATTCAAAATTACATTCCTTGTTATTTAAAGATTGTTTTATTTTCAATATAAATTTGATGGCTGGATCCACGTTCATTTGCCCAGTACCTCAATAGCACCTTCAGTGCAGCAGGGAGGGAAAAGCAAGGAAGAGATGGACAGCTGTCATACAAAATTTAATTTTTGCCGAGTTGGCTTTTGTCGGAAGTAATATTGTTTACAATATTACATCCGGGTGTGAAATTAAACTTTGGCTTTTCTTAATTTCATGCCCCCCCTCCATACCCTGTGCCTCATCGTGGCGAGGGGGTGAAACAAACAATGTCACATTATAAAAAAATGTCAACCAATATTTTACAATTACGTTGTATCTCCGTTGTAACTCGTCACCTAAATTATTGGTTCAGCTATTTTAGTATACTTTTCTGTAAGAGAAATTCTCATAATATTGACGATGACGGTTGAAAGTGGCTTTAACTTCTATAATAATATAAAATTATGGAATATTCACCTGAAAGGTCCGTCTCCTCAACTTAATTAATCATTTAACTGATTAATTAAGTTGAGGAGGCGGACCTTTCAGGTGAATATTCCATAATTTTATATTTTAATTTTGAATAATACTTCAACGGAACACATCATGAATCTTATAAAAGTTGACTTCTAAAATAGTTTAGATAAAATGTTTGTACACATCATCTCATAAAGTTCTGTGTTTTCACGATACCGATTTCAAAGACCATTTGCCTTCATATTCAGTCAAGCTTCAACTTCTACAACAGAACACTTCTCTGGAAGAGATTTCAAGGCAGGTTGACATTTTCCTTGTTAGTAAATTTTATTTTACGAAAATAATGTGACGTTGTTTGGCTAAAGCAGGGTTGATAGGCCTAGATATATCTTGACTTACCAGTTGACTGCTGGCTTCATATTCTAACTAACTCACTGGCACTATCGAACCTGTAGGTTCATAGCCATGCAGACATAAGCTCTCCATACATCCCTATCCTGAGCCTTAACTCTGTCAGGTAAAATAAAGCTATTATTAACGACAGTGGACAGAATTGCCAGTCTCAAGACAACCCTTGAGGATGCCAGACACAGTCTCTGGCAAAATGTAGGGGAACTACAAGCCTCACGACCGCGGCCTACAACCCAAACATCTTCAAGATCATCATAGCAACTCCGGCCATGAAAGTCTACGTCAATACAATAATTTATTTATACGCAGATTTTCAATGTTTACACATATTTCTGTGACTAAAGTTTTATTTTCCTTCACCACTCGTCTTTATCCATCCACTCCATGTCCTCCTCTAGTCCTCTTGTTGTCATTCCAGTTCTTATTTCTTGCATCCATGAGTTTAGAGTTTTCTTTTTTTTTTTTTTTTTTTTCATGTAGGCACTAGACCAATGATTTTCTCGTTAACTTTTCTTCTTGCATTTGTCATACATGCCTATACCAATTTAATTTTGTATATCAAATTTGTGAATTTTTAACATTGAGGTTCAATTCATAAGAATTAAATGAATCGTGATTTCTTCTTATCTGATACTTCTATGTTTTTTTAACATAGCACTGCAGTATCAGTGACCCATTGTCACCATCCTCAGCTGTTTTCACAACTATCAATTTTTTCTTTTGCTGGTAATTATCCATACTGCCATCTGGTGTTCTTTTGAAGGAATTCCTTCAAATTATCCAAACTGCCATCAAAAGATGACACCAGATGGCAGTTTGGATAATTACCAGCAAAAGAAAAAATTGAGTTGTGAAAACAGCTGAGGATGGTGACAATGGGTCGCTGATACTACAGTGCTGTGTTTAAAAAAACATAAAGTATGAGGTAAGAAGAAATCACGATTCATATAATTCTTACTAATTTAATTGCTTATTGTGGAAAGCAATGGGAAGGTACCACACCTATAATTCCCTAGTAAAGCTACAAAGCATACCATGAAAATGATATGATTGCAGTGAAAGACCTGCTCTCAGGCAGAATTACTATGGATGGATGGATATCTTATATAATCTAGCATTGAATATCTAATATTAATTTTTTCTTGTATGACAATACTTATTTTTTTCTAATTTTGAACATCTTGTGCTTTCCTCAAAAAATCCATTTCCATAGACATAAGTTTTTGCTGAATTTCCAAACTTTAGCTCTATATGTGACAGTACTTCTCACTATTGAATTATTTTTGTAACTTTTTTATTTTTTTTTGTAGGCTTGCTATGGAGAGGGAAGTCTGGAGGAGGCGAAGGTCCTTATTTGGCTGTAGTGCCATTTTAGAACAACAACAACTTTTTTTTTGTAATCAATTGAGTTGGTGTTTACTTGATGAAAATCCATATATTAAAGAAATATGTCGTAATGTCATACATAGGCCCACTTTCAAATAAAATATCTAAACACTTTAAAAAGTTGAACATTAATGTGGCATTTAAAACTAATAAAACTCTACAAAATATAATAAAAAACAATAAAACCAAAACAAAAAAATAAAAAATTATCAGGTGTATATAAATTGAAGTGTGGCACATGTGACAATGTCTATATAGGACAAACTGGTAGACCTTTTATCTCTCGGATAAAGGAACACACGAGAGCATATAACAGAAATTTAGAAAATTCAAAATATGCTAACCACCTATTCCAATTTAATGATTGTTTCGATCCAAATTTTGAAATTTTGCATATTTGTGATAAGGGTAAGAAGTTAGATCTTTTGGAGGCTGTAGAAATTAATAAATTTAAAAGTAGTAAAAAACTGTTAAATTCTCAACTTGATTTGAATGAATCCCCTTTGTTAAATTAAAAAATTTAAATAAATATTGTTGTATTGTTGCTTAGATCAGTTGGAACACAATTCATAATTTAACATGTCTGAAGAAGGTACAGTGTACCGAAACAGCTGTCACTGAATTATATAATAAATGTGAAAATCAAATAAAACTGTTTTATTTTTATTTAATTAATATACAGTTATTTAGGTTGGCAACCTCGAAATGTAGGAAGTTGAACTTTGAATCATGGTCTCCATTGCTGTAAGTATGAAAGAATGCTAATATTGTGCAAAAATTGAATTACAGGTATGTTGCCATCTTGATGAAGTTTGATGAACTGGATGTAGATTCTATTCATGTGCATCTTGAACGTTGTGAAGAACTGTGTAGTACGACAAGGATAACTGCAGCAGCTGTAAACAATCGGACTATTAAAATATAAATAGACATTAATAGCATATTATGATGCGAGGTTGCGTAGTGGACTTTACAGAATCTAGGAAAAATGTTTAAAAACCAAGCGATAGCAAGGTTTTTAATTTCCGAAATTCTGTAAAACACTTCACAAATGTGCGTTGTACATTATTTTTTTTGCGCAATGGTGTTCATCAAATATAATTTATTCTTCAGTGAGAAGTGTCAAAATATTAATAAAAACACACACACACACGCACATATATATATATATATATGTTATAATTAATTGTTGAACATTGAGCAATGCAAACTTAATATGGTATGATAAGAAAAATAAATGCCTGGATGGGATTCGAACCCGGAACTCTGAGTCTGTACCTCAGCGTGATATCCATTACACCACCAGGCGAATCCAATTCAAATGCGTTACTGCTATAAAGTAAAAATATTCTCTTTAATTTGCTTACTTGTTATAGTCAGCTACTATATGGCAGTGAAGACCGAGTTCTCGCGACATCTAGTAATAATGGAGAATATAATACATATATAAGAAAAATAAGTGTTTGAATTGGATTCGCCTGGTGGTGTAATGGATATCACGCTGAGGTACAGACTCAGAGTTCCGGGTTCGAATCCCATCCAGGCATTTATTTTTCTTATCATACCATATATATAAAACTTTGAAAACAATTGAATTAATAGGTTAAAAATATGTAATATTATGAGTTGGGAGCGGATTTTTATGTACTAAAAGTTGTGATTGCAACATAGTATAGTGAGAAGTTAGGCTTATGACTGTCTTCTGTTTTGGTTCCACACACAAACAGTTGAATAGTATAGTGAGAAGTTAGGCTTATGACTGTCTTCTGTTTTGGTTCCACACACACACAGTTGAATAGTATAGTGAGAAGTTAGGCTTATGACTGTCTTCTGTTTTGGTTCCACACACACACAGTTGAATGTATAATGAGAAGTAAGACTTTTGACTGTCTTTTATCTTGTTTTACACACAAACAGTTGAATAATATATACTATCTGCATTGCAATCTTATCTTTTATTACATAAAAATCCGCTCCCTAATTATGAGTCATCTATTTAGCCTAACCACAACAATAGTAACCTGCACACTGGTTCAAAATGACTTTTGTTCACTCCTATCCTAATAATGGCCTAATTATCATTCTGTTTTTAGAGAAGAAAATTTAATTTACCAGAGAGGTCTTGGTATCCATTGACAACGGCATGTAATTGCTCAACTTACTTCCCTAGGGAATCTTTAACCGATTTGATATTTCTTCCACTTACTTATACCAGACTCTTTTAACTTACTATCTAACCTCTGTTGGTTAACTCTTGTTTTTTTTTCGACCCTGATGCTATTAGGGCATCCGAGGGCAAGGGAATCTTTCCTTTCTTCCATTTCTTCTTTCCTTTATTTTCTTTTCTTCTCCAGCAAAGCCTGACCAGAGGCTATAAGATGACAGCACCATCACTGGTCTTGCCTTCCTTTGGCCAGCAACCAATCGAAGGGACTATTATTATGCTTTCAAGTCTTATACGAGAATTTTCTATAGGATCGTAACAGGCCTTGGCCTAATACTTGGAAGGAAGAAGAAGAAGAAAAATAATAGACTTATGTACTTAAAATTTTATTGAATAATACAGTACAATTTTATTTATTTATTTATCTATTTTTATTCAATGGCCCAGGTTGTCATTTTTACATTTCTGGTGTTCTCTCCTGGCATTGGCTTAATTGTAACTCATTTCTGAAGTTGGGGCTCCTGGAAGGCGGAGTTACGTTACTCTGATGATATGATGGGTGATAAATGATAATGAAGCGCCAGGAGAGTTCTTAACCTAAACTTAACCTAAATTCCAATTGAACTCTTCAAACCAAGATATAAATTGACATGAAATATAAAAAATAAACATAATTATTAGTACAGGAGTGAACAAAATTATATACACAATTTGGGAAGTAAGTACGTTACTAGTCTGGAACTTGTTTGCTAGTCCTCAAACACGTCCTCGACTGTAATGTACTACTTACTTCCCTTGTTGCATACATAACTATTAAAAGTAAAAAGTATTGTAACCAATTGTTGTAGCTTATTATTTTTACTTACAGCTAGACAAGTTTCATTTGATATCACGTAGAAGGGTCCACCAGTCAGTTTTAAAGGCTTCTGTCCCCTCATCATTACTATCATAATGGATTTCTTCCAGTGTTTTGGTTTGTCAATCCAGTCACTTTCGTAAATTGCATCAGCGACTTGTAAACTCTGAAACAAAAATGTGTTAATTGAATGAACATTATTGCTAAAACATCCTATCTCAAATCTTTTTTCTAAAAATGAGTTAATTGCAGATTTAATGCCCTTACATACGGATATATATTCTGTGCTTAAAGGACCTTCTCCAGGCTTCATACAGAGCCACTGAAGAGCATTTCATTTTTTTAGTTTCATGCTGAAATGTACCTACTCTAGGATAGTCTTCAAGCAGTCACCTTGACAATTTTGTGTATTGCACAAAGAACCTTTTAGCAATGACCAATTGAGGAAGAGTGAGTCAGTGAAGAGAGAATGAGAGAGAATGAGAGTGTGTGAGAGAATGATAATGTGTGTGAGAGTGTATGAGAAAGTCAGGGTGTGTGTGAGTGAGAGAGTGAATGTGAGAGTTTGTCAGAGAGTAAGAGTGTATAAGAGAGTGAGTGTATATGTGAGATTGAGAGTGTGAGAGATAGTGAGTGTGTGAGAGAGGGAGAGAGTGTGAGAAAGGGTGTATGAAGGAGTGAGAGAGAAAAAGTATGAGTGTCAGAGGATGTTAGTATGAGAGAGAGAGAGAGAGAGAGAGAGAGAGAGTGTGTGTGTGTGTGTGTGTGTGTGTGTGTGTGTGTGTGTGTGTGTGTGTGAGAGAGAGAGAGAGAGAGTGAAAAAGTGAGTTTGTGATAGTGTGAGTGTGCAATTGTGAATGTGTAATATAGTGCGAGTGTGATAAAGTGCATGTGAGAGAGTGAGAATGTGAGGGGGTGAGAATGTGAGAATCTGAGAGTGAAAATCTGAGAGAGCGACAGGGTGAGAATCTGAGAGTGAGAGAATGTGAGAGTGAGAAAATCTGAGAGGGTGAAAATCTGAGAGAGTGAGAATGTGTGAGTGTGTGTGTGCTTGTGTGAGTGGAAAAGTGAGTTTGTGATAGTATGAATGTGTGATTGTGAATGTGTAATAGTGTGAATGTGATTTTGAGAGAGAGTGATAAGTGCATGTGAGAGGGTGAGTGTAAATGACTATGAATGTTTGAAAGAGTGTGACTATGAGAATGAGAGAGTGTGAGTTTTAGAGAGTGTGTTTTCAGTGTATAAGTACAAGAGTGTGTGTTGGCTGAGATTGAAACTGACCCAAGAAAGATGGCTACTATGAAGTGAAGTGTAAGGAAGCGATTCAATTTATTTTAAGGTTATAATTACTGTATTAAATAAAATATAAAATGGAAAAACTGCACTCAAACTAGTGTGAAATATTTTCGAAGTCCTATAGAACAACAGTGCGCATGCGCCAGAGTTTATAGAGCCAGCAACAACCACATATCGATTATCATCCTCGATTACTATCTGTCGCTATGAAATTTAAATGACCAATATTTGCAATAAATCCCCAAATCTATGTTAAAAAATATAATAATACTATTAAAATTACCAAACATTTATTAAAAATGGGTGTACACTTACTTATCACTCCCTAACGCTGATCCAACCAGTGATAATCCAAAACAACGATAGAAAAATCATAGACTAAGTAATACATTCTGTGGAGAAAATAGCAGTTAGCATCACAATATTGTCTAACAGTGTCATAATATTATTTGCATATTTAAATAAATACTTAAAAATTGTTTGAAAAAGTTTAAAATATTAAATAATGTTAGTAAATGTAGAAGAGCTATAGTTTACAAGAATGTAACTGAAAAATCAAGCGCTAGTAGAAGTGCAGTTGAGCCTATAAAATTAATAAATGTTAACATACCAGGCTTGTAAGTCGACTTCCAGCGCTGCAGATCATGTACAGCTCAATGGTTGTTCCCAAGAAAAACTGTGCCTGTGCCCAAATCTTCAGACCCCCGCCTTCCATCTGTATAAAAAAGCATATTATGTGTATATTCAATAAGTACATATAAATAGGTTAAGACAAAACAGGTAAGTGCCATTTTCTCCTGTCATTTTTCTACATGCTTTATATTAGCTTGACCTGTATCTATCTAATGGAATTTTTCAACATAATTTTCACCCACTTAAAAACATTGGATCGACTTGAAACTTTGTATACTTGTAAAGGACCAATGACAATACAATAATTTCATAAATAATATATAAAGGTTGTGGACTTATTGACTTTTTAGTTCATTGTTATAAGAAATTAATATTGTATCCTTTGGTAGCTCAGTTGGTAGAGCAGTGGACTGTAGTGGTATATAATTTCAGTAATCCATAGGTCAATGGTTCAAATCTGGCCTGGAGGATTTTCTTAGAAGAGTATTACTTTTAGCTCATACTACAATAGTATCGAAATTAAAGATATTTACATTTTTATCTTACTCTGTAAAATAATAATGACAATTTTGTAAACTTACCACATTGTAATTTAGCCAAAAAATATGAGAAGGATACGATTAACTGTAACTATTTATCTATATTAAAATATTCAAAAATATTATAATGTTAGATAACAATAATCTTAAAAATATATAATTATATTCGTGCCTAGACACTAAAAATATTGCAAGCAATTAAATTTTCATGGGATTCCAGTTTATGACAATCAATTAAACTAAAAATTTTAAAAAATAAATAATAGTTTAAAAAACTAAAACAAGCTTTATTAGAAAACCAAACTAAAAAATAAAGAAATAAATAATAGTTTTAAAAAACTAAAACAACACTCTTTATTAGAAATCTGAACTAAAAAATGGAAAATAGTTTTATTTTCCAACACGCTTGGGATAAAATTAAAGTGGTCAACAAAAAAATCATCTTCAACACATCTAGAATAAAACTAGAGTTATCTACAAAAAAAATTACCATCAAAAGCGTGTGGTGCTCTATATCAATTAATATATTTGATAATAAACAGATATTGGTAAAAGTAAAGTCTCTAAGAAGAAAACGTAAAAACCATAAAAACCACCCTTGATTTCCAAATCCTCTAAATAAATTGGAAATCACTCGTAGCACTACTAATGATGATGATGATGGCCAGATTATGTTCGGGGACCATTTGTGCATTAATGTTTCATGAATTTTATTATACAGATAAGAAAAAACCTCGAAAAAATTCTCACACAGCAAACTTGTCCCGACCGGGGATTGAACCCCCGGCTCACTGAGTTACGAGGCAACAATATTATAATACCCTCATATATAATTAAATACAAAGATGCCGACTACCACCACTATAATAATTCCGCATGTTAATCATTGTCAAGCATTGTCGCGCGGCACCCGCTTTTATATAAACGGACAACCATCATAGTGAGGCGATAATTTCCTGACGCCAAAGCAATACAAATCAGTATCTACACCAACAATGGCGTAACAGCCCAATTTTGGGTCTTAGCCTCTACTTGGTTAGCAGTTTCTAGACCAAGTCAATTTAATCGCTCTTATTTCCCCATAGATGTCATGAATGGTATGCGGTCAACATACCAACCCAATGAGACAACTAAGTTATTACTAGGATGGTGAGGTCGGTAAATTTTACTTAGAAGCATTTTTCATTCAGGCTTAAGGTTCTTTTACGAGCCTGAAATTCTTCAGACTCGGGACCCGCGCCTTAAAGTTCCTCCCGGAGGAGTTGTTCCATGGATTTATCGATCCTAAAAAAATCATCATCCCGGCCAAGTTTGAACCCGCGACTCTCAGGCCCAGAGGCAAGGAATGTAACCACTAGTCCACCTCGGCCGTACTTTTTTTTTATAGTTTGTGAAACTTGAAATTGGTCCTGGAAGGTAAAAACACATTATCAGTGTTATGGGAGAGCTTCGCTACTGCATTTGTGAAACACTTCAAGCATTGTCACACACAGGCTGTACCAGACTTATCGATTTCCTTCAAATTCCAACACACAGATAACAAACTTTACTAAACTGTAACAGAGCTAAGTTCCAGTTGTACTGTAAACAAACTTGCATAAGGTATGGAACATATGGTTAATGAACACGATAAACGTCCATTAGCTCAAGATAGGGATGTACGGAGACCTTATGTCCGTGAGGCCATGAACCTACGGGTTCGATAGTGCCAGTGAGTAAGTTAATAGAAGTATAAAGTTTGGAAAATATGGCTAATGAACATGAAAAAGATCCATTAGTTCTAGATAGGGATGTACGGAGAGCTTATGTCCGCGCGGCCATGAACCTACGGGTTCGATAGTGCCAGTAAGTTAGTTAATATAAGTATAAAGTTTGGAAAATATGGTTAATGAACATGAAAAACATCCATTAGCTCAAGATAGGGATGCATGGAGAGCTTATGTCCGTGAGGCCATGAACCTACGGGTTCTATAATGTCAATGAGTTAGTTAATAGAAATATAAAGTTTGGAAAATATGGTTAATGAACATGAAAAAGTCCATTAGTTCTAGATAGGGATGTACGGAGAGCTTATGTTCGCGCGGCCATGAACCTACGGGTTCGATATTGCCAGTAAGTTAGTTAATATAAGTATAAAGTTTGGAAAATATGGTTAATGAACATGAAAAACATCCATTAGCTCAAGATAGGGATGCATGGAGAGCTTATGTCCGTGAGGCCATGAACCTACGGGTTCGATAATGTCAATGAGTTAGTTAATAGAAATATAAAGTTTGGAAAATATGGTTAATGAACATGAAAAATCGCCCATTAGTTCTAGATAGGGATGTACGGAGAGCTTATGTTCGCGCGGCCATGAACCTACGGGTTCGATATTGCCAGTAAGTTAGTTAATAGAAGTATGAAGTTTGGAAAACATGGCTAATTAACATGAAAAACGCCCATTAGTTCTAGATAAGGATGTACAGAGAGCTTAAGTCCATTAAGGCCATGAACCTACGGGTTCGATAGTGCCAGTAAGTTAGTTAATATAAGTATAAAGTTTGGAAAACTATGGTTAATGAACATGAAAAAGTCCATTAGCTCAAGATAGGGATGTATGGAGAGCTTATGTCCGTGAGGCCATGAACCTACGGGATCGATAATGCCGATGAGTTAGTTAATAGAAATATAAAGTTTGGAAAATATGGTTAATGAACATGAAAAACGCCCATTTGTTCTAGATAGGGATGTACGGAGAGCTTATGTTCGCGCGGCTATGAACCTACGGGTTCGATAGTGCCAGTAAGTTAGTTAATAGAAGTATGAAGTTCGGAAAATGTGGCTAATTAACATGAAAAACGCCCATTAGTTCTAGATAGGGATGTACAGAGAGCTTAAGTCCATGAGGCCATGAACCTACGGGTTCGATAGTGCCAGTAAGTTAGTTAATATAAGCATAAAGTTTGGAAAATATGGCTAATTAACATGAAAAACGCCCATTACTTCTGGATAGGGATGTACGGAGAGCTTATGTCCGTGAGGCCATGGACCTACGGGTTCGATAGTGCCAGTAAGTTAGTTAATAGAAGTATAAAGTTTGGAAAATATGGCTAATTCACATGAAAAACGCCAATTGGTTCTGGATAGGGATGTACGGAGAGCTTATGTCCGTGAGGCTATGAACCTACGGGTTCGATAGTGCCAGTGAGTTAGTTAATAGAATTATAAAGTTTGGAAAATATGGCTAATTAACATGAAAAACGCCCATTAGTTCTGGATAGGGATGTACAGAGAGCATAAGTGCATGAGGCCATGAACCTACGGGTTCGATAGTGCCAGCGAGTTAGTTAATAGAAGTATAAAGTAGGGAAAAATATGGCTAATTGACATGAAAAACGTCCATAAGTTCAAGATAGGGATGTATGGAGAGCTTATGTCCGCGCGGCCATGAACCTACGGGTTCGATAGTGCCAGTGAGTTAGTTAATAGAAGTGTAAAGTTTGGAAAATAATGTTAATGAACATGAAAAGTCCATTATTTCAGGATAGGGATGCATGGAGAGCTTATGTCCGCGCGGCCATGAACCTACGGGTTCGATAGTGCCAGTAAGTTAGTTAATAGAAGTATAAAGTTTGGAAAATATGTCTAATTGACACGAAAAACGCCCATTAGTTCAGGATAGGGATGCATAGAGAGCTTATGTCCGCGCGGCCATGAACCTACGGGTTCTATAGTGCCAGTGAGTTAGTTGATGGAAGTACAAAATTTGGAAAAATATTTGAAATATGTTTACACAACATTCTGAGAAATGATTTAGATATGGCAACAGTGTTCAATATTCATTGTCTCCGGTCGATCGATAAATAAGTAAATGGCTCTATGTAAATTTTCAATCAGAATATTACACATTAAATAATTTTTAATATTTGCACGAAATATTTCAAACCAACATAAAAAATAAACATTTTCAGATAATCTTGGATAAATTTGCTATTAAATTTTGCTATTGAAATACCTCTGGGCTATTAGGCTGAATATATATTTAACTTTATTTGCAAAGTTTTTAATAATTTATTATTAACATTGTAAATACAGTTTGTTTGGGTTGTCAGGAATTGTGACAAACTTCAACAAGGTCACAGCACTGATCGTGTTTTGTTTTTCGGCAACACCGCTTGTAGCTGGCCTGAATATCCATCTCAAAACTTGGGAGATTTTTTAGAATTGAGGAAGTGAAGCTGTGTGGCGTTATTATAGCAGCTACAACTTTTAACAATTTAGCTCTTATAACTGTTAACAAACTAGCAGATGTAACAGTTTATACATATGTCTCAAACTTAAAAGGTACCGGTAACAAAAATAACTCATCCTAACTTTATTTATATATTTTTTCTAGAATATCTTATTGATTAGGTCACATTTTGGTTGGTTTTTAAATTATCTTGGTTTTAAACTTCATATTTAAATGTTTGTGTCGGATAGCTGTGATCAGCCATAATATTGTTATAATTCGGAATTATATGTTCATATGTTTTTAATTCATTGGCTGTGTATATAGCTGAGCCGGGGATTTTATGCCAGGTCCAGGAGTACATCTAAATAATTTGAAATAAAAACTAAAAAACACACCGATTATTGTAGCAGTACGGTAAGTGAATGTTAATTTTCTTTTCACAAGGAAAAAATGAATGGAAATGAATAAAAAATTCAAGTAATTTTAATGGAAGATTTACATATTTATAATTGAAATCATAACTGAATATTGCAAAGTCGCGTAGCTCTCTGTTATCTTCCCCATTCACCTAAACATAGCTTGAATTAATATTATAAATTAATTAAGAGTGAACAATTTAAAATATCTGTAAATACATACCGGCATATTCTTGTTTTGCGCTGGTTCGAGGCCACATGAGGAAGACAATTTTTTCATGTAGTTTCGGCCAGTATGTGACAGGTACCCACCTAGCATCGTGAGAAACTTGGGTAGCTACAATTAGTAGTGGCTTCAGGTACGAAAACCCTATAGTGACTGACTGACCGTCCTTTTCTGTGATTAGTAAATGTGTGGCCAGCAGCTTGTTTGTAAGTATTGTTCCTAGGTATTTGAATTCAACCACTTCTTAAATTTATCAACTGTTCATTTACATTATATAATTTATGGATATTATGAGCACCTTAAATGAAAAGTTGTTAATTTAATAAACTATAAAAAATAGAACATAATTTTCCCATAGCTTCTTTTAAGTACACTAGAAGAATGTTTTATTGCCTCTTCAATAATTTTGGACTTAATATTTGGACACAAAAGTCCACCGCTGTGGTCTCGAGATAGCGTGCTGCCTTGTCACGCAGCGGGCCCGGGTTCGATCCCCGGTCGAGACAATTTTTCTGGGTGAGGTTTTTATCGGGGTTTTTCCTCACCTGTAAGACAAATGTCAAGTAAACTTTAAGGCCCAAACGGTCCCCGAAATCATATGTCCATCGAAATCATCATCATCATTCATATTCATCTTAGATTAAGCTTAGGATTAGGGACTCTCCTGGCGCAGCACTATCATCATCATCACCCATCATATCATCGGGACAACGTAACCCCGCCTTCAGGCGCTCTAACCTCAGAAGTGGGTTACAATTACGCCATGCCAGGAGAGAACGCCAGAAATGTCGAAAGACAACCTGGGCATTTACAAAAAAAAAATATTTGGACAAAATAAGGTGTGCTCATATTGCCCAGAACATCAGTCTAATATGAGCATCGCTTTGATCTAACATGAGCACCTTGGAAGTCATTACGTGAAAAACATAAAAATCAGATTAGTGATTGTAGGAGATTTATAATAATTAAGGACCTAAAGAAACAAATTCTTAGTAGTCTCAACAGCAGATTAGCTTTCCCATGATTTTGCATATATTCTTCTAATACCGTTGCTCTATGTACTTCTCTGTCTTTACTAACATTTTGTAATATTTTAAACATGTTTCAATGATACTTCAACATTATTTTACAATTTTTATGTATTTATTTATTTACACAAAACACAATGACATTCATATTCTTTCAATGTCAACTCAATTATATTATTTTTGTTAGGTTATCTGGGGTAAAGGCGGCCGTCACGCAGGGCTGACAACCCGGCTGACATAAAGTGCCGATTATCTAGAAAAAAGTGGGAGCCTTAACCTCCTACTACCCCAAGGGCTTCCGGGCCTGGTGTGGGATCACTTTACTTACTTTTTAGTATTACTGTACATCAGATTAGTTTACTAACTAACTCACTGGCACTATCGAACCCCTAGGCTCATGGCCGCGCGGGACATAAGCTCTCCATATATCCCTATCCTGAGCCAATGTTTTCCAATCATCCTCTGTATAATCTACTTCCCTCAAATCATAGTTAATGTTATTCTCCCACCTCATTCTTGGTCTACCAACTGGGCGTTTTCGCTCTGGTTTTCCTACAAGAATCTTCCATGCACATCTTTCATTCCCCATTCGTGCCACATGTCCTGCCCATCGCAGTCTACGAGACTTAACTGTTCTCATTATATCTGGCTTCCTATAAAGACCATGTAATTCACTGTTATGCAGTCTTCTCCATTCACCTGTCTGTTCATCTCTCTTTGGTCCAAAAATTCTCCCAAGAACTTTATTCTCAAATACCCGTAATCTCCTTTCCTGCCTTAAAGTAAGAGTCCATGTTTCGCACCCATATAATATAACTGGTAGAATAATAGTTTTATATATTTTCAGTTTAATGTTTTTTGAAAGGAGTTGGGACATCAAGAGTCTCTGTAATGAATAATAACATGCATTTCTAATAAAGTTTGGGAATTTATTTCAAAAGTAGGTCATACAAATTTCACAGCCATGTGCTGCCATCTAACGACAGCTCTATAAACTTTCTGTAGGAGTTCAAATATATGTGGTTCCATCTACTCATACGCATGTGCACTGTCATTCTTTTAGGACTTAGAAAATTTATTGAGAAAGCTAAACTGCTGTTTTTCCTCTGAAGACTTCAGTGCAACACTGGGCCAGCCAACTTCTAAGGTTTTGGCATAAACCAAATCTGAATATAACAATGCATAATTATACCAAATTCTGTAAGTATGAGTATATGAAATGGTATGTGCTTGTCACTGTTTAGATTATTTTATTAAAATTATTCTTAATAATTAAATAAAAATAAAACTTAGTTTTATTTGATTTTCATATTTATTAAGATATAATTCAGTGACAGCTGTTTCGGTACACTGTACCTTCTTCAGACATGTTAAATTATGAATTGTGTTCCAACTGATCTAAGCAACAATACAACTATAATTTATTAAAAAAATTTAATTTAACAAAGGGGATTTATTCAAATCAAGTTGAGAATTTAACAGTTTATTACTACATTTCAATTTATTTATTTCTACAGCCTGCAAAAGGTCCAACTTCTTACCCTTATCACAAATATGTAAAATTTCAAAATTTGGATCAAAGCAATGATTAAATTGGAATAGGTGGTTGGCATATTTTGATTATTCTAAATTTCTTTTATATGCTCTCATGTGTTCCTTTGTCCGAGACATAAAAGGTCTACCAGTTTGTCCTATATAGACATTGTCACATGTGCCACACTTCAATTTATATACACCTGATAATTTTTTTCTTTTTTTATTAAGTAAAACCGAAAAAAATAAAATAAAATAAAAAAATAAAAATGGTTGTATTGTTGCTTTTTTTATTAAATAAAACCAAAAAAAAAAGAAAAAGAAAAATTATCAGGTGTATATAAATTGAAGTGTGGCACATGTGACAATGTCTATATAGGACAAACTGGTAGACCTTTTATTTCTCGGACAAAGGAACACATGAGTGCATATAACAGAAATTTAGAAAATTCAAAATATGCTAACCACCTATTCCAATTTAATCATTGTTTTGATCCAAATTTTGAAATTTTACATATTTGTGATAAGGGTAAGAAATTTGACCTTTTGGAGGCTGTAGAAATAAATAAATTGAAAAGTAGTAATAAACTGTTAAATTCTCAACTTAATTTGAATTAATCCCCTTTGTTAAATTAAAAAAATTAAATAAATATTGTTGTATTGTTGCTTAGATCAGTTGGAACACAATTCATAATTTGTTAACATGTCTAAAGAAGGTACAGTGTACCGAAACAGCTGTCACTGTATTATATCCTAATAATTATGAAAATCAAATAAAACTAAGTTTTATTTTTATTTAATTAATAAATAAATATGGATTTTCATCAAGTAAACACCAACTCAATTTATTATAGAATTATTTTTGTTTGTGATTTTAATATTCCTTATTATTATGTTTTTCATTTGATTTTGTGGGAAGGAACATATGGCACTGTAATATAGAGTAATTAAAACTGGCCTGTTTGAGTGTTGTAGTAAAATGAGCAATCAGCGCCCCCCTGTGTTAACATGACAACTCATACATCCATGTAACATGAGCACCACTGTGTGCTTGTTTGTCATATGGCATCATCATCATCCATGCAAGTATTAGGCCATGTGGCCTGTTGCGGTTTCAAAGAGGAGTTTTCCAGCGCTTTTTTGGATGTCCCAGCGATCTTTTGCCTTGGGGGCAGTAACGAAGCATTGCTTTTGGAATTCTATGAGATGGCATTCGTTGAAGATGGGCTTTCCAGTTGTTCTGGTGGTTTTGTATATGGTGAAGAATGGGTTCTACATCCAACTCTTCCATAATTTCCTCATTTCTTTTATGGTCCCACTTTGTATAGCCTGCTGTACGGCGCATAAATGACATCTCATTTGCTGTTATTCGGCTTTCATCTCTTCTTCGTATTGTCTATTTATGGCAACATAAATACATGAATTTAAGGTTATGGACCAATACATATTTAAGTACAAGCAAATATCATCACATTATACTGATTCCATAGTTGATATTAACATTTTTGTAGCGTTTACATGGCATTAAAATTGAAATAAAATATGAAAATGGATGCTCAACTTTCCACAAATTAATTATTTTCAAACGAGAAAGCAAACAAATCTTCCCAATGAATGCTCAAATATTATACTTGGTTATGAAGTTATATACTTAAAATCACGTTAGTTGGAATTTCTGTGCACTTAATATAATTTGATATATCAAGAGGTCATGAAGAATGAGTCATTTTTTATATCTTACCTCATAGTTTATGTTTTCTTAAACACGGGAACTGCATAAAACCAGATAGTCATATAATTGAAAAAGAGACCAAACTTCTAAAACATTCGGAAAGACCTTTAGAATTGACAGTTTGGGAGAAGATTTATGTTCAGAAGAATACATTTAAATCAATTAATTTTGAAATTCCTGATGAAGGGGACTTGATCTCGAAGTTCATCAAATCAACACCAGATGGCAATGTTATAGATAGAGATTCTAACGAAAATCCGGCAGTCATGATATCGGTTGAAAATGGAAGGGGATGTTCTTCTACTTCTTCTTCTTCTTCCTTTCATGTGATAGAACTAGTGGTCTGTTACGGTCTCAATCCAACGCATGAAGGGTCTGCCCAAAGATCTCTTGCCTGGTGGCTGGTAATTTAAGATCTGACGTGGTATTCTTGTTCTGCTCATTCTTCGTACGTGAGATTTCCAGTTGTTTCTGTATTTTTGTACATATTCCATGACTGATTCTGTTTGTAATTCTTTGAGAATGTCAGAATTCCTTTTATGGCCTGTCCTTGAATAGCCCGCAGTATGTCTCATAAATTGCATTTCTGCCGCAGTTAGTTTTTGTTCATCTACACTGCGAATTGTCCAGGAAGGGATGTTTCCTCTTGAAAACTGCAGTTCCCACGTTTAAGAAAACATAAACTATGAGGTAAGATATCAATAAATAATAGTTTAAAAAACTAAAACAACACGCTTTATTAGAAAACCGAACTAAAATATGAAAAATAATTTTAATTTCCAACACGCTTGGGATAAAATTAAAGTGGTCAACAAAAAAATCATCTTCAACACATCTAGAATAAAACTAGAGTCATCTACAAAAAAAATTACCATCAAAAGCGCGTGGTGCTCTATATCAATTAATATATTTGATAATAAACAGATATTGGTAAAAGTAATGTCTCTAAGAAGAAAACATAAACACCATAAAAAGCACCCCACGCTTTTGATGGTAATTTTTTTTTTGTAGATAACTATAGTTTTATTCTAAATGTGTTGGAGATGATTTTTTTATTGACCACTTTAATTTTATCCCAAGCGTGTTGGAAATTAAAATTATTTTTCATTTTTTAGTTCGGTTTTCTAATAAAGTGTGTTGTTTTAGTTTTTTTTAAACTATTATTTATTTTTTATTTTTTTAGTTTTAATATTTTATAGAATAAGATAGAAATATAGGCCTAAATATCTTTAAATTCGATACTATTGTAGTATGAGCTAAAAGTAATACTCTTCTAAAAAAAAAATCCTCCAGGCCAAATTTGAATCAGCGACCTATGGATTGCTGAAATTATATACCACTACAGTCTACCGCTCTACCAACTGAGCTCTTATAACGATTGACTAAAAAGTTGATAAGTCCGCAACCTATTATACCGGTTTTCATTATTTTGATTTTCTACTGATTCTGGCCAGGATTTTAGAAACATTTATGAAATTATTCTATTGTCATTGGTCCTTTACAAGTATACAAAGTTTCAAGTCGATCCAATGATTTTAAGTGGGTGAAAATCGTGTTGAAAGATTCCGTGATTCTAAACATGATTTTACAAAAAAAATATGAAATTATTGTATTTTCATTGGTCCTTTACAAGTATACAAAGTTTCAAGTCGATCCAATGATTTTAAGTGGGTGAAAATCGCGTTGAAAGATTCCTTTACATAGATAGATACAGGTCAAACTAAATTAAAGCGCGTAAAAATGCACATTTCCACGTGAAAAGGCATAAAACTGCCAAACAGTATATGTGTGAGTGGTTGAAATAAGCACTTAAACAAGGAAGGTTACAAGATTGAAGTTCTACAAAAAATAACAGTACCGGTACTTCTATACGATAGTGAGCCTTGGTAAGAAATAAGAGGAGGGTGAGTAGAATACAATGTGCAGAAATGGCTTTTCTAAGAAAGACCAAAGGATGCACAAAATTGGACCACGTAAGAAATGAAGAAATAAGAAGTGAATTAAAAATATATTCAATAAATGATAGAATTCAACAACACCACGTCAGCTGGCAACAGCATGTTCAGAGAATGGAAGAAACAAGATTGCCCAAGATAGCATATCATTATAAACCAAAGGAATTAAGGGATGTAGGAAGATCTAGGAAGAGATGGAAGGAATCATTGTGAATTCGGAACAGGCAAACCTCCTAAACCTTGAATTGAAGAAGAAGATGATGATGATGCCAAAAATCTACAAAAAAATGCAATATGCAAAAAAAAAAAAAAGACAAAAAGTACAAATAAATGCAACCACAAAGTTGCGTTAATAGTGAGTGGAGAACATATTTTTAACGACCCATCTCATATAATTTCAAATTTCTTTGATACCGGCGGTTTCAGACAATATCTTGTCCCTCTTCAGTCATGGCTTCCACTTATGAAATTCTCTGGTTGTTGATTTCTCTATGGACATCACCTCTTGTGCTGCCATCGTTGAAATAAACAACCAGAGAATTTCATCAATGAAAGCCTGACTGAAGAGGGACAAGATATTGTCTGAAACCGCCGGTATCAAAGAAATTTGAAATTATATGAGGTGAGTCGTTAAAAATATGTTCTCCGCTCATTAATAAATGATATAACCTCATAATGTTTACTTCCCAATGTTAATTTAAATGTAACAAAGTTGCATGTTTAAGATCCTTTCCCGCAAAAATGCATTTATATCTAACTGAGCAATGTGTAGTTCTCATAGAAAGATGCAAATGCATCAAAATCCTTGCCCTAAAATAATGACGATTAAATTTTTAATTAAAACTTACCTTACTTGCTTCAAAGGCAAATGTACACAGGGTCAACATCATGTTGAAGAACTCTACCAGAATGATAGGCGAATAAAGTGCGTTGATCTTCTCCACCGTCCTGCAGTAACGAAAATTTAATTCAGTTAGGAATGACATTTTTCCACTATGAGGTACTATACGTACGGAGGGTTGTTCACGATTCCTGGGGACAAGTTCGAAAGATGGTGAAATCACTACTATTTACGCAGAGATGCTGCCCACAACAGCACATGTTCATTCAGTCAAGTGCTACCGGCCACAGTGTTCGGATCTGGTTTGCTCGTTAGTGTGCCAAGGAAAATCAATCCTTTCTGGGAGGGATACGTAACAGCCCTTTCCAATGCTAATTACAGCTGCAGTGCTATCATCAAAATGTGCAAGAAGCATGGTTTCAATATATCCAGGAATGGGATTTACTCAGTTCTTAACAAAAAAGGTAAAACTTGTATGGGATTGATTCCTAAGAGGAAAAAACAAGCACACCCTAAGCATGCTACAAGTTGCACCCCGGAGGTGGTCGGGAAGGTTAAAGCCCTTGTGACAGGAAACAATCCAGCCACCCAACGAGCAATAGCAGTGAAGTTGGGCATCTCTCTAGCAACCGTAAACAACATCCATCCATAGTAATTCTGCCCGAAGGCAGGTCCTTCACTGCAATCATAGCATTTTCATGCTATGCTTGCAGCTTTACTAGGGAATTGTGTAGGTGTGGTAGCTTCCCGTTGCTTTCCACGCCGGTGAAGGATGATGATATGATAATGGTAATGATAAGGATGATGATGATGGCCATATGATTTCGGGGACCGTTTGGGCCTTAAAGTTTTCCTGACATTTGTCTTACAGGTGAGGAAAAACCCCGATAAAAACCTCACCCAGAAAACTGTCCCGACCGGGGATCGAACCCGGGCCCGCTGCGTGACAAGGCAGCACGCTACCTCGAGACCACAGCGGTGGACCGTAAACAACATAATAAACAAAAATGTAAACTTACAAAAGCGACATAAAAGCTGGGTTCACAAGCTCCTACCGAGACACATTGCAGAAAGGCGCACCAACAGTAGAAAACTCTATGAACGCCATCTTGCGGGAGATAAATGGAAGTTTATAGTGACTTTAGATTATGCATTTGTATACCTTAATGATACAAATAAGCCACGAGCAATTTTTTTTACCATCCACGAGGTGAAAAAAATTTGAAAAGTGGTGTACCGACTGCAGGGAAAGTTTTTCACGCGGCTTCATGATAATTACAGGATTTTGCTACAATGGCAAGTTAATCATCCGCAGAGTAGAAAAAAAAGCTAAAGTTAACTCTGCCTACTACCAAAGGAATGTCCTGTCACCAATTTATACCTGAGATACCTTCCCTCTATGGTAGAGAAGTGAACAACGTCTGGATCCATCAGGATAAAACTTCAAGCCACACCACCTCTGCTGCTATGCGGCGGTTCATGGAGACGATAGAGCAGACAAGTGGAATACATGCAGTGGCCTTCAGTGAAATACCTGTCAATTCCCCCGATGCTGCGCCCATGGATTTTTGTTCGTTTGGTCTCCTAAAAAGAGCGCTTGGAAGTAAGGAGACCATGCTCTATTGAAGGTCTATGGAAAGCCTACAAGGAGGAGTGGTCCAAAATCGACATCGCTGTTCTTCGTAAAGCACTTCTGCAGTGGAAACTCCGTTGCAGAGCGATAGCTAGGGTCCAAAGGCCATCCAATCGAACACAACCGCTGGTGGAGACTCGGGTTTTCATAAGCAGGTTAGTGATGCAAACTTGTCCCCAGGAATCGTGAACAACCCTCCGTAATAGCGTGTACTTGGCTATTCTATGTCACCAGTGAATATTCGACCACAGTAGTGGTGGATTGTATCTGTTTACTAATTGAGCGATACACCTGGGGTGAGTACATTGATATATGTGGGCCGGTGTTGTTGGGGACTTTAATTGGGGCATATCTCCTACCTAGGTCATTAAATGGCAGGCACTATTACAATTTTCTCGCCAGAGCATTGCCAGAATTGCTGGAAGACGTCCCGCCCCCTACAAGACAACGCATGTGGTTCCAACTTGACAGGGCGCCGGCATATTTCAGTCGCCGTATGCGTCGATTCTTGAACCAACGGTTTTCAGAAAAGTTGATTGGCAGAGGTGGTCCTGTACCATGGCCTGCTCGATCCTCACATATGACCCCTTTTTGTGTGGGGAGAGATGCGCAACCTTGTTTACACAACTCCTGTTGCATCAGAAAAGGATCTGGTTGCCCGGATAGTAGCAGCAGCAGGGTCAATTAACGATACTCCTGGAGTTTTTGCCCGTGTTAGACAGAACATGATCCGCCGGTGTAACCTTTGTTTACATGTCAATGGAGGCATTTTTGAGCCTGTGCTGTAATTTAAGTAATTGCGTTGTGTTAATGTGTTGTCTCTTGGTAATAAAAAATGCAAAAGTGTTTGTTGGTTTAATTAATTTGCCGCCAGAGAAATCTTCCTCTATCGGTTTAAATAATCCTCATAGGAAAAAATGACATTAGGGGAAAATATTTGTTTTGGTGTCCCCTACAACCTCCCAGAGTTTGTCGGTTTAAATAATGTTCACTCTGTATAAGGTGATTCTATCCCAAGAGTCCACCTACATTAGTGGACAAGTTACGGTGTGAAAATGGGCGATAAATATCAGAAAAATAATAGGATCTCAATCCACATGTTTTGGAAAAAATCGGTGCGAGGAAATCAAGTACAAAAAATCATAAACGTGCCAAAAACATGTTTTTTTCTGTAATACCTGAACAGCTGTTGGTGGTGTTTGATGCACGCTTCCAATTGAGGATATTTAATTGATGTTCCCACAGTTTTAAGCGAAGATATCAGAGCCTCAAACTGGCCGCAGGCTAGTGTCACTAATGTGAAGATGAAAGTATCTCCGGAGCTATGCACTACGGAATGCACGATGCAACCCGATCCCTGGATAAAATAAACCATTTCGTAGGCAGGGGAATGACTTGTGTCCACAAAAGGCCAGTCCCCAAACGGAAGGAAGTACAGCAACATATAGGCCTTTTCGCTGGAATGCAGAAAATAGTACATTACAATGCGAGATTGGGAAATGGTTCTACAGAAGCGAGGAAATCATTAAAAACCGAACGATAGCGAACTTTTTAATTTCCGAGATTCTGTAAAACACTTCACAAACGTGTGTTTTGCATTATTTTTTGCACAATGTTTTTTTTTCAAAATTATAAATAATAGTAAAATAATAACACCTTTGATGATCTTGAAGAAGATTTTCGGGCTGTAGGACGTGGTCGTGAGGCTTGTAGTTCCCGACGTTTCGCCAGAGACAGCGTCTGGCATCCTCAAGGGTTGACGTTTCGCCAGAGACTGCGTCTGGCATCCTCAAGAGTCTCAAGACAACCCTTGAGGATGCTAGACGCTGTCTCTGGCGAAACGTCGGGGAACTACAAGCCTCTCGACCACGGCCAACAGCCCGAAAATCTTCTTCAAGATCATCATAGCAACTCCGGCCGTGAAAGTCTACGTGAATTCAATAACACCTTTTGTTGGAAATACAGGGTGATTCACAATAAGTATTATAGTCTTCTAGGGGTTGTAGAGGGGACTTATTAGATAAAGTTGTATTAAGGAACCCATGTCCGGAAACGTACCATTTTGATGTAAAATAAGTTTGAAGATCGAAACACAATATCGTGGTGTCTTGTGTTTCGGAATAAGTACAGTATTACAGACTTCTAGGGGTTGTAGTACACCTGTCGAGTCGGAGGAAGATCTTCTTGCACGAATTCTCGTGGTAGCAGAAATTATTGAGCACACACCAGGTCTTGTACGGCGTGTGTATTAAAACATGCGTCGCAGGTACACTTTGTGCAACGAACAATACGGTCCCCACGTGGAACCACATTTGTAGCACAACCCCTAGAAGTCTGTAACACTTATTCTGAACATATGCGATATCAGCCCATTGTGTTCCGATCTTCAAACCTATTTTACATCGAAATGATACGTTTCCGGACATGAGTTTCTTATCAAAACTATATTTACTAAGTCTC
Organism: Diploptera punctata; assembly: GCA_030220185.1. NCBI lineage: Eukaryota > Metazoa > Arthropoda > Insecta > Blattodea > Blaberidae > Diploptera > Diploptera punctata. Next base: position 585,623 of record JASPKZ010007791.1, on the reverse strand, counting down.
CTCTGTAACCCCTGGAAGTCTGTAATATTTATTGTGAATCACTCTGTATTTGCGTTCATTATAAACAACTAAACTGACGTTAGCAGTCTGGCCAATATATATACACTAAATGCCGAAAATAATTTAGTTGAAACTACGGCAGGCCGTGACACCAATCAGGCATAAAATGGCGGCAAATACGAATTTATTGTTTTATATTGTTTCAAATAAAGTTCGGTTAATTTAAAATGCAGTGATTTGTTTCGTATAATGCATATTAACACTACCTTTTGGATATATATATATATATATATATATATATAACATGATAAGAAAAAAAGAAAAATAAATGCCGGGACGGGATTCGAACCCGGAACCCTGGGTCGGTACCCCAGCGTGCCATCCATTACACCACCAGGCGAATCCAACTCAAACGCTTATTTGTCTTATATATATATATATATATATATATATATATACGTTGTACGTAGTATACATAAAGGGCAGTGGTTTTACTTCCCGCCCTAGGTAGGAAATTTGTAATATTACAGTATAGTTATTTAGTTATTTATAGGCTGGCAACACCGAAATTTAGGAAATTGAACTTTCAGTCATGGTTGCCATTCTTGTAAGGACGACAGACCGCATTATCGTGCAAAAAAATTATGTTTTTGCGCTGTGGTGCGTTTTGTCGTACTTACCAGCAATGGCGGCCGTTATTGAAAGTTCAACTTCCTACATTTCGGGGTTGCCAACCTAAATAATTATATTGTAATATTACCTTTACTCCCATGTGCGGGAAGTAAAACCACTGCCCTCTATGTATACTACGTACAATGTATATACAGAAAATATCCAAAAGGTAGTGTTAATATACATTATACGAAACAAATCACTGCATTTTAAATGAACTGAACTTTATTTGAAACAATATAAAACAATAAATACGTACTTGCGGCCATGTTATCAATAATTGTTCTCAAGGCCTCCTGTTGTTTCAACTAATAAACATTGTCCACACTGTTAACGTTATTCAATTGTTTATAATGAACGCAAATATTTCCAACAACTAACTAATTAACTCACTGGTACTATCGAACCCGTAGGTTCATGGCCGCACGGACATAAGCTCTCCATATATCCCTATCCTGAGCCAATGTTTTCCAATCATCCCCTGTATAATCTACTTCCCTCGAATCATAGTTAATGTTATTTTCCCACCTCACTCTTGGTCTACCAGCTGGGCGTTTTCCCTCTGGTTTTCCTACAAGAAGCTTCCATGCACGTCTTTCATTCCCCATTCGTGCCACATGTCCTGCACAACGCAGTCTACGAGACCTAACTGTTCTTATTATATCCGGCTTCCTATAAAGACCATGTAATTCACTGTTATGCAGTCTTCTCCATTCATCTGTCTGTTCATCTCTCTTTGTCCAAACATTTTCCTAAGAACTTTATTCTCAAATACTCGTAATCTCCTTTCCTCCCTTAAAGTAAGAGTCCATGTTTCGCATCCGTATAATATAACTGGTAGAATAATAGTTTTATATATTTTCAGTTAAACGTTTTTTCCAATAAAGATGTTATTATTTTACAATTATTTATTATTTTGAAAATACCATCGCGCAAAAAAAAATGTACAACGCACGTTTGTGAAGTGTTTTACAGAATCTCGGAAATACCTCTCTATCGCTCGGGTTTTAAACATTTTTCCTCGATTCTGTAAAAACCACTTCCCAACCTCGCATCATAATATGCTAGTACAGTACAGATCAGGCAGGATTTTTTTCTTTAGGGTCGGTTTCACCAACAGAGGTAACTGTATTACGCCAGTTTTCCCCGTGTATAATTCATAACTTAAACTGGCGTAATACAGTCACCTCTGTTGGTGAAACCGACCCTTAGTTGTATTAAAATAACTTACCCCAGCGAACTATTTTGTAGAATGTCTTCATTTTCACCAGCTCTGTCTGAAACTACATGGATACTGTGGTTAGTTGGAGGAATATCCACTTTCATGCCATTCAACGCCAGAGGGTACAATGTGTTCTGTGTGGCGAGATACAGGATGTAAAGCACCCAGCTACAGCTGACTATAATGCTAGTTCTATTCGAAGCCTGGAGAGCCTTGCTCCAGTCCCCTGACGTGTCATTCGCTGAGCCCAGCTTAATGCATTCCATCAGTGACGTCATCACCTTCAACAAATATTTTTTTTAGAAATTGCAAATAAGGATATTAGAAATATAATGGAGCCGCGGTGAACTAGTGGTTATGCTCCTTGCGTCTGGTCCCGAGGGTCGCGGGTTCAAACCGGGCCGGGGTCGTTGGATTTTTAGGACGGAAAAATCTAAGGAGCAAGTCCTCCGGGAGGGACTTTAAGCCGTGGGTCCCGAGTCTGAAGATTTTCAGGCTCGTAAAAAATCCTTAAGTCTGAATGAAAAGGCCTCTAAGCAAAATTTACTGAATTTTCCCGTCCTAGTACTATCTCGGTTTCCTAGATGTCAGTATGAGGCGGAACGCTGACCACGGATCACTCAAAAATGACATCTATACGAAAACAAGTGTAACTAAATTAGTATGGTTCAAATTCTTCCCTGTAGGGGAAGAGCGCCTAAATCTCTGTAAAGGGAAAACATGGGCTTACAAAAAAAAAAAAGAATATATATATAATGGAAGCAGAAGAAAACATAATCGAAAGAAGTGAGGAGAAGGAATTAAAGTGGTTAGGACATGTTTTAAGAATGGAAGATGAGCGATGGCCAAAGCAACTATAGCATCCGACCAGAAGGAGGAAGAGAGGGAGACCGAAGTTAACATGGAAAGAAAACATGAAGACATAAATGCAAGCAAGAGGGCTAAGCATTGAAGATGCCCGAGATCGTAGGCTTTGGAGGTTTGGCACGGGAAGACGGCAGCAGCTGTAAAAACCCGAAGATAGATAGAAATTACAAGACAATTAAAAATTCGCCAACCTCATGGGCTAGTGGTCAGCGTTACTGACTACTGTTCATGAGATCCTGGGTTCGATTCCCGATCAGAAAATAGGATTTTTTTTCTTAAAGGGAATTATTCCAGTGGTTATCCATGGTCTGGAATTTAGGTTAAGAACTCTCCCGGCGCTTCATTATAATTTATCACGTACCGTATTATCGGGGTAACGTAGGCCTAACTCCGCCTTCCACGTAAAAAGTAAAGTAGTCCCACTATAGGCCTCAGGAGGCCCTTGGGGTAGTAGGAGGTTAAGGCTCACACTTTTTCTGCACTTGATGTCAGCCGGGTTGTCAGCCCTGCGTGACGTTAGAGGCTGAGTCGACCCCAGAGCCATAGTGCCGCCAGAAGGTTTGGGTCAGTTTAAAAATCCTAACCCCACCGGGATTTGAACCCTCGACCTTCCGGCTAGTAGCGCAGTGCCTTAACCACTACGCTACGGCGTGCCCCCCGCCTTCCAAGTGCCCAACCTAAAAAATGGATTACAATTCCACCAATGCCAGGAGAGAAAATCAGAAATGTCATAAAACACAATCCGATGGCATTAGACAAAAAAAAATTAAAAAGTCTACCACGCAGGAACCCTAATCATATGTATTCAGTGTTATGTGATACAAAAATGACGGCCGCTAGAGGGGTTTTTAAATTTCGACTTTCGGATAAACCCCCATTTCTAATTATCGGATTTCAGTGATTTTTGGAGAATATCTCCCTCGTTTTATTTCAATAGGATATCACGAGTTCCGTTACAAAAATATAAACATTTGCAACCGCTGGAGCAATTTTTAAATTTAGAATTTCAGATAAATACCCACTTCAATAAATAAATAAATAAATATATCGAGGTAGAATGCTGCCTTCTCACGCAGCGGGCTCGGGTCCGATTCCCGGTCGGGACAAACTTCCTGGGTGAGGTTTTTCTTTCCGGGGTTTTTCCTCACCTGTAAGACAAATGTCCCCGAACATCATCTGGCCATCATCATCATCATCATCATCATTATTATCATCCTTCACCGGTGTGGAAAGCAACGGGAAGCTACCACACCCATATTTCCCTAGTAAAGCTGCAAAGCATGGCATGAAAATGCTACGACTGCAGTGAAAGACCTGCCCTAGGGCAGAACCCTATAGAATAATATGTATATATGTGTGTGTTACATTGTAGATATTCGCGGATGATTAGAAATGATTAAGTATGATTAAGAAAATCTTCTTGGGTTTACCGCGTCATGGATTCAAGGTCGGTTATTTAATAGCATGTGAGATCATAGCGAATAGTCGAAATCAGTGGCCAGAGGCCAACCTTGAATCCTTAACGCGGAAAACCCAAGAAAATTTACTTATATATATATATATATATATCCATCCACAGTAATTGTGCCCGAGGGCAGGTCTTTCACTGCAATCATAGCATTTTCATGCTATCCTTGCAACTTTACTAGGGAAAAATAAGTGTGGTAGCTTCCCATCGCTTTCCACACCGTTGAAGGATGATGATGATGACAATGTTAAGGATGATGATGATGATAATGATGGCCATATGATTTCGGGGACCGTTTGGGCCTTACAGTTTTCCTGACATTTGTCTTACAGGTGAGGAAAAACCCCGATAAAAACCTCACCCAGAAGAACTGCCCCAACCGGTGGTCGAACCCGAGCCCTCTGTGTGACAAAGCAGCACGCTACCTCGAGACCACAGCGGTGGACATTCATATATATATATATATATAATATATATATATATATATATATATATATATATATATATTTATATATATATATATATCAAGTCCTGCACCATAGCCGAGTGGTCAAGGTAAGAAGCCTTGGTGCAGAACTACGGGACTTGCGCTGGTTCGTCGAGTCTCCATGGGGGAAGAAATTGTCTCATGGGATTTTTGCCAGTATTGGACCGTGAGGAAACCAGCTATAATGGCTGGGGGACTCGACATACTGACCACTGGTCACCCTTATACTGGCAGGATGATAATCTACCTCTCTGATTAACACATGTAGATGTGAGGCCAGCAGCTGGCAATTGTTGTGATATAAGTAAGCAGGCCACATGAAGATACGTATTTTTTTCATTCGAACATTCCTACGCGATTCGCTAAAAGTTTATCAGTGAGGTCTTGTAACATTCTAAATAAATAAACAATTACCTCTCGAATATCTTTTCGATGTTTAACAAGCCATGCCCACTTAAAAACAGATACAAAATACCCACACACAAAACCAATGCAAATAGGCAATCTTTCCATGTCATGTCGCACGCTGAATGCCAAAGCTAAGTCGCTTAAGTAAAATGAAAATATAACAAATACTGAAAAATACGACAGCAACTTGATGACAGCGTAAGAAGCAGGCCACATGCCCACTACAGACAGGAGGTGGAGGTTCAACTTCAAGCTTGGAGTTACGTCCAAATCAGCCATCTTAAATAGAATAAAGCTATGTTTACTTGAGAGCATAAAAACACTCACGAAAAGTAAACAAGAACAAAGGCATCCAAAGACATAATGTTTAAGAAAAAATGTTTCGTGACTGTTTACTGAATCATTTAAACGTAGCATTAATCCATAAATAATTGTATTGTCGTGCATAGCTTCAAAGGAAGGTTTAATTAAAAGCTACGTAACAATACTAGTCTAAAATAGCGGTATAATAATAATCTCAATCCATTTTCAATTCCAGTAACGCAATTTCTCTCAAAAAACGCTAAATTGAAAATATATAAAACTGTTATTTCCCCAGTAATATAATTGCAAAAAGGTACAACATGGAAATCAATACAAAGAAAACTATTTTTTTTTTCAAATGTCCCAGGTTTGTCTTTCGACATTCCTGGTTTCTCTCCTGGCATGGCGTGCTTGTAACCCACTTCTGAGGTTGGGGCGCCTTGAAGGCGGGGTTACGTTGCCCAGATGATATGATGGGTGATGATGATGATGATAATGGTGCCCCAGAAGAGTCCTTAATCCTAAGCTTAACCTAAGATGAATATGAATGATGATGATTGTGATGGCCATATGATTTCGGGGACCGTTTAGGCCTTAAAGTTTTCCTGACATTTGTCTTACAGGTGAGGAAAAACCCCGACAAAAACGAAAGAAAACTAAAGTGATGGCCTTTTGTGGGAAACACCCTATACCTAGCACAATTGTTTTGGATGATGAAATTTTAGAACGAGTAAATGAATTTAATTATTTGGGTTATAATTTAACATTTTAAGATGAAGCTGATATATCAAAGAAAATCACAAATTTTACAAAAACAACGGGGATAATTAACAGTATAATGAAACCATCTTTAGTGCAGAAGAACACAAGATTACAGCTTTATAAGGTTCTCGCAAGACCAGTATTAAGATATGGTAGTGAAACATGGACAATACGAAGAAGAGATGAAAGCCGAATAACAGCAAATGAGATGCGATGTATGCATAATACAGCAGGCTGCACACAAACTGGGACCATAAAAGAAATGAGGAAAATAATGGAAGAGTTGGATGAAGAACCCATTCTTCACCATATACAAAACTACCAGAACAACTGGAAAGCCCATCTTCAACTAATGCCGTCTCATAGAATTCCAAAAGCCATACTTCGCTACTGCCCACAAGGCAAAAGATCGCTGGGACGTCCAAAAAAGCGCTGGATGGCAAAATTCCTCTTTGAGACCGTAACAGGCCACATGGCCTAATACTTGCATGGATGATGATGATGATGATGATTTCCCCAGTTATGTGAATGTGAAACACGGACCCTTATTTTAAGGGTTGAGAAAATATTACAAATATTTGAGATTATTAATATTTAATTTTAGGAAGTGATATTTTGAGGTTATTTTAATTATATTATTTTTAGTCTGAACATCTTACCTCAATATTAATGTTGATTTGTTCTTGAACATGTTTCAAAACAATTCAGGTTCTTTGGCCAACTACAGGATGGAGCTGACATCGACACCCAGGGTGTGCAACATAAATCTAACCCGTCTGGACAAGCTGACGATAAAACAGAATTGTTTTGAAACATGTTCAAGAACAAATCAACATTAATATTGAAGTAATATGATCAGACTGAAAGTAATTTAATATGAGAATATTGCCTGTATTGACATTAACAATATATATATATATATATTTTTAAAATAACATATTCATTGAAACCAGGTCCACATCTATGATCTTGAGGTAGTGTGCTGCCTTGACATACAGGGACACAAGTTCGAGTTTCGGCCGGGACTAGTTTCCTGGGTGAGGGTTTTTCGAGATTTTTCCTCATCTGTAAGACAAATGTGAGGAAACTTTATGGCACAAACGGTCCCCGAACTTCATTTGGCCATCATCATCGTTCATATTCGCCTTGGATTACGTTTAGGGCAAAGATTTGAAGCAACTGAGATGAGATTTTTACATACATACATACATAAGGACTTTATTAAACTAAAAGTAAGATACATACAATGTTATTTACAAATATGGATCGCACGGGTAGTAAGCCGTACGTGCTGTTGACAGTCCGTTACAATAAGTTGATGTTTTTTCGTAATAATATACTTAAAAAACAGTAATATTACAATTAGATATCAATACAATTATAATATTCATTAACTTAGTTATGTAGAATTATTAAGAATTAATGGTATTGCAATTTGTTAACATATTTATTTATTCCTGAATAAGTGTTGTTCTTATTTTCCGCGTTTTGTCCAGAAATCTACCCAAGTTTATCCCATTTTCTGGGTTTACCAGTAACTCGTAGCATGCCAATCTTTCACGATTTGAATTTAGAAATCTTTCCGGTAATAACTGACGCCTCCAATATTCTAAATCGTTACATTTTCCTAATATACGTATCTCGTCTTCAAAGCTCCCGCACATTGGACATATTCGCATATCGTGATCGTCGTTAATTTTTAAATATTTCCGTGTCCCTAACCTGAACCAAGCAAGCCCTGAACTCTCTTTAAATCCTAGATTGAGTATATAAGATTATTTTCCCCAAACTTGTTTTAGGTCTCTTTGTAAAAAAAGTAATCGTTTTCCCGCAAATTCGGCCAAAATATTTTGTCGGTTTTTATCTAAGTACCTCCTTCTTATTTTTCTCCACACGTTCTTGCGATTTTTAAGAAATATAGCGGGGTATACTCTGCAGGATAAGAAAATGGAGATATAAGAAAGGAACAAAATATTTTCAAACCTACAGATCGAATAATTAAATACAGGAACGACTGGAAAGAACATATTGATAGAATGCCAGAAGAAAGATTGCGCTAGTGGTCAGCGTTCCTGACTACTGTTCTTGAGGTTCCGGGTTCGAATCCCAGTCAAACCATAGGAATTTTTCTTTAAAGGGAATCATTCATGTTGATGCTCATGGTCTGGAATTTATGTTAAGTTTAGGTTAAGAACTCTCCTGGTGCTTCATTATCATTTATCACCCATCACATCATCGGGGTAACGTAACTCTGCCTTCCAGGCGGCCCAACTTCAGAAGTGGGTTACAATTAAGCCAATGCCAGGAGAGAACACCAAAAATGTCGAAATGACAACCTGGGGCATTCGGAAAAAATAATGCAGAATTATAACCACATGGAAGGAGAAATGTTAGACGCCCACACACAATATGGTCTGAACAATTTTAACAATTCTAGCTTTCATGCAACCGGAACGAGCCAACAGGCTTAATCCCTGGATGATGATGAAGAGAAAATTAAGTTAAGGGTCAAGGGCTCTCCTAGGGAACCCTGACATAATTGCCCATCATATCATCGGGTCCACCGCTGTGGTCTCTAGGTAGCGTGCTGCTTTGTCACGCAGCTGGCCCGGGTTCGATTCCTGGTAGGGACAGGCTCCTGGGTGAGGTTTTCTTCGGGGGTTTTCCTCACCTGTAAGACAAATGTCAGGAATCTTAGGGCCCAACGGTCCCCGAAAATCATCCGGCCATCATTATCATCCTTATCATTATCATCATCTTCATGGAAAGCAACGGGAAGCTACCACACCTACAATTCCCTAGTAAAGCTGCAAAGCATAACATGAAAATGCTATGATTGCAGTGAAAGACCTGCCCTCAGACAGAATTACTATGGATGGATGGATATCATCGGGGTAAAGTAACTCCGCCTTCCAGGCGCCACAATTTCAGAAGTGGGTTACAATTAAGCCAATGCCAGGAGAGAACACCAGAAATGTCGAAATGACAACCTGGGGCATTCGAAAAAAAATCCAAAATTATAGCTGAATTATAAACTACATGGAAGAAGAAATGTTGGACGCCCACACAGAATATGGTCTGAACAATTTTAACTCTAGCTTTTCTGAAACCGGAACGAACCAACAGGCTTAATCCTTGGATGAAAAAGAAGAAGAAAAAGAAGATTAAGTTTATGGTTAAGGACTCTCCTAGCTTACCACCAACATCATTGCCCATCACAACATCGGGGCAGCGTATCCCAGTATTCCAGGCGACCCAACCTTAGAAGTGGGTTATAATTACGCAATTGTCAAAAGATAACACACAAAAAAAAAATGTTGAAATTGCAACCTGGGACATTGAACGTAAAAAATATGAATTAAAACCACTCACTGTTAAGGGAGCTATTAGCTTTACCGTTACGTCTAATATAAAATTAATAATGTTCACACATTTTTATTCCCACAGATATATTACAAAATTCTTTTTAAGTTTGTTGAATAACATTTACATTGTAATTAGCGTAAATGATCCAGTAGGCTGATTAACGTATTGTCGAATCAACGAGAACTACATTGTTACATATTCTCTTTGCCTCAAGCATTTAGATGTTTGTATATTGGTTTAGTGTCTTCACAAAATTACCAAATTTATTACAAGGGAATATCGGAATACAGTCCATCGATTCCTAACAAGCCTTCTTCTTCTTCTTTATCTCACAAGGCAACTGTGAACCATTGCATGTCGAAACCTACTTTTTACACGCTTTATATTAGCTTGACCTATATCTATCTATGTAACGGAATTTTTCAACACGATTTTCATCCACTTAAAAACATTTGATCAACTTGAAACGTTGTATACTTGCAAAGGACCAATGACAATACAATAATCTCATAAATGTTTTCTAAAGACCCTGGCCAGGATCATCAGGACATCAAAAACATATAAATACCGGTATAATAGGTTGCGGACGTATCGACGTTTTAGTATGTCGTTGTGGTAGCTCAGTTGGTAGAGTGGTGGACTGTAGTGGTATATAATTTCAGTAATCCATAGGTCGCTGGTTCAAATCCGGCCCGGAGGATTTTTTAGAAGAGTATTACTTTTAGCTCATACTACAATAGTATCGAATTTAAATATATTTACATTTTTATATATTAATTGATATAGAGCACCCCGACATGCTGACCACGTATCACTCCTACACTGGCTAAATGGTCGTCTAACACATGTAGATGTGATGCCAGCAGCCGACTGGTAGGCCAAGGGCCATATATATATATATATATATATATATATATATGTTTTATTGCAGATTTTCGCGGATATAAGTATGAATAAGATAGTTTTCTTGGGTTTTCCGCGTCTTGGATTCAAGTTCGGCCTCTGGCCACTGACTCCGACGTTTCGGCATGATCCCACATGCCATTATCAAGGAATGATAAGTTCGAGTCACAGGTTTAGGTCTTATATAATTAAACAAATAGAGTTTTCGCTGTGGTCCGTTTCCGGACTACATAAGAACTAAACCTTGGATGGGTGTACGTCTTCGGAAACGGACCACAGCGAAAACTCTATTTGTTTAATTATATAAGACCTAAACCTGTGACTCGAACTTATCATTCCTTGATAATGACATGTGGGATCATGCCGAAACGTCGGAGTCAGTGACCAGGGGCCGAACTTGAATCCAAGACGCGGAAAACCCAAGAAAACTGTCTTATTCATATATATATATATATATATATGTGTCCATCCATCGTAATTCTGCCCGAGGGCAGGTCTTTCACTGCAATCATAACATTTTCATGCTATACTTTGCAGCTTTACTAGGGAATTGTAGGTGAAGGATGATGATGATGATGATGGCCATATGATTTCGGGGACCGTTTGGGCCTTAAAGTTTTCCTGACATTTGTCTTACAGGTGAGGAAAGACCCCAATAAAAACCTCACCCAGAAAAACTGCCCCGACCGGGGATTGAATCCGGGCCCGCTGCGTGACAAAGCAGGACGCTACCTCGAGACCACAGCGGTGGAATATATATATATATATGTTATTTTGTGTCTTCTAAGTAGGTTCGATAAAAATGATGATAATGACGACTGATACCCGTACGTCCCGCAGCGGGACACGAGTGCTTCCCTAGTGGAAAGTTTATTTATCAGACGAATTTAGTTACGCTCATTTCCCTATAGATGTCAACGAACAATATGCTACAGGCCATCCTGCCAACGTCGTTTCGGTCTTGCTACATTTCTTCGGCCTTGAGGTTTATAATAAAGTATCTGTTTTGATAAACGATTATTTGGTATTCTTTGTACATGTTCAAACCATTTATATTTATTTCTGTATATTCTCTCGTTTATATTATATATTTGTAATTCATCTCTGATATCTTGACTTCTCTTTTGATCTCTTAGAGATACACCTGCAACGGATCTCAGAAGTCTCATTTCTATTGTCTGTTTGTGTTTATCAGAGATCGTTAAAGGCCAAGTCTCGGACCCGTAACGTTGGAATTGCTACTCTTTTGTAAAATTTCAATTGAGTTTCTCTTCTTAAATATCTTATTGAACCACGTATCTGTTGAAATTTCCCTAATTCCTTATCCATATCCAAATGTTTTTTTTTTTTGCAAATACCCCAAGTTGCCTTTCAAACATTCCTGGTGTTCTCTCCTGGCATGGCATCCTACTTGTAACCCACTTCTGAGGTTGGGGCGCCTGGAAGGCGGGGTTACGTTGCCCCGATGATATGACGGGTGATGATGATGATAATGGTGCGCCAGGAGAGTCCCTAATCCTAAGCTTGATCTAAGATGAATATGAATGATGATGATTGCGATGGCCATATGATTTTGGGGACCGTTTGGGCCTTAAAGTTTTCCTGACATTTGCCTTACAGGTGAGGAAAGACCCCGATAAAAACCTCACCCAGAAAAACTGTCCCGACCGGGGATCGAACCCGGGCCCGCTGCGTGACAAGGCAGCACGCTACCCCGAGACCACAGCGATATCATGCATCTCACATAATTAAAATAAGTTACTTGTTCAATGACGAACAACATCGATGGAAATTATTATATAAAAAATGTTAAAAATAGTTTCATGACTATAATCTTATTAGCTTCATCTCCTCTGAATTCGCTAAAAAACTGAAGTAAACAATATATAATCCGTTATGTTGGCAGCATGAAATAAGACGAAGTTCTAAATTCAGTCAATATTCATTTTAGAATCGTTGAAGAGTTTATGAGATGTATTGTTGCTTAAAATTGTATATACTATAAAAATACCAATTAATATCGCGGTAGTTATATATAAATCAGTTTTTAATTCATAATTTTAAAACGTAAAATCCTATTTTATGATTTTATCCATTTACATCAAGCATGGCACGAATATTTCGTAAATGGCCAATATCACCGACAAATGAGATTGTATTTTTTAGCTTGGGAGGGACTGTAAGTAATAAAAAAAAACCATTTTTACCCCGTAATATTAATTTATGTGATAAAAAGTTTATATGTAAAATCTTAGATTATAATAAATATAGGCACATAAAAGACCAAAGCTATTGTAATAAATAGAGGTGTAAGACAAGGGCGTGGTTTATCAGCAATTATTTTTAATTTATATATTAATGACATCATCCAAAATTGGAAAAGTAATGTTAATATAGGTATAAGAATGGTCCATTTTAAAATATTAAACGTTTTAATGTATGCTGACGATGTGGTTATTATTCAAGAAAATTTACATAATTTGCAGTGCTCTTTACATCAATTATGCCAAGAATATAATTTTCAAATATAAAAAGAAAAAGAAAAATAATGGCATTTTGGGGAAATGAACATAGGCCTATAGATAAAAAATCATAATAGACAAAAAACCTCTGGAACAAGTAACAAATTTTAATTATTTGGGTTGTAATTTTACTATGAACACAAAAAAAAACAGGAAAGAGATATAAATATGAAACTGTCGAAATTTCAAATGATTTGCGGAACTATAGCCTTCATAAAACATTAAAGAACAAAACAAGAAGAGATACTAGATTGAAGTTTTATAAAATCTTGGCAGTTCCTACATTATTTTATAGGAGCGAAACTTGGGTAATGACCAAAAAATTACAAAGTAGAATACAAAGCATAGAAATTAACTTCCTTAGAAGAACAAAATGCTGCACAAGATTGGATCGGATACAGAACGAAGATATAAGAACACAGTTAAATATATATCCATTAAATTACAAAATCAAAGAATATAGAGAGAAATGGTTTAGACATGTAGAAAGAATGAATGTAACAAGATTACCAAAAGCAGCATTCAACTACAAGCTAAGAGGTCCAAGGAACGTAGGAAGGCCGATGAAAAGGACAGAACAACTGTGAGGCGGAACAGGCTATTTTTGCCTAGCCCGTGAAGTGAATTATTATTATTATTATTATTATTATTATTATTATTATTATTATTCCTGTATATCATATTTTTATCTATATCTCTCTTCGGGTTTTTACAGCTGCTGCCGTCTTCCCGTGCCAAACCTCCAAAGCCTACGGTCTTGGACATCTTCGATGCTTAGCCCTCTAGCTTGCATTACTGTCTTCATGTTTTCCTTCCATGTTAACCTTGGTCTTCCTCTTTTCTTCTTTCTGTTCGGATGCCATTCATATAGTTGCTTCGGCCATCGCTCATCTTCCATTCTTAAAACATGTCCTAACCACTTTAATTCCTCAATTCTTTAATAATTCTCCTGCTACTTCATTAACTTTGTTTCTAATTCCTCGTACATTCCACGTGCCTATATTCAATGTCCGTTTTCGTTGCTTTTGTCTTTCGTACTTTTTTTGTCCGGCTTTGATTGATTTGGTCTTTTAGCATTTTGTTTTTTTTTCTAATGTGTGGGGAGCTGGCCCACAGCATAAACCCCCAACCTGGAGGACCAGGAAAATTTCTGTCTTGGTTTTCCTCCCATAGCCTTTGAAGATCTCTCTTCACCGCAAGGCAGCGTTTCTCTATTTCCCTTAGAGATAGGGTTGCCTCTTCCGCCAGATCCGTCGTCTTGAAGGACTCCTTCTGCGCCGACTCTGCCGTTGAGGTCTTCACCGTAACCCTGGCTAGGGGCCCTTACAGAGTACTATCAGTCGGAGCCAACTGAACCCTGGTTTTTTAACGAGGTTGTTACTCCTCCCCCTCCTCCTTTCTCATCCGGGCTTGGGACCGGCCATGGCGGAGTTTCATATTTTTATCTGTATTCTTTATTTGAAAGGAGTAGGCCTATAAATGTTGGTATATGTTTATTAACTTATGGTTTAGATATTTGCTGCAACAGAAACAACATTCATCAGTGTGCAAGAGAGTCTTCTGGAATTATGGAATGTTCCAATGTCAAGAGAAATATTCACCTATTTCATGGAGTACATTATTAAATCAAGTAAGTATGTTTTGTCACAATATTCATACAACACACTTTGCCCTACATAAATACACAAACATACACTCATCCTATGCTCCTCTCTGTACATAATACATGAATATGTCGTCAACGTAAAGTGGTCTGCCGAAGTGGTGCGTAAACTAATAATAGAACCATATTAAAGCCATATATCCGTCCAGCATGGAACCCGAAATACGTAAAGTTGGAGTGGATGGCATTAGAAAACACATCCCGAATATATATTAAATTCGTATATTTTATGTTCTTTCCATTCATTAATTTCAATATCCATCCATCCATAGTAATTCTGCCCGAAGACAGGTCCTTCACTGCAATCATATCATTGTCATGCTATGCTTGCAGTTCTAATAGGGAATTGTAGGTGTGGTAGCTTCCCGTTGCTTTCCACACCGGTGAAGGATGGTGATGACGATGGCCATATGATTTCCGGGACCGTTTGGGCCTTAAAGTTTTCCTGACATTTGTCTTACAGGTGAGGAAAAACCCCGATAAAAACCTCACCCAGAAAAACTGTCCCGACCGGGGATCGAACCCGGGCCCGCTGCGTGACAAGGCAGCACGCTACCTCGACACCACAGCAGTGGATAATTTCAATATACGGTGCAAATAAAAGCAGAAAATATCCATAACAACTCAAAAAGGACAAACAATGTTTTAAAAGATGTAATAATAGGCAAAACAAAAACTGGTTGTTTCCAAATGTACGGAAATTGTAGAAATCTCTCCTTTTTTTATATACAACTTTCCTCATTAGAGGATTGTCTCTAGGACAAAGTGATACAGACAATTAATTTTTGGAATTGATGAAATACATTTTGTAAATACATTAAAAAAAATTCAAATTGTAGTCTATGGTGAATTCCATGATAATTGACGTAAAAATGCAACAAAATAAAATAACATTTTTTTAACCCTTCAGATAATAGGACAATACCTTTTCTCTTCATATCACTTTATATACTGGTTTTCATGTATGTAACAGAAAATATGGATCGTCTATTTCTAATAACTGTAATTAAAAAAATACGGTTATATATCAGTAACTGTAGAATTACATGTTTTATAGAGTGAGAGTAAAATAACAATCTATCAAAAAACTGCACTTAAACTTACCTGATATAATTTCAAAATCCTATAGAATAACGGTGCGCATGCACCAGAGTTTATAGAGCCAGCGATAACCCACCATCGAACCACATATCGATTATCATCCTTGCCACATATCGATTATTATCGATATCTTACTAACGTTCATACAGCTTAAGCTAGTGGCAGCAGGTCGCTATGAAAATTTAAAAGACAAATCTTTGCAATAAACCCTCAAATCTATGTTAAAGAAATATACTAATAATATTAAAATTACCGAACGTTTATTAAAAATGGGTGTACACTTACTTAACACTTCCTAACGCCGTTCCAACTAGCGATAACTCAAACCAGCGATTAAAAAATCATAGAATAAGTAATATACACCGGAGAAAATAGCAGTTAGCATCGCAATATAGTCTAACAGTGTCATAATATTGTGATATGCGTATTTAAATAAATACTTGAAAATTGTTTAGTAATGTTATAAAAATTGGTTGAAAAAGTTTAAAATATTAATAAATAATAGTTTTAAAAAACTAAAAGAACACGCTTTATTAGAAAACTAAAAAATGAAAAATAATTTTAATTTCCAACACGCTTGGGATAAAATAAAGTGGTCAACAAAATAATCATCTCCAACACATATAGAATAAAATTAGAGTTATCAACAAAAAGAAAATAATTTTACCATCAAAAGCGTGGGGTGCTCTATATCAATTAGTATATTTGATAATAAACAGATATTGGTGAAACTAAGTTCTCTAAGAAGAAAATGTAAAAATCATAAAAAGCGCCTCACGCTTTTGATGGTAAAATTATTTTCTTTTTGTTGATAACTCTAATTTTATTCTATATGTGTTGGAGATGATTATTTTGTTGACCACTTTATTTTATCCCAAGCGTGTTGGAAATTAAAATTATTTTTCATTTTTTAGTTTTCTAATAAAGCGTGTTCTTTTAGTTTTTTAAAACTATTATTTATTTTTTATTTTTTAGTTTTAATATTTTACAGAATAAGATAAAAATGTAAATATCTTTAAATTCGATACTATTGTAGTATGAGCTAAAAGTAATACTCTTCTATAAAAAAAACCTCCCAGCCGGATTTGAACCAGCGACGTATGGTTTACTGAAATTATATACCACTAAGAGTTCACTGCTCTACCATCTAAGCTTTTACAACGATTGACTAAAAGGTCGACAAGTCCGCAACCTAATATACCAGTTTTCATTTTTTTGATTTTCGGATGATTCTTGCCAGGATTTTAGAAACAAAATATGAAATTATTGTATTGTCACGGGTCCTCTACACATATACAAAGTTTCAAGTCGATCCAATGTTTCTAAGTGGGTGAAAAGCGCGTTGAAATATTCCGTTACATTGATACAAAAACACTTTTTTTTATTTTCTGATGATTAAGGCCAGGATTTTAGAAACTAAATATGAAATTATTGTATTGTCACGGGTCCTCTACAAGTATACAAAGTTTCAAGTCGATCCAATGATTTTAAGTGGGTGAAAATCTCGTTGAAAGATTCCGTTACATAGATAGATAGATACAGGTCAAGCTAATATAAAGCGTGTAATAAAAGTTAGTAAATACAGAAGAATAGCTATAGTTTGCAACAATATAACTGAAAAATCAAGTGTAAGTAGAAGTGCAGTTCAGCCGTTTTCTATTTTATTTCAAAAACAAATTCTGAATATAGTATGTAGTATAAGAGGAGATACAAAATATACGTCCTGAGTTGATGTTCTAATTAATTTCAGTCAGTAATTATACAAAATAAAAGTAAATGACGTAGCAACTCACGCTTCTGCGTGGTGTAATTAAAATAAATAACAATTCTTTATTACGCATGACTTTGTTTGTATTCTACAATATTTTGGAAGTAGGCACTTGAAATTTTTTTTAAATTCATTTACTACTTTGGGAAGCTGGAAAGAAACTTTAATTTTCATATACTATGTTAAATTTTGCGTGGAATTTGTCCTATACAGCCACCCGGGTAAGATATATTGCCTAACTTCCAGGCTCTAATAATAATAATAATAATAAAATAATAATAATAATAATAATAATAATAATAATAATAATAATAATAATAATAATACAATATTATCTTCTGTTTCAGTTTTATGTTACGTGGTAATTGCTCGAAGCATGCTTGTGCACATATACATTCTCTCCTACTTCTTTGTTCTATGGGCCGCCATTTTTGTAAGTACTTTAACTAATACTAATATTCAATTACAGATTGGAAGTAATAAAAGTACACATCTGATTTTAAATTCAATATTTTTTTCGACAGAAAAAGTTATAGATTTAATAAAAAAAAGTACAATTTTTGCCTGTGGTACCATTGAACTGACAAGCATTTATTGGAGTACATTGTCTTTTGCTGTCGAGTTGCCCGGTTGCGCGGCAGCCAGCGGTGGCGGCCGATTATAGCCGAGCTCCTGGCACTGCGGCCGACTTCAATTCCCTTCATAGCATCGCGGCAGTCTCACAACGGGTCTGTTTTCAGCGTGGTCATGCTTTCAAATGCTTCGTATAAAATGTATTAGTGCTACAATTGTTATTGTGCTTGGTATTAAATGTGTATTAGTGCTGTCATACAATTTACATAATGCCTCGACATACTTACACAATGCAACAAAGAATTGTTATGTATGATTGTTAAATGTTAACTTAATATTCAGTTACGTTTTATTTGACTGAATTTTGCATTGTCATCGATTGCTATAGCGTCCCAGCAGTTTTTGCTTTTGATTTGCCGGGAACTGGACTATTAGCAGCCGCCGCCGTCGATCGCCGCACAACCGGACGACTCGTCAGCGAAAGGCGCTGTAAATTATGAAACGGGGTACAAAGTAGCTAGTAATTCTCTCTCTCCCTCTCTCTTTACCTTAGCTTAACCTCTCCCTTTACACCGTTATAATCCTTGAAAATGGTAATTAATTAAAACTTTATAGCTTGTAACAATGAATGACGCCATTAGAATTAATAATTTGTACTTTGTAGTTTACTGACCTTGAGCTGGTTCAAAACTCTTACCACAATTAATACTAAATTGTGTGTGTGTATATATATTCCACCGCTGTGGTCTCGAGGTAGCGTGATGCCTTGACCCACGCAGCGGACCCGGGTTCGATAAAGCGTGTTGTTTTAGTTTTTTTAAACTATTATTTATTTAGCAACAATTTGAAACATGCACTAACTTATATTTCAAATTAATATGAAGTCTCTTTTTTTCTACTCAAGATTAGTTTATGATTGACTAAAATAATTTGATTTATAATTAATTTATAGGAAGAGAAATCTTGGTTGTTGATTCCATGGCTTATAGTCAGCTTCGTGAAGAATATATTGACGGACATAGTTTCACTTTTTGTTGGTATTGTTGTTTGCATTCTTCAAGGACCATTCCTCCCAGTCTGCATGGAATTTATACTATTACAGTGTTGCAAAATTGGTGAGTTAATTCAATTATATATACATAATTCTTCTGTATGCGTGTTTGCCACTGAACTCCTCCTAAACGACTGGACCGATTTTGATGAATCTTGTGTGTGTGTCTGATTGGGTCCTTCGATGGTTTCAGATTCACAATTGGACCTTCTAAAACCATTAGGCGTAGGAGTTCACAGGAAGTGAAAATTTAAAAAATAGCTCTATAGTTCACAATTTTCGATGTTTCACAACGAAACTCAGTATAACCTATTAAAATAAACCGAAGTAGGTGCTATCGAAAACTGAGTGAAATCCGACAATTAGAAGTGGAGGTTTACTTGAAACCCGAAATTGAAAACTGCCTAACGACTGGACCGATTTTGATGAATTTTTGTTTGTTTGTGTTTAGTGGATCCCTGGACAGTCCGTCGCCGTGGCGTAGTCGGTAGAGTCCCTATCTTCCACTCCGGCGAACCGGGTTCGATTCCTGGCGGGGTAGGCGATTTTAAATCTCCACCCTGGGTAGAATATGATCACTCAGGGATGTTTATATTATATTCTTATTATTTCAGTTTATTGGATATATTTGACTATACAATTATAGACTTACAAAGTTTTATACCTCACTAACTCGGAGTGGAGTTGATGAATTTACTTAAGCCCACGTGTTTTTAATATCACTTTTACTAAAGGTCGCGAACGGTTACTGAAGAATTTGACTATTGTAGAACGTATGAGCGTAAGAGAGTTTTCACACGCGTCCTCGCCTTATAAGGGCGATGACTCCTCCCATAAAGTCGCCATCCCCACTCCGAGTGTACATGTTATTCATTATAGCTTAGAGGGGTAGGTACCATTCGTTTGGGGTTCCTATGTTGGTAATAGACTCATGTGCGCGTTTGTGCGCCTTCCAGTTATTACTATTAATGGTATGTTTTAGTACTTAAGCCTCTATTACTTCTTGCCACAATATGTAGTCATCTACATTATCGACATATTCCGCGCGACAATGTGACGTCATCATGCACGCTTAACAGATGACAGAGGGGAGTTTTCTTATGAACTTATATAATGAGTATTAATTAGTGAATTTTATGGTAAAATGAGTAATTAACATTTTTATCGTCATGCCATTACATGAAAATAGAACGTTCGGACATGACGTCTGCCGGTTCTGCTAGTGTGTGTGTGTGGTGTGTGTGTGTGTGTGTGTGTGTGTGTGTGTGTGTGTGTGTGTGTGTGTGTGTGTGTATACGTGTTAGCATAACTCTCGAATTTCAATTTGGAAAAGTGGAGAAAGGAGGGACTGGGTTGAAAACAGAATTAGATAAAAAATGAGTGATAAATATTTCAGGATAACTTTAGAACGTACTTGCTTAATTACTCATTGGCATTATCGAACTCGAAGGTTCATGGCCGCGCAGACATAAGCCCTCCATACATCCCTATCCTGAGCTAATGCTTTCCAATCATTCTCTGTATAATCTACTTCCCTCAAATCATAGCACTGGTCAACAGTGATTTTGTTACATAAAATATGTTTGGTGATTCTTATGTATTTTCATCTGCTGATTCCAAAAATGAAGTCGGAAATTTTCCATCACCCACCATTTTTTTGTAATTTTGAAAATAATTATTTTCCTATTTATTAGCAATCCGTGTAAAGTGGACCCAGGTCCTCGTGAAGGGCCCACATTAACCGAATTCTCTAGTACAAAATTAATAGTAGAGGAGATAGTGCATCTGCTTGCTTCAACCCATTGTGGATTTTAAAAGTATCCGAAAACTGTTTACCTACTCGCACCTTACTCTTTGTGCCATTTAGATACATTTGTCCCTAGTATGGGTGCAACAATATGTTGTGTATTTTTCCGTTTTATTATTATTATTTATGTAGGTGACATAGAATCCCCGAATGTTGTTTAAAACTATTTTTATTTACATTTTCTACAGTGACGTCATCCTACTTGTGGCTGAGTGTTCTGTGTCTATATCATCAGCTACAAAAGCCTCGACGGAAGTTGTCACCAGAAGAGGAGGCTATACGTTGGCAACAATTAAAAGCAAGACGTCGAAAATGCAAGTATAACATTGGCAGCAATAGTGAGGATACAAATGCAATTTCAATATACGATAGTGAAGTTGAAATGTGTTCGCGTTCCTTGGACTCACTCATTACCCAACTGCATTACGACTGGGACTGGGAAGACTCTCTGATGCAGCGGAGGTACGAGGAAGTTCCTAGTGATACCAACATCACAATATCTCTTGCTGAAAGAGCTACCAGATTTCTGCGTCTTTCACAAGTAAGTTTTACCAATAAAATATGATTACAAATCCGAAACTTTGGTCTCACATAAAAAATATTTTTTTATTTATATACAGATTTTTAATGTTTACACATCTTTCTGTGCCTAAAGTTTTATTTTCCTTCTCCACTCGTCTCTATCCATCCACTCCATACCCTCCAGTCATCTTGCTCTCATTCCAGTTCTTATTTCTTACATCTTCGAGTTTCGCGGTCTTCCTTTCCTTCTTCTTCCAGGTGGACACCATTCCAATGTTTTCCTGGGTAACCTTTCTTCTTGCATTCGTCGTACGTGTCCATACCAATTTAATTGCTTATATCTTATATAATCTACTATTGAAATCTAATATTTTTTTTTTCTCGTATGACAGTATTTACTATTTTTTTTTTTTCAAATTTTGAACATCTTGCTGCTCTCCTCAAGAAATCCATTTCCATCGACATAAGTTTTTGTTCTAAGTTTTTGTTGAATTTCCAAACTTCAGCTCCATATGTGACAGTACTTGTCACTATTGAATTATATATTTGTAACTTATTTTTCCTGGTTATATGTCTGTTCCATAAGACTCCATTCATCATTGCTGTTATTGCTCTACCTTTATTTATTCTGTTCTTAATATCACTTTCTTGTTTATCCTCTTTATCTAATTTTACTCCCAGATACTCAAATTCTTCACATCCTCTAATATACCCCTTTTCATCTTCTAATATCAAATCTTCGGTTTCGGCTCCACGTCCCATATAAAATGTTTTTTTTCTAAATTTATTTTCAAACCCCAGTTATCGTATTCGTCCAATAATTTTCTGAACATAAACTCCATGTCTTTATATTCTTGAGCAATTATTATCTGGTCATCCGCA
The DNA here is from genome assembly GCA_030220185.1 of Diploptera punctata. Classification (NCBI taxonomy): domain Eukaryota; kingdom Metazoa; phylum Arthropoda; class Insecta; order Blattodea; family Blaberidae; genus Diploptera; species Diploptera punctata. Next base: position 563,276 of record JASPKZ010007791.1, on the reverse strand, counting down.
AATAACAGTGTATACATTGTATCTGTTGATCCATCTCCAATTGGTACTCCCATTCCTGAACATTTTTTGCTCCAGTTTGACAGCGCTTTATGTATAAATATCTTAAATAATGTTGGTGATATGCTACAACCTTGACGAAGGCCTTTTGTTACTTTAATTTCTTTTGATATATATTTTCCAATTTTAATTTTAGATACTGCATTTTTATACAAATGTTTTATTGCATTAATAATTGTATCGTTTATGGCCATATCTTCTAATGCTTCCCACAACTTTTGTAAAGGTACAGTGTCATATGCCTTTTCTAAATCCACAACTGTGAAATGCACTTGTTGGTTTATATTATTGGTCTTTTCAATCAACTGTTTTACCACAAATATGTGATCAATTTGTAGATCTCTCAGACCTAAAGCCTGCTGGTACTTCATTCTCTTTATGTTTATAAGTTTCTTCCAAATATTATTTGATTATTTTTCAATATACACGGCTAAAAACATCCATTACGGTGATTCCTCTATAATTATTACACTCATATTTTCTATAATAATGTATTTATTATTCTGACGCATTGTTGATCCGTTGACTCACGAGTCGCAACTCCAAGTCGAATTATTGAATAGAAAATAGCTTAATTGAATATATGGAGGTAGGAAATAACACTATGAGGTTTATTTTATTAAATTTGAGTTTTTTTTACCAGGGCCATCGCAAGGATTTATCAGCTGTAGCGGCCGCTATAGGCCTCGCACCGAGCGTGTGAAGCAATCATGTTGACCAGTGTTATTATTATTCTTGTTATTATTATTATTATTATTATTTGATACTAGAAGATGAAAAGCGGTATATTAGAGGATGTGAAGAATTTGAGTACCTGGGAGTAAAATTAGATAAAGAGGATAAATAAGAAAGTGATTTTAAGAACAGAATAAATAAAGGTAGAGCAATAACAGAAATGATGAATGGAGTCTTATGGAACAGACATATAACCAGGAAAAATAAGTTACAAATATATAATTCAAAAGTGAGAAGTACTGCCACATATGGAGCTGAAGTTTGGAAATTCAACAAAAAATTATGTCGATGGAAATGCAGTTCTCTAGGAGAGCAGCAACATGTTCAAAATTAGACAAAATAAGAAATACTCTCATAAGAGAAAAAATGAATATTGGTTATTCAATAGTAGATGATATACGGTATAAGCAATTAAATTGGTATGGGCACTTACGACGAATGCAAGAAGAAAGATTATGCAGAAAAAAAAACATTGGAATGGTGTCCACCTGGAAGACCTCGAAACTCGTGGATGCAGAAAATAAGAACTGGAATGAGAGCAAGAGGACTGGAGGACATGGCTTGGATGGAGATAGACGAGTGGAGAAGAAAAATAAAACTTTAGGCACAGAAAGATGTGTAAACATTAAAATTCTGTATATAAATAAATAAATAATAATAATAATAATTATTATTATTATTATTACTATTATTATTATTATTATTATTATTATTATTATTATTATTATTATTATTATTATTATTATTATTATTATATTATTAATTATTATACTTTTATTTATATATGAACAAGTAGATGTAGAACAAAATAACTGTTGAAAAATATAATTTTCTGGTGATACAGGATGAGATAAATTTAGCGAGGCGGGAGAGACGAGTAAAGCGTGTGGTGAAAGTTGAAGTCGGAACACAAGCCAACACGTTGAGCAAGAAATTTCTTGATTCTTGGGGCAAGAAAAGAAAAGCAAAGAAAGTAGAAACGCCTTCACAAGTTTGTGTTACGCAGACAGAAGAAGTGACTGAACAAACAGTGGTGATGAAAATAAAAAGCAGAAGAACGAGAAGCGTGGAATCTACAAGGAAGTGTAAAATGTGTCGTAAACATCAGGTAGAATGTGGCATCTACCCACAGCGAGATAACTGTTTGTAACTTCTGTTATGATATATTTTATAAATTTGCGCATAATATACTTTCAGCATAATACATCATGCATATCTTATTTCATGATTGTTACAAATACATAAGTTATTTTACATAGATATTTAATTATTTCATAGATTATTTTAATCATTCCATATAAAGACAGCTGGTGAAAAAATAAAACAGCCATCAGAACACTGCTTCCCCTATTTTGCCAGGGTTATATACTAAGCTCCAGACCTACAGCTATAACTAATTGGTTACAATACGCCAATACCAGGAGAGAATACATGAAATGTCGAATGAAAAACAGGTGGTATTGAACAAATATATATATATATATATATGTTATAATTAATTTTTCTTATCATGTCATATTAAGCTTGCATTGCTCAATGTCAAAAATTTAATTATAATATCGAAAAAGCATCACTGCTATAAAGTAAAAATATTCTCTTTAATTTGCTTTCTTGTGATAGGAGCTACCAGGTGGCAGTGAAGACCGAGTTCCCACTACATCTAGTAATAATGAGAATATATATAAGAAAAATGAATGTTTGTACTAGACTTGCTCGGTAGCGTAATCGGTATTGCACTAGGATATAAATCCAGAGGTCCGGATTTAAGTCCCGTCCGAGCATTTATTTTTCTTATCATGCCATATATATATATATATATTTATTAGGATGCGAGGTTGGTAAGTAGTTTTTACAGAAGGGAAGAAATGTTTCAAAATCAAGGGATAGCGAGGTTTTTAATTTCGGAGATTCACAAACGTGCGTTGAATATTATTTTTTGCGCGATGGTGTTTTCAAAATAACAAATAATAGTAATATAATAACATTTTTGTTGGAATACTTTCCGTTAATTATAAACAACTGACCGCATAGTGGTTAAGGCACTAGGCTACAAGCGGGAAGGTCGAAGGTTCGAGTCCCAGAGGGTACAGGAATTTTAAACTGAACTAGCCTTCTGGCGGCACTGTGATAGCTCTATTATAATTGCTATTATCTCAGACACCAAGAGGTGGAATTAACTGGAATTACCCCTCATAACAACGAATCAGGTCCCCTCCAGTATGACATCATACATGTATCAATATCTTGTTAAATGAACATGCTGTATAAGGATAGCTCAAATATAAAAATGATATTTTTTCAAAAACTAAGAGCTGGAGCTCAATGAAATTAATTGTCTTAACAATGCATTAGGTCCCCTATAGTATGACATCATATATGTATCAATATCTTGTTAAATGAACATGCTATGCTGTATATGGATAGTTCACTTATAAAAATGCTATTTTCTCAAAAACTAAGAGGTGGAGCTGAATTAAATATATAGTTGGTTATCTCTGGGCAGCACCATCCAGATTAATTTATGAACTTATGCGAGAAACATATTTCATAGAAGACAATCACGATAGCATACCTACTACGATCTATAGAACCATATCTAAAAGCAGTAAAAATCAGGGAACAGAAACGGAAGAAAATAAATGAGGAATTTTGCACCTCCAGTGCCATGACAGACAGAAACTGGACAAGTGAATATCAGACACAAAGACATGTTGTAGCCATATATGGTTTTCATCATAAAATCTGCAAAAATTAAAAATAAATCCACCAGCCAACTGAAGACTACAGATTCGTACTATGCGGTGATAAGTGTAAACTTTATCATATCACAGAGTGTAAAACTAACTAACTCACTGACACTATCAAACCCATAGGTTCATGGCCACGCGGACATAAGCTCTCCATACATCCGTATCCTGAGCCAATGTTTTCCAATCATAGAGTGTAAAAACAGAACAGAATCAATTGGTGAATACAGCAAAGAGTGAATACAAGTGATGAGTGAGAAAGAACATAAAACATTCAAAACTAATGCTCTTCTGAGTGCTCCTTTCTATTATCATTATGTTCATGGGCAAGATCATACCCATTTTAACATATGGTATAGAATTAATCTGGGAACAACTAGGAATAAAATACCTGTCAACGATAGAGGCCATGAAAGCCCGATTCCTGAAGTCAGCACTAGGATTATCTAAACACACCCTATCATGACTCGTCTACGAACTTGCCAGAGAGATCTTCCTAATATAAGATCTCAGGACCAAATTTAACCTACCATTTATGGAGAACTGGGGAAAGCTAATGGATATGAGAAGACAGAAAACAACAGAGATCTGGCTCGAATTTTATTCTACAGAAGCATTGGTAAATAGAACATCGATGGAAATCAACCAAGATCTACGCCTCTTTGTAAATTCCCTAGCAAACGCATCGATGCCACCGCAAAGTATATAATGTGAAGACCTACCACGACCCTAACTTAACAGGTGTATGTGAACTTTGTGAACTATCTTGTTATCGTTACCAGATTACAACATGTAAAATCTGCCCTAGTAAATAATTGAGATATGCAATTAATAACACTGTGAAACATCAAAGAATCTCATTGTTAAGAGCACAACATTTCACCATAAGGATATTCATAAATACACCTGGACGTCCCCAGATGGAGAAACTCGGAACCAGATAGATCATGTATTAGTGGATAAATGCTGGCACAGTTGCATCATTGATGTTAGATCAGTTAGAGGGACAGACTGCAATTCGGATCATCATCTGTAAAATATGAATTAAAAAACTTGAAAAATGATCAAATGCGGCAAGGATACCAAATCAAAATTGCTAATAGATTTGAAGTACTGGAATCTTCAGATGACGATATGGCAAACGAAGAAGAAACTGATATAAATAAAGAATGGGAGGCTATAAGAGATACTATTAAATTGTCAGCATCAGAAAGCATTGGTTGTTTAAAAAAGAGGCAAAACAAGAAATGGTTTGATGAGGAATGTGCCGACATTGTAAAGAAAAGAAAGCTAGCAAAAATGAAATGGTTACACGAGCCAAATGAGGTAAATTTTGAGCAATTGGGTAGTGTTAGACGGGAAACCACGAAGTTACTAAAGAGTAAAAAGAGGGAATATTTGAGAGAGAAGATTAATGGATCTTGAAATGAATGCAAAAAATAGGAACATTAGAGAATTATATCAGGGAATTAGTATAGAGAAGAAAGGGTTTCAGGCTAGAACAAATATAATTCAGAATGAAAATGGGGATATGATTGCAGATTCTAGGAGTATATTAAATAGATGGAAAAGTTACTTTAATCAGCTATTAAATGTACATACAGAACAGGACATTGAGGAGGATAAGTTACAGACAGCAGAAATGCTAGTCGCAGAGCCAAGTGCATTAGAGGTTGAAATGGCGATTGAAAAATTGAAGATGTATAAAGCATCAGGTTCAGATGAGATCCCAGCAGAACTGATAAAATCAGGGGGAGAAAAATTGATGGACAAGATACGCTGGTTGCTTAGTATGATTTGGGAAAAGAAGCTCTTTCAGATGAATGGAAGGAATCAATTATTGTACCAATTTATAAGAAAGGAGATAAAACTGATTGCAACAACTACAGGGGCATCTCATTACTTTCAACTCCGTACAAAATTCTAACAAATATATTAGTAAGCAGACTTATTCCCTATATTGATGACATTCTAGGAGATCATCAATGTGGATTTAGAAGAAACAGGTCTACAACAGATCAGATTTTTAGTATAAGACAGATTTTAGAAAAGAAATGGGAATATAATGGTACTGTGTATCAACTATATGTAGACTTCAAAAAAGCATATGATTCAATTAAGAAGGAGAAGTTATATAGTATCCTGCTGAAGTTTGGAATTCCTAAAAAGTTAGTTAGACTTATACGAATGTGTCTAAATGGCTCAAAGAGTAGGGTGCGTGTAGGCAAACAGTTTTCAGACACTTTTGAAATCCAGAATGGGTTGAAGCAAGGAGATGCACTATCTCCTCTACTATTTAATTTTGTATTAGAGCATGCCATTAAATCTTTAGAGAATGAGGAAGGCTTACAACTGAATGGTATTAATAAGCTGTTAGTTTATGCTGATGATGTTGTACTACTGGCCGATAGCGAGGAGATACTGAAGGCCAACACGCACACACTATTGAGTAACACTAAGAAATTAGGACTGGAAGTAAATATCAGTAAAACTGAATATATGGTCACACGTAGAAATTCAGTATATAATGGAAATGGACAGCTAATGACAAATGAGGGAAATTTTGAGGAAGTGGCTGAATTCAAATACCTAGGAACAATAATCACAAATAGGAATGAGATGCACAAAGAAATTAAACATAAGCTCAATTCTGGAAATGCGTGCTATTATGCATTGCAGAGACTTTTGATGTCCCAACTCCTTTCAAAAAACGTTAAGCTGAAAATATATAAAACTATTATTCTACCAGTTATATTATATGGGTGCGAAACATGGACTCTTACTTTAAGGGAGGAAAGGAGATTACGAGTATTTGAGAATAAAGTTCTTAGGAAAATTTTTGGACCAAAGAGGGATGAACAGACAGGTGAATGGAGAAGACTACTTAACAATGAACTACATGGTCTTTGTAGGAAGCCAGATATAATAAGAACAGTTAAGTCTCATAGACTGCGATGGGCAGGATATGTTGCGCGTATGGGGAATGAAAGACGTGCATGGAAACTTCTTGTAGGAAAGCCAGAAGGAAAACGCCCAGTTGGTAGACCAAGAATGAGGTGGGAGAACAACATTAACTATGATTTGAGGGAAGTAGATTATACAGGGAATGATTGGAAAGTATTGGCTCAGGATAGGGATGTATGGAGAGCTTATGTCCGCGCGGACATGAACCTACGGGTTCGATAGTGCCAGTGAGTAAGTAAGTAAGTAAGTGAAAACGATGTGTAGGTAGCCTCTAACTTCAGTTCCATGCACAACTTGTGCGCTTTTTCGTTTATTATTATGTTCATGGGGCTGTTCTCTATGGTGAGAAATGTGTGATCCATTCTCTATGCTTCGGATTGATTTGTCAAAAGTTTGATGGCGTCCTATTTTGTCTTGTTTGTAGCGAGTTATATATTTGCAGCAGTTTTGATAAGTTAGCTTACCTTTGAGTAATTTGCGTTAATATGATTTAGTTTTCTAGAGTTTTAATAATCTATTGGTTATGAACAATTTTTAATAGTTTATTTTGAAATCATAACCTCAATTTTATCTTGATACTATTGCAATAGGTAAGTACTATTTACTGTTCAGGTAGTTACAATTGCAGAAATATATATTAATTACAACCAACTCATTGTCACTATCGAACCCGTAGGTTCATGGTCGCGCGGACATAAGCTGTCCGTACATCCCTATCATGGGCTAATGTTTTCCAATCATTTCCTGTATAATCTATTTCCTTCAAATCTTGGTAAATGTAATCACTATCCAATGTTATTTTCCCCACTTCATTCTTGGTCTACCAATGGGCGTTTTACCTTTCGTTTTCCTGCAAGAAGCTTCCATACACACCTTTGGCTGAAGTTTCCATTAAGTGCAGTGAGAAATTTTTCTAAGTCCCAGGCACACGCCATGAGCATGCGCAAACAAGGTTTGGATAAGGTGTAGAAACCGTCACATGAATTCTTCTAAGTTCTACAGAATCGCAGTGCACATTTGCAAGTTGCAGGAGTTGCTGTAATGGTTAATGTAACTTCCGGTATATGGCTCTGAAGTCAGTGTTACCAACTATGGGAATAAATTCCCACATGCTAAATAAAATGAATGTAAACTAACTTCCCATTTTTTAACCTAACAAAACAATTTACATTCATATTATTTAATAAACTATTTTTAGGAAAAAGTCGGTTATACAAAACGTGTTTACAAGTGTTTAGTTCATCAGTGGCATAAGAATATATGTGTAGAATTGCGATGGGCATATAACCTATCTCATCCCTAATTTTATGTATACTAATACTAAATATGGTTTGGAATATTTTTCAAATGTTGGTAACTGTGATGTGAGAGTCACCTAGTGGATGTTACAAGAAGCATTTCTGCGCCTGTAGTACTCGTACAATATTCGCATAATTTAGAAATACTTAAAAATCATAAGAAATGTTTATTACATGGTTCCAAAATGTTTAAAATGTTTGAAGTATTTATTTAAATATGCAAATCACAATATTATGACATTGTTAGACAATATTGTGATGCTAACTGCTATTTTCTCCAAAGAGTATATTACTTAGTCTATGATTTTTCTATCGCTGGTTGGATCAGCGTTAAGGAGTGATAAGTAAATGTACACCCATTTTTAATAAACGTTTGGTAATTTTAATATTATTGATATATTTTTTAACATAGATTTGGGGATTTATTGCAAATATTGGTAATTTAAATTTCATAGTGATGGATAGTAATCGAGGATGATAATCAATTTGTGGGTTATCGCTGGCTCTATAAACTCTGGCGCATGCGCACTGTTGTTCTATAGGACTTTGAAAATATTTCACGCTAGTTTAAGTACAGTTTTTCCTTGCATTCTTTTACTGGTTATGGTGCTTAAATTGCATTAGGTTGGTCTTTCACAGGTTAGAATACTTAAATTGCATTAGGTTAGCTTTTGGGTTCGTTAAATATTGTGTATATGTTGTCTGCATCGTGTGATTCCATAATGTAAACTGCTTCGCATTTGTTGGTCCATGGTGTTTCTCACTGTGTTTAATTGAAACTTAATCCACATCTTTCATTCCCATTTGTGCCACATGTCCTGCCCATCACAGTCTACAAGACTTGACTTCTTATTATATCTGGCTTCCTATAAAAACCATGTAGTTCATTGTTATGTAGTCTTCTCCATTTGCCTGTCTGTTCATATCTCTTTGGTCCAAAAATTTTCTTAAGAACTTTATTCCCAAATACTCGTAATCTCCTTTTCTCTCTTAAAGTAAGAGTCCATGTTTCGCATTCATATAATATAACTGGTAGAATGTCAATTTTATATATTTTCAGTTTAACATTTTTTTGAAAGGAGTTGGGATGACAAGAGACTCTGTAATGTATAATAGCATGCATTTTCAGAATTGAGTCTATGTTTAATTTCTTTGTGCATCTCGTTCCTTTTGTTGTTTTCAAAGGCCATTTTTGCCTTCATCTTCAGTCAAACTCCAACTGTTGAAATGTTGCTGTTAACACAATCTTACGAATTGCCATCTTGTGTGGATTTTATAAACTTGCATATTCAATTTTGCTCATCGAGAACGTCAAGTTATCTTTATCTTCAAGTTCATAAAATTGATACAAGATGGTAGTCTGGAAGATGGTGTTAATGGTAAATTTCAACGGTTGGAGTTTGACTGAAGATGAAGACTAAGGTTCAAATCTATGAATGCATTAGACCGTAAAAGTCGCTCTCAGCCCGTACTCTGCTGAGAAAGTTGCATCTAAATACATGTTTACGTACTCAAAAATCTGTTCATGCGATAATAATTGTTGAAATCCCTAAGCTACCTGGCGAGGTGACTTAGCAGAGAAACAAATTGTGAGCAACCCGATGGTAACCGATGTAGTTTGAAACCTTGCCTCGTACCTTGCTGCTTTATCCAAGATGTCGGACCTTGAAGACTTGATCATGTTTTCGGTATACACGGAGAAGAGGAATTTGATGGAGTCTACCAAAGAATTCAACTGGAAGAACAGGAAAATCGGCGTAATATTGTGCGATGCAGACGTCATATACGGTATTATTTGCGGGACGCAAGCGTAAATACGTTCCTCTAGCAGACGAAAATAACGGAAGTGGTTTTATCGCTGAGAATTCTGGGTAATTTCTTGCCAATATTACGAAAACGACGACTTTCATGCATGACCAGTTTGTGGGTAGCTAATTTGATCTTTGCACTTGCTCACGGTGAGTCATCTCACCAGTGATTGGAAGTAATTTGAGTAGAGACTAATATATTTGCATGCGGCCCTAAATGACCTTTGAAACCGGTATCATGAAAAAAAATGGGATTTTATGAAGTGAGATATAAAAATGTTTATCCAATTCATTTATATTACACTTCCAAGTTAACTGTGCACGGGTGGAGGGGAAGAGTTTTAGCGCTAGTGTCGCCGATCTACTGAATCTGTGGAAGGGATGTAGGGGAAAACTGTTCATCCGATCACATATTGAAATTTTTCAACTTCAAGTGTTGGGGAGAATCTCTAAACACGTGTGAAAGATCTTAACATGGTTGTCAAATTAGTCATTTAAGAACTGAATGCTCAAGTGGTTGGTCATTTAAAAATCACAGTATTTGTCGTCTCTCTGTTACCAGCCTCACAATAAATCACAAGTGGCAACATGTAATGAGAAGGGCAAGGAAGGGACAGCTCATTCCTAGACGTAACCCCAAAAGTAACAGGGTTGTTAAGTTAGTCATTCTGCCACTGACCACGCAGAATGATAGATCATTAAAATACATAGCATTTGTCAGCTCTCTAGTTGCCAATCAAACAAATAATACAAGGGACAGGAAGTGGCAACATAGTAAGGAAGAGAGAGAGAAAGACAGTTTGTTAGTTAACATATTTTCCGCCGGCGCAAAATGCTTAGAGGAATAATACATTAGAAATACCTCATAGAGTTACTTCCCACTTAATTTTTATTAAAAATAACTAAATTAATTTATATGACATGAATGTGATAAATACAAATATATTTACTATTTGTGTGTAGTATAAGACAAATTTTAGAAAAGAAATGGGAATATAATGGTACTGTACGTCAACTATATGTAGACTTCAAAAAAGTATATGATTCAGTTAAGAGGGAGAAGTTATATAGTATCCTGTTGAAGTACGGAATTCCTAAAAAGTTAGTTAGACTTATACGAATATGTCTAAATGGCACAAAGAGTAGGGTGTGTGTAGGCAAACAGTTTTCGGACACTTTTGAAATCCAGAATGGGTTGAAGCAAGGAGATGCACTATCTCCTCTACTATTTAATTTTGTACTAGAGCATGCCATCAAATCTTTAGAGGATGAGGAAGGCCTACAACTCAATGGTATTAATAAGCTGTTAGTTTATGCTGATGATGTAGTACTATTGGCCGATAGCGAGGAGATACTAAAGGACAACACGCACACACTATTGAGTAACACTAAGAAATTAGGACTGGAAGTAAATATCAATAAAACTAAATATATGGTCACACATAGAAATACATTATATAATGGAAATGGACAGCTAATAACAAATGAGGAAAATTTTGAGGAGGTGGCTCAATTCAAGTACCTAGGAACAATAATCACAAATAGGAATGAGATGCACAAAGAAATTAAACATAGGTTCAATTCTGGAAATGCATTGCAGAGACTTTTGAGTCCCAACTCCTTTCAAAAAACGTTACACTGAAAATATATAAAACTATTATTCTACCAGTTATATACCATGAACCTACAGGTTCGATAGTGCCAGTGAGTTAGTTAATATCTCCTATCAGATATAAATCCCTGAATTATTCTTTCAATTCCTCCTTCGTTGTAATTCTCCATATATCTTGTTCCTGTATTGCTTCATATATATGTAATATTTTTCTTTTCCATGTAATTAATGTGTACTTATCTTTTATTATTATATTTTATTAATTTTGTTTTAGGAATGTCTAACTCCATGGCAACTAACTGTGGAGTACTCAACATTGCCAAAACAGATGAAGAACAATCAAGACCAAAGAATGGAACTTCAGTGTTACCGTTTTCAGGAAATTGCACTCTTAAATTGGAATCTAAAAACGTTGAACAGTTGCATAAAATAGTGTTCAATGCTGAATCATTAGATAATATTAAAACATTGATACTCACTAAAACAGATCTAAACAAATTGCCAAATAGTTTTACGCACAATTTAGGAAATCTTATTCATCTGAACCTTGAAGAAAACAAATTTACTCACCTTCCACCGAACATGAGAAATCTTAATAAACTCCAACATTTCAACATATCTAACAACTGCTTAAAATCACTGCCAGAAGACATCGGAATGTTGAACAAACTCTGTGATTTACGTTTAGAAAATAATTCTCTTACCGAACTTCCAAATAGTCTTTGTGACCTTAAAAGTCTGGTGCATTTAAACGTGGCCGATAATAACCTAAAAACTCTTCCAAACGATATTGGTAACCTTCAGAATCTTGAAAAATTAGATATTTCTGGAAACATTCTCGAAGAATTGCCTGAATCTGTAGGCTGTCTCAGTAATCTTTATTATTTCAGTGCAGCTTCTAATAAATTGACTTGTCTTCCAGAAGGTTTCACACATTTCAATAAATTGACAATATTAAATTTATCGCATAATTCATTGTACGACGTGCCTTATTGTTTATTTACCGGATTGCCTAATATTTCAACATTAGATTTATCTCATAACTACGTTGATGATTTTAGTAAAGCACCGACTTGCATCTCTAAGTTAAGGGTATTAAATGCAAGCCACAATACGTTGTTTTGTATGCCTCGGTGGATTTTTCAAGACTCTTGTAGACAAATGCTAGAACTAAATCTCTCCCACAATAGATACATGAATGGAGTTGGTAATGATATTTTTATTACTGAAAGTAGTTTGAAGATTGTAGACATTTCAGATTGTAATCTTACGACCACAAGTGTTAGCTTTTTAAACGGATTACACAATCTCGAGTCGTTAAACATAGGGAATAAAGTTGATCCGAATAGCAAACTGTCTTCAGATTATGGTAACGTGTTCTGGGATTTACCGATCAAGGAAATGCGCAACACTGTCAAGATTCATGAACTTATAATGTGCGGTGTTGGACTGGCAGGTTTACAAGAGGATATCGTAAAATTATCTGCAATTCAGTATATAGATCTTCGTTCAAATGAACTTAACTGGTTACCTGAAGCATTTTGTGAATTGGTAAATTTAAGAACGTGTCTTCTATCAAATAATGGTTTAGCACTGTTGCCTTTTCAAATTGGAAAACTGACGTCATTGAAGGAATTCAGCTTGGATGGTAACAAGGTAATATATGATGTTTTTATTATTCATTTCGGCTGTGATTCGTTTTTTGCAAGACACAATTCTACACTTACATCCTTATGCCACTGATGCACTAAACACTTGTAAACATGTTTTGTACTATTTTAAACATTTTGGAACCATTTTATAAACATGTCTTACTTACTTACTTGCTCACTGGCACTATCAAACCCATAGATTCATGGTCGCACGGACATAAGCTCTCCATGCATCCCTATCCTGAGCTAATGCTTTCCAATCATTCCCTGTATAATCTACTTCCCTCAAATCATAGTTAATATTATTCTCCCACCTCATTCTTGGTCTACCAACTGGGCGTTTTCCCTCTGGTTTTCCTACAAGAAGCTTCCATGCACCTCTTTCATCCCTCATACGTGCCACATGTCCTGCCCATTGCAGTCTACGAGACTTAACTGTTCTTATTATATCTGGCTTCCTATACATATCATGTAGCTCATTGTTATGTAGTTTTCTCCATTCACCCCTCTGTTCATCTCTTATTGGCCCAACAATTTTCATAAGTAATGCCACGAGTGATTTCCAATTTATCTAGATAATTTGGAAATCAAGAGTGGCATTTGTTAGGACTATTTAACGAATAAAATTAAGCTGTTTACTCACAAATCATTATTTAACTATGGTTATTTTAAAATATTTATATATTTAATGTAAACGGCGATGTTTGAAAACAAATGAGAAACAATAGGTATGCTTCAACTGCTTCTTTTGTTTATCACTGCAACCAGATCATACTATTTATTGTCAAAGGAACGCAATATTGTAAGAATACTCTCTAGTGGAGAAAAAATGACACACATCAAACTATATATTAATTCATTTCTGATGTCGTATGATGTAAATATGACAATTATATTTTTCTGGATTATTACCTGGGTAAAAATACATTTAAGAAAGTGCATACAGTGGTTTATTTTTTTTGATGATATAATCAATTGCTACAAATGTTTTTTATATTAACTCCCACATGCGCTATGTGTTGACATCTATGCACTATATATACAATCTGGTAGCCGTATTTCTTATAGGCTCAGTCACTGCAAAATAATGGTCAGACCTGTTCAGTATATTAAAAAGGAGGAGCTTTCTTTAATATGGTAAATGTAACACTGATAAATATTTCGTGAAACACGACTCTGATTGGTTATAAAACAGAAATCATTGAAACGTGATTGGTCATTGACTCCCATTTGGGGCATGAGTTAAATAGTCCTAAGAACTTTATTCTCAAATACTCATCAATTTTTTTTTATACAATAGGAAGTAACGTTAAAAGATTTACTTAATTATTTGTAATCTCCCTTAATGTGTCACATTCAGTACCAGGCACTGAGCAGGGCATTTAAACCCACAGGCAGCCATTTAAATACCCCAGCTACCCTTTCCGTGGCACTTCAGAAAATGGACCATTATTCACAAACTATTAGTCCTAGAAAATTCAAATTTTGTACATACCTAAAGGAGATATCCTAGTAGGATTTGATGGTGAAATAACTTGGGTGATTGACATCACATGGTATCGGCGTATCAATTTCAGGAAGTGGAAGTTCGTCTTCACTTTCACTTTGTGAATCTTCTAATTCAGGAATCAGTTCATCACCTGAATCATCATCATACAAAATATTCACTAATTCTGCATTGAAGTTTGGGTGACCAAATTCCATGTGTTGTTTGTTTTAAAAAATAAAAGGGGATTCACCAAGGTTAAACGTATCAAACGGGAATAGAAAATGTACATTTACATGCCATCTATGATCTCCAAGACATACTAAGCCAACACAATATTTAGGTGCTGAATATAAACGTGGTTTGTTCGCGCCCGCTCTAAAATTAGTTAACTGTCTGACGGCCGCATACACAATAGTCTCTTTAAATGCCTTAACTGGTTTACAGTACTGAATGTGTTAAAAGTAAGAGTCCATGTTTTGCATCCATATAATATAACTGGGAGAGAAAAGTTGTTTTATAAATTTTAAGTTTAATGTTTTTTTTGAAAGGAGTTGGGATGACAAGAGTCTCTGCAATGCATAATAGCACGCATTTCCAGAATTGAGCCTATGTTTAATTTCTTTGTGTATTTCATTCCTATTTGTTACACCTCAGTTATTTATTTTTTAGCTTCACACGTTACCAGAGACAATGGCAGACCTAGGACAACTGGAATACTTTGATCTCTATGATAACAACTTTGAAGAAGTGCCGATGGTAATAAAGAGTATGAAAAATTTGAAAGGTTTGGATTTGGAATATAATTGTTTTGATACGTCACAATCATTAGAATTCATGGATACGTACTCTCAAATGAAATGTAGTATCCGTAAAAGATTATCCAGAAACTCACAATTTCGCAAAGATTCTATAAAAAAATCATTGGATTATGAAACCCTCTATTCTTCTCTAGGTAAGTCATCATGGTTTATTTTTATTCTTAATTTGTTAATTAATAGCATTCAAGTTGTTATCACATTTTTTAAAGTAATTTTTATTTACTGCATATCAAAAAGGACTTTTCAATGGTAAAATCAAATGTTTCTTACCTCTCCTCATACAAATCTTCTAAGTAGATCGCGATTTCGAGACCATCTTCAGTACTATTTTGGCGACTGATGTTATGTCGATCAGAAGAAACTCTTCTTCTTCTTCTTCTTCTTCTTCCCTCTGTTGGTGGACCGATGAACCTCTGGATCAGGTCAGAATTTGTGGGTATTTCAAAGTTCATAAGTTTTCCTTTGTTTTTCTGAATGTAGATCTTTTCCCAAACCGTGAGTTCCATTTGTTTGTCCGATTCCGATTGAGGGTCTTTCCACTTTTCAGCGGTTGCCCTTTTACCAGCCGGCTGCTGGCCCTTCACATCCACATGTGTCAATCACAGAGGTAGATGATCAACAGCCAGTGTAGGGGTGACATGTGGTTAGCATGTTGAGTCCCCCAGCCGTTATAGCTGGTTCCTCAACCTGGAGCCGCTACTTATTGTAGCTACCCAATTACCTCACGATGCTGGGTGGGCACCGGTCCCATACTGGCGGAAATACCATGAGAAAATTTCTTCCCCCATGGAGACTCGAACCAGTGCAAGTCCCGTAGCTCTGCGCCAAGGCTTCCTACCTTAACCGCTCGGCTACGGCGCTGTCTATTTGTTTGTCTATTTGTTTAATTAGACTGCCTTTGATTCAATTAAATGTTTTTTTGGACCAAGCATGAGCAGCTACTGATGACTTTTCCACTTCTCCATTTTTGACGTTTCTAAGATGTTCTTTCACCCTTGTTTTAAAAATCTTTTTGTTTTTCCAATATAAATTTTGGGCCCGGGTTCAATTTCCGGTCGGGACAAGCTCCTGGGTGAGGTTTTTCCTCACCTGTAAGACAAATGTCAGGAAGCTTGAGGCCCAATGGTCCCTGAAAATCATCCGGCCATCATCACCCATATCATTATCATCATCAACCTTCATTGGTGTGGAAAGCAACGGGAAGCTACCACACCTACAATTCCCTAGTAAAGCTGCAAGCATAGTATGAAAATGCTATGATTGCAGTGAAAGACCTGCCCTCGGTCAGAATTACTATGGATGGGTAATATTAATTACTCAATAAAAGTTCTGTTTGTTTAATCAACTCTGGTTCTGAACCTCGACTGAATTTACTACCTTGAAAATGGACCTCCATGAAATCTAATTGGTGACCCCTGATCTATGGGATATACAGTCCTCCAAATAACAAACATTTGAACCTAGATATATTAGACCTCACACATAATAACACTGTAATAGTGAGAGACTGTAATGCAGCTTCCCCGAATTGGGGCTATTCTTACAAAACTGCATCAGGCAAAGCCGGAGAAGAATTTCTAGCATCCAACACTGTAGAAATATTATACAAACAACAAGATCCACCAACATACCTCCATTTTAATGGACATAAAACAAATCCTGACCTATGCATTATTTCATCAAATCTGTCAAATGTCGCAACTCACACAGCTTCAAAACATACCGGTTCCAAAAGTAAATTTTACTTCCATCTATAGAATGTCACAAAATGATAAAATAGTTATCACGTGTACATAAAAAAGTTGTACTTCAATGGATTCCGGCCCATTGTGGAGTGACAGGCAATGAAATAGCCGATTTTCTAGCCAAGAAGGGTAGTAAAATTGTTTCAAACCCAACTTCTACTCCATTTTCCTTTCACTCTATCAAAAGAATTATCTCAAATAAATACATCAATAAACTTAGAGAAGAATACACACCAAAACATCTGGAAAGGAATGGGAAAATCTACAAGCTTATGACATTACTACATTACAAAGAAAATCTGCAGTAGCAACATTCAGACAGCTAACGGGACATGACTGCTTGAATAAACACCTACACAGAATTGGCATAACAGATTCACCTAAATGCCCTTTTTGCAATTTAAATGAAGATATGGAAAGAAACCATCTCCTCCGTTGTCCAGCTTTTGAAGAAGAGACCAGCCTTTCTGCTAAATATTGGAGTGCAAGAGAGCGAATGATTTCATTATCAAGTGCTTGACATTAGATACCAACCAACCAACTTCCATCTATAGTAACTTCAGCTGGAATTTGACTGAAGATAGAAGTAAAATTTATTTTTGTTTCTGGTGTCATGAAACACAACTATATGAGTTGAGATATAAAAAACACTTTCTGCAACTCATTCATAAATTGTAAATACCTCATAGTGTTAACTCCCACTTTGATTTTGACTAAAAAGTAAATGTTTATTTTTGTTTGTGAATTTTTATAGGCATTTAACTTTAATTACGTTTTTCTCAGTTCAGTTGTCTTGTGGCTTGGTTCCTCTTTGCAGATTTCAGTCCAATTCAAGAAGAGAAAATATTGGTATCTTTAATAAATGAGTTGGAGAAAATGTTTTAACATCTCACCTCACAAAGTTGCGTGTCTTCACGATACCTGTTTCAAAAGTATAGTATTACTTCCATCTTCAGTCAAATTCCAACTGTTGAAATTTCGTTGTTAATATCATCTTTTGAACTGCTATCTGGTGTAGATTTTATGAACTTGGAGATTAAATTATTCTCATCAGGTATATAAAAATTTATTGCTTTATAAGCAACGGGAAGCTACCACACCTACACAATTCCCTAGTAAAGCTGCAAGCATAGCATGAAAATGCTATGATTGCAGTGAAGGACCTGCCTTCGGGCTGAATTACTATGGATGGATATTTATTCAGAAGAAAGTAATGAATTTCGATATACCTGACGAGAATAATTTAACCTCCAAGTTCATAAAATCTACACCAGATGGCAGTTCAAAAGATGATGTTATAGTCCGTGAGGGCTAAAGTGTCTATAATATTTTAGAAAGAGAAAGAGAGTACTCATCGTCTTCTTTCTCACTCATACACATATCTCTTCACGGTGACAGCGGTAGGGCAGACACTCCCTGCAGTGGTGGCATTCCCTTCTTCTAAAGATTAACTTTACACTAATATAATATCTCATAAACTACAAACGAACTCTGTAACAGTCGTCACTGAAAAAAATTACGTGAACAAAAGTGACTGGGCTGAAGTGGGGGTGGAGTTTTTCTAGCATTCCTAGGTAATTTTACAAACGTAGCCCATTATAGTACACATGTCACTCATATGTCTAGCGAAGGGTGGAAGAACAGTTCTCTAGACAAGGATAGCAGAAATCCTGCCAACTTACAACTTTTACACTATAATGACGAAATTTCAACAGTTGGAATGTGACTGAAGATGGAAGTAATACTATACTTTTGAAACTGGTATCGTGAAGATACGCAACTTTGTGAGGTGAGATGTTAAAACATTTTCTCCAACTCATTTATTAATATAAATACCTCATAGTGTTTTCTCTCACTCTAATTTTAATTATATTGGTACCTTTCTTATATAAATGTTTGTTTTAGACGAAAGTTCAAGTGAATATGAAGAAGATAATGAAAAAGAATCTGAATCTGATGGGAAATTTGGAAATGTACATGAAGATGAGGAAGACTGGGATGCTGTAGATGAACTGAACGATGCATTTGATCCAACGTGTAAGTATTCCATAACTTATATTTGAAGAGAAAAATTATACGCTCAGACCGGGACTTGAACCCGGGACCCTTGGTTTTCTAGTCCAAGTGCTCTACCATTTGAGCTACCTGAGCAAGTACCGATCTAAATGCAAATTTTTCTCTATACGTTGTAATTCCCGCCCACCAAATGCTTTGAAGCCTTTGCTTCTATCTTTGCAAATGCCGGCTCCTATATTAAGATAGAAGCAAAGGTTTCAAAGCATTTGGTGGGCGGGAATTACAACGTATATAGAGAAAAATTTGCATTTAGATCGGTAGCTCAAATGGTAGAGCACTTGGACTAGAAAACCAAGGGTCCCGGGTTCAAGTCCCGGTCTGAGCGTATAATTTTTCTCTTCAAATATGATTTATCCATCATTGAGATGTATGAAATTAATAATAAGAACATCGAAAAACGCCGTACTGGCATTTATAATATAATGTATAATTCCCAATATGTCTCCTTAATATAGGAGCCGCCATTTGCAAAGATAGAAGCAAAGGCTTCAAAGCATTTGGTGGGCGGGAATTACAACGTATATAGAGAAAAATTTGCATTTAGATCGGTACTTGCTCAGGTAGCTCAAATGGTAGAGCACTTGGACTAGAAAACCAATGGTCCTGGGTTCAAGTCCTGGTCTGAGCGTATAATTTTTCTCTTCAAATATGATTTATCCATCATTGAGATGTATGAAATTAATAATAAGAACATCGATTCCATAACTTGTTTCATAGCAGGGTGTCCAGAAGTCGGGAAAATCTTGAAAACTGAGAATAAGTCAGGAATTCGAAAGCTACTGGGAAGTAGACAAGAATTTGTAAAGCGATGTGCATCCATCTTGTATTCAAATCAAAAGAATCTCAATCATTAAATCACATTCTAAAAATGCATACAGATAAGATTAAATTAGATTATATTTGAAGAGAAAATTTTTGCCTAGACCAAGACTCGAACCCAGGACCATTGGCTTTCCAGGCCAAATGCTCTACCAACTGAGCTACTGAGGTGAGTTGTGATCTAGACACAAATTTTTCTGTTATATACGTTATAATTCCCTCGCGCCAAATGCTATGAAGCCTTTGCTTCTATCTTTGCAAATGGCGGCTTCTTAATTAAGAAGACATTTATTGGGAATTTAACACTACTTTATAAAGCCAGTAGGGCCTCTATTGATGTTTTTATTATTAATTTAACACTTCTCACTGAAGGATAAATTATATTTGAAGAGAAATTTGCAAAGATAGAAGCAAAGGTTTCAAAGCATTTGGCACGAGGGAATTACAATGTATATAAGAAAAAAAAATTGTATGTAGATCGCAACTCTCCTTGGTAGCTCAGTTGGTAGAGCACTTGGCCTGGAAAGCCAAAGGTCCCGGGTTCGAGTTTCGGTATAAGTGAAAATTTTTCTCTTCAAATATAATGAAGCATTTAATTTAATCTTAAATTAAACCTCTTAGTGATTTTTTCCTATAAAAGTTCAATCCGTATAATGTTGGCTGCATCCCATGATTCCATATTGTATCCATGCTGGCAGATGCACATCGTGAATAGATGGGACTTAGAAAAACTTTTTTTTGTCACATGTTGAAAAGTATTTGCAAAGAAAATTTTAGAAAATTACTTTCAAGATAAGTTTATTGTATTACTTTCAAATTTGTATTGACTTAGACTTTCAGGGCAGGAGTTACTATGATGATCTTGCAGAAGATTTCCGGGCTGTAGGCCGTGGTCGTGAGGCTTGTAGTTCCCTGACGTTTCGCCAGAGACTGCGTCTGGCATCCTCAAGGGTTGTCTTGAGACTGGCAATTTTGTCCACTGTCTGTCCTGTTTATACCGTTTACCACAATGTGTTTTCTGCACGGTCTTGCAAGGAACGGACCATGCAGAAAACACATCGTGGTGAACGGTATAAATATTTCCAGTCTGAAGACAACCCTTGAGGATGCCAGACGCAGTCTCTGGCGAAACGTCGGGGAACTACAAGCCTCAAGACCACGACCTACAGCCCGGAAATCTTCAAGATCATACTTTCGAATTGTTTACATCACTAACCACTTTTATCAGTTTGTCTTAACTCATAAAATAAACTGTTTATTAGGAGTCTAAATAAGTACTGCTTATATATCAAACATCATTGTTGTTACACTGCTGAATTCTTCTTCTTCTTGTAGATCTGCAGCCCTTTATGAGCCCTGGCTACTGTTAGGACATTCTTCCATGCATCCCTGTTCAATGCCCTCTGTCTCCATCTCCAGACCCTGAGCTTTCGGAGATCCTCCTTCCATCCATCTCAGCTTTGGTCTTCCTCTTCCTCCATCTGGTCTCAGTAGTGTAAGCTTTCTAGAGGTATTCTCCTCCTCCATTCTCATTATATGACCCACCCATCTCAGTCTGACAATTTTAATAACATTTACAATATCTGGGTCTGAGTACAAGTTGTAGATTTCATCGTTATATCTTATCCGCCATACTCGTTCTTATATTGAATTAAACTTTTTGAAACTTGTGGTGTTTCAATGGATTGTAAGTGAATTTCTTGAATTTTATTTTTTCTTCTGTTTGTTTTATAAGTATGCTTTCGTTAATTAATTTTTGTCTTTTAAATTTATTTATTTTCTTGTATACTATATTTTCTTCAAAGCCGTTTTCTGTTTCAACATTAATTATGTATTATTTTTCATAATTTTCTTTGCTCATGGGTATATTTACTAATCTATGTGTAAAACTATTGAACACTGCCTCTTTGCGAGCAAAATGGTTGAATCCCAAAGCTTTAATATAGTTATCTATACAGGGTGATTCAAAATTGACTTTACAACTTTACAAGCTTATAGAAATTTATTTAGAAGACCTACAAAATTGGTTTTAATGTCATATGATAGCACAACTCATCAAGTTTTCACCGACATAGTTTTATAGTACCTAGTTCTTTTACCACATGCGCTAACGTAGTTCATATCAAAATGGCTGCTTTCACAGGTGCCGAGCGTGCTCATTGTGTGTTTTTGTTTGAAGAAACTAAATCTGTGACAATTGTTCAGCGTAGATTTTGTACCCAGTATGGTAAGGATCCTCCTACCAAGCCAACAATTTATTCTTGGCACCAAACATTTGTTAGGACTGGCTGTTCTGTTAGTCATTCCAAGCATACTGGCCGTCCACGTACGGCTGAAGCTGTGGTTGAACAAGTGAGGGATAGCTTTGCTCGGAGCCCTAGGATATGATATATAAACCAATTCTATAGGTCTTCAAAACTTGATGAGTTGTGCTATCATATGACATTAAAACCAATTCTGTAGGTCTTCTAAATAAATTTCTATAAGCTTGTAAAGTTGTAAAGTCAATTTTGAATCACCCTGTATATGTATCCTTTCTGTATATTCCAAATTCTATCTTGTTTCCTCCGTGTCTCATTAAATTTATATCTAAAAATGGGATTTGACTTTCAATTTCAATTATATTATTTTTGGTCTGGACATCTTACCTCAATATTAATGTTGATTTGTTCTTGGACATGTTTCAAAACAATTCTATTTTATCGTCAGCTTTCCCAGACTGGTTTTATTTATGTTGCACCACCTGGATGAACATAATGCAACATAAATAAAACCAGTCTGGGAAAGATGAAATTCCTTTAACAATCAGAATAGTCTTGAATATCAATGTCCAAGAACCCAACATCTAACATGAATATTGACGTAAGACTGTCCCCCGACCAAAAATAATCTAATTAAAATAACCTCATAAATATCACTTCCTAAAATTAAATTTCCCATTTCAGTTTCCATGGTAAATAGAGTACTACTCTGAATTCGTAAATTAATGAGTAATTTTTTAACATCTCACCTCATATTATATGTTTCTTCAAAAACAGGAACTAGTATATTTGATTAGAGAAAAATTTTTGCTTAGACCGAGACTTGAACCCGGGACCTTTGGCTTGCGGGGCCCAAATTGCCTTAACGATGCTACCGAAGGGCGCGTTGCGATCTAGGCCACAAATTTTTCTTATTCATATCACATTGTAATTCAATCAAATCCAAATAGCTCAGTGGCTTAGAGACATTCGGCCCGGCAAGCAACAACGGTCCCGGGTTCCGAGTCTCGGTCTACAGGCGTAAAATTACTTTTTCTCTTCAAATATACATTTATCTTCAATTGAGAAATGTGAAATTAATAATAAAAACATCACAGGAACTCAGTTTTCGAGAGACGGCATCTCTCCTCATTTTCAACCGACATTATGATTATATCCGGATTTTTTTTGTTGGAATCGTTGGAATATGCAATCAATTAATCAATCAAGGGTTCGTTGATTTGATGTATTGAACTTGAATTGACGAGCCAGGTTCATCAGGAATCTCAAAATTCATGGATACTAAATTTGTTTTTCTGACCCATCCGATCTGATTACAAAATAGTCAATTCTAAAGGTTGTTCCAAAGGTTTTACAAGTAGGGCCTCCTTTTCAATTCGATTGATGTCTCCAATAACTATGTGCTGCAATAGCTGATTTTTCAATTTCACCATTCTTAATATTTCTGAAATGGGTCCTTAGTGGAGGAGCTTGTGAAAAAATTTCTTTTTGTTTTTCCTATGTAATGACTTTATTGTCCCCCCAGTCATACAATTAATTTGATAAATTCCCAGATTTTTGCATATATCGGTGGTGTTCAATTTTATCGCCGTTATTAATAGATTACCAACGGAAAATTTATTCTCATCCGATCTGCCAAGGTAATAGTGAACTTTCATTGAAAAATTTTTTTGAAATTTGTTATGTATTTCAGGATGATACGTAATTTTCTTAAACTGGTTTTCCTTTCTTTGAATCAGATTGCAGGGTAGTTTATTCTTTCAATCTTTTAGTGTTGTGCTGAAGATTTACTTTAATTTATTGACCAATTCCTTTTTCTTTGTCTAAACCCATTTACCTTAGCTATGTTCAAAACGTGATTGTATTCTTTCTTAAAATCTTCTTCATTTAATGGAACCATTAATAATCTATATATCAAACTGTTTGTAATGGCAGTATGTATGTGCAAGAATCTTTTATCAAAGTACCAATACAAAAAGTCAATGTTTCCAGACAGAGTAAGACAATCTGGAATTTATACACACTAATTGTTTGAAGATTGCAAGTAAAGTTTATGTAGGAACAAACAAAAGGAACTTTGGAACATTCGGACAAAAGACACGAAAGAAACATTTTCGAAATATAAAAATTGTCGATGAAATTGAAAAAATCTGCAATTGCTGCACATACGGTATATAGAAAATTCATCAAATTGGAAGAGAAGCTAGATTTTCATAAACTAAGACGAGAAACCGTTTTGAACTATTGACAGCTTGGGAAAAAACACACATTCAGAAAAACAAAAATTAGATCAATGAATTGTGATATCCACCAACGAACTTACATTGATTTCGTAAGTTCATAAATTCAACCATAGATGGTCCAGCACTGAAGATCGCGACAATAGAATAGTTGACGGCCGAAGAATTTTGTCAGTCGGAGTTATGGCTGACGATGAACATGACTATGTTTGAAATCGCGGTATCATGGAAGCATGAATCCTATGAAGGTTGAGTCTCTGTGAGGCAAACAAGATGTTCTCCGATGAATTTTAATAATATGATTGGAACCTGAAGATTTTATATAATTGTCTGTATGAGTATCCTTCCTATGTATATTGAATTCAATTTTTCCTTGTAGTTCATTTCTTATTAAGCTTTGAAATATTTCGGTAGTTGTTTTTTTGCACAAATGTTGTATGGAAGCTACAAGGAAAATAAGATATATTTGCATTTTCTGTTATGGGACTTATTCTGCACCGGTATTTATCAATTGGCAGTATTTTAGACTTTTAATAAAAATATGTTTAACTGTACA
The DNA here is from genome assembly GCA_030220185.1 of Diploptera punctata. Lineage (NCBI taxonomy): Eukaryota > Metazoa > Arthropoda > Insecta > Blattodea > Blaberidae > Diploptera > Diploptera punctata. Next base: position 538,399 of record JASPKZ010007791.1, on the reverse strand, counting down.
CCTTTTACATAGATTGTATACTTACTTACTTACTCACTGGCACTATCAAACCGTAGGTTCATGGCAGCGCGGACATAAGCTCTCCATACATCCCTATCCTGAGTCTATCCTTTACACAACATTTACCGGGATATATAGATTTACCTGTCAAATCATAGTTAATGTTATTCTCCCACCTCATTCTTAGTCTACCCAAAACTGGGCGTTTTCCCTATGTCTTCCCTACAAGAAGCTTACAGGCATGTAATAATTTCCACCATACGTGCGACCATGTCCTGATCATCGCAGTCTACGAGACTTAACTGTTCTTATTATATCTGGCTTCCTATAAAGACCATGTAGTTCATTGTTAAGTAGTCTTCTCCATTCACCTGTCTGTTCATCTCTCTTTGCTCCAAAAATTTTCCTAAGTACTTTATTCTGAAATACTTGTAATCTCCTTTCCTCTCTTAAAGTAAGAGTCCATGTTTCACACCCATATAATATAACTGGTAGAATAATAGTTTTATATATTTTCGGTTTAACGTTTTTGAAATGAGTTGGGACATCAAAAGTCTCTGTAATGCATAATAGCACGCATTTCCAGAATTCAGCCTATGTTTAAGTGCTTTGTGCATCTCATTCCTATTTGTGATTATTGTTCCTAGGTATTTGAATTCAGCCACTTCCTCAAAATTTCCCTCATTTGTCATTAGCTGTCCATTTCCATTATATAATGAATTTCTACGTGTGACCATATATTTAGTTTTATTGATATTTACTTCCAGTCCCAAGTAAATATCAATAAAACTAAATATATGGTCACACGTAGAAATACATTCATTGTATATTGTATGATATTCATTATGATTTTTCTTTTGCAGTATTACCTCCAACATCTCGGAAAAGACCACAAATCAGACGAGCTCTGCTTATTGAAGAATCTTTAATTAGATCTCCAGACAATTTCTGTCCGTCAGACATCCACGTGCCTTCTGTACATTTATTGACGAGATCAAAAAAGAATATCATCTAACTCTTTACCTACAGTTCAAGGACAGTTTGATGATTTGTCAGAATGACAGATAATTACAACAACATAACTTTATTCTTATGTTTATTCTAAAACGTTACAAAAAGTTTTTCTTTTTACTGAATTGAATCAGAATTCAACATTTTTATGTTTTAGTTCCTTTTCTATTGATGTTACAATGAATGTATTGTAAAATTACAGAGTTTTCTATTACATTTTTTAAGGCACATAGTGGCAAGTGAGCCTGATATCATTGCATAATATTCCTGGTGAACAGGGTCCGCTGCAGTAACTATGAATGTTGGTTGAATGTCGAGCACTTGATAATGAAATCATTCGCTCTCTTGCACTCCAATATTTAGCAGAAAGGCTGGTCTCTTCTACAAATGCTGGACAACGGAGGAGATGGTTTCTTTCCATATCTTCATTTAAATTTAAACTATGAATGTAAAATATGGAATTAGATCTCTATATTATATTTGAAAAGAAAAATATACGCCTAGATTGGGGTTTGAACCCAGGACCTTTGACTCTCTATGCCAATGCTTTATCCAAGTGAGTTACCTAGGCCTCCAATCTAAATGCATATTTTTCTCTTATACATAGTTAAATGTTTATAATTATATACCAAGAGGACGAAGATCACTGGGCCGTCCTATGAAACGCTGGAGGGAAAATTTTCTATAGGATCATAACAGGCCTTGGCCTAATACTTGGAAGGAAGAAGAAGAAGAAGACATAGTTAATTCCCTAACCCCAAATGCTACGAGCCATTGCTACGATTTTTGCAAATGGCAGCTTCTTTTATTAAGAAGACTTTTTATTGGGAATTTAAACATTGCTTATAAAGCCAGTAGTGCTTCTTTCAATGTTAATATTATTCGTTTTTAAACATCTTAATGATGGACAAATTATATTTGAAAAGAAAAATATACACCTAGACTGGGGTATGAACCCAGGACCTTTGATTCTCTATGTCAGTGCTCATCCAAGTGAGCTACCTAGGCCTCCAATCTAAACGCGTATTTTTCTCTTCCACATAGTTAACTCCCTAACCCCAAATGCTAAGAGCCGTTGCTACGATTTTTGCAAATGGCGGCTTCTTTATTAAGAAGATATTTTATTGGGAATTCGTTTTCAAATGTAATTTGTTCATCATTAAGATGTTAAAAAACAAATAATATGAACATTGAAAGAAGCACTACTGGCTTTATAAGTAATGTTTAAATTCCCAATAAAAAGTCTTCTTAATAAAGAAGCCGCCATTTGCAAAAATCGTAGCATTTGGGGTTAGGGAATTAACTATGTAGAAGAGAAAAATACACATTTAGATAGGAGGCCTAGGTAGCTCACTTGGAAGAGCATTGACATAGAGAGTCAAAGGCCCTGGGTTCAAACCCCAATCTAGGCATATATTTTTCTTTTCAAATATAATTTGTCCATCATTAAGATGTTTAAAAACAAATAACATGAACAGATCTCTATATATTCAACTACCTGTAATTTTTGCTTATTGCCTTTGTGACCATGTAAGTCTTGCCATAATCTCTCCTTTGTTAGGAGTTTCTAGTCCATCCATAATTTATTTATGCTTAAGTCAAGTTTTTGTGAGAATGGGAACATCTTACCTCAAATTAATGTTGGTTCAGTTTGAACATGTTTCGATATAATCCTCATCATCATCAGTTTGCCCGACTGTTGAGTTTAATGTTGTGGACCCTGGATGTCGATATCAGCTCCCTCCTCTGGCTGGCCAAAGGACCTCCTAATTTATATAACTTTCACAGGGAAAGAACACTATGAGGTTTAATTTAAGAATTAAATTAATGTTTTTATTACCTCACCTCATATCCTTTTTCTTCTAGACTGCAGTTTCAGAGCTTATCTCTATCATCAATAGCCTCTGGTCGACCAGTGTTATGTCGTTTCTTGGCGGTTTTCTTCTTACTTCTATCGGCAGACAGATGAACCTCTGGATCAAGTCAAAATTTGCAGGAGTTTCGAAATTCATGAGTTTATCTTTCTTGTTTTTTTGGATGTGGATTTTTTCCCAGTCTGGGGAAAAAACCGCCAAGAAACGACATAACACCGGTTGACCAGAGGCTACTGATGATGGAGATAAGCTCCAAAACTGCAGTCTAGAAGAAAAAGGATTTGAGGTGAGGTAATAAAAACATAAATTTAATTCTTAAAGTAAACCTCATAGTGTTCTTTCCCTGTGAAAGTTAAATATATACACGGTATTTTATCTATCCCCACAGATAAAAATCACATGGGGTTAGGTCTGGTGACTTGGGAGGCCACTGGCGACGAAATTGATTTTCTGCTCCTCCTCTTCCACTCCAATATCCTGGAATGGTGTTAATCAGGTAACATCGGACATGGTTAGAGAAATGCGACCGTGAATGGAACTTCAAACTTTTCTCTTTCCAGGAACATTGGAACTGTGTTTCTATTTTTTGTAGTTTGGAAGAAATAAATGTTTGAAGTCTATTCCTTCTTTCTGAATAGCATTGTATTAAAGACTATGAGGTATAAGAATCAAATACAATTGTAAAAAAAGTTCTTCAAAAATACACCAGATGGCAGTTTAGAAAATTACTCCTTCAAAAGAACACCAGATGGCAGTTTGGATAATTACCAGCAAAAGAAAAAATTGACAGTCGTGAAAACAGCTGACGATGGTGAAAATTGTTTGCCAATACTGCGGTGCTGTGTTTAAAAAAACATAGAAGTGTGAGGTAAGAAGAATTCACAATTCATTTGATTCTTCTTCCTTCCAAGTATTAGGCCAAGGCCTGTTCCGATCCCACAGAAAATTTTCCCTCCGTTTCATAGGACGGCCCAATGATCTTCCTTCCGGGAAATTCTCGTATAAGACTTGAAAGCATAATAATAGTCCCTTCGATTGGTTGCTGGCCAAAGGAAGGCAAGACCAGTGATGGGGCTGCCATCTTATAGCCTCTGGTCAGGCTTTTCTGGAGAAGAAAAGAAAATAAAAGAAAGAAGAAATGGAAGAAAGGAAAGACTCCCTAGCCCTCGGATGCCCTAATAGCGTCAGGGTCGAAAAAACAAGAGTTAACGAAGAGAGGTTAGATAGTAAAGTTAAAAGAGTGCAAAACACAAGTAAGTGGAAGAAATGTTTTGCTCAGCTTGGGCACCTTGTGGTCGCCATTATTAATAAAACTTCATAATGTTAAAATTCCCAAATGTATTATATTAAAACAAGCCATCAGGAAAAAGTGGAAGTGGGGAGGCCACGTCGCAAGAATACAGGACGACAGGTGGACAATAAAAACAACCATGTGGGACCCGTACACAGGCAAGAGACAGCGCGGAAGACCAAGACGACGATGGGCTGACATCTTCAAAGAACGAGCAGGGGCGCAATGGTCCAGAGTCGCCAGATGTAGGAAAAGATGGAGAACGATGGAGAGCCAACTGTGTATTAACTAATCACAGAACAGACAGTGTATACAAACCAAGTGCTACATCCAAGTCAACTTCTCACCACGGAGTAGCTCACCGGGTGACACTCTCAAATAGAGCTTAACCCCTGTACAGGGAGGCCTTTGCCCTAAAGGGACATATCAGGCTTTATTTATTTATTTTATTTATTTATTATATTAAACTATGAGGTATATTTTAAAATTTAAAATACATTTTTTTGAACTCACCACATATCCTGTCTTCTAATTAGACCAGTTTTGAAATCTTGTCAGTTTCATCATCAGTAATTCCATGACCACTGTTCTGTCATCTAGACTCTATTCGGTGGCTCTCAGTTAATAGTTGGTAACGTTGTGCACATTATCAGAAACCCAAAGCAACTGTAGAGCAACAAAGGCAATAAAATTGAGCAAGAAAAACTCTCCCGTATGCGGCCGACCTTAAGGTTGTGAATATTTTTAATTCTTTTCTAAAGTTATTAAAATTCATCAGAGAACATTTTGTTTAAACAACTCACCTCATAGGATTCATGCTTCCATGATACCGTGGTTTCAAACACAGTCGTGTTCATCCTCAGCCATAACTCCGACTGTCTTAAAATATGTCCTAACCATTTTAATTCCTCCACCTCAATTCTTTCAATTATGCTTTCTTCTGTTTGCATTATGTTTCTAATTTCCTTATTTGTGACATGTTCTAATTTTGACTTTCTGGCACTTCTGCGTAAATAATCCATTTCTAGAGCTATTAATCTATTCTTGTAGTACTTATTGATTGTCCATACGTTGCAACAGATTCCATCTAGAGATAAAGAGATAATTATTAAGGTAGAATATGTTTATCACTCACCTCATATTGTTCTTCTTATTTGGTTATAAACTAGTTTCGGAACATAGTTTCTGTTCCATCCTCAGTATCATCACGACCTTTGTTCTGTCGTCTTAAGACGACAGAACAATATACTCTATATATATACTACTCTACAAAATTGCAAAGAAAAGAAAAAATACAAGAAAATTACTTACCATCCTGAAATGCATAGGAAATTTCAAAAAATTTTGGACAAATACAACATTTCTTTGGCACCAATAAATAAATTTAGTCTGGGTAATCTTCTAAGTACCAATAAAAAAGTCAATGTTCCAGACAGTAAGAAATCTGGAATTTATCAAATAAATTGTGAAGATTGCAATAAAGTTTATGTAGGAAAAACAAAAAGGAATTTGGAAATTCGGACAAAAGAACATTTCAGAAATATTAAAAATTGTGAAATTGAAAAATCTGCAATTGCTGCACATAGTTTATTAGAACATCATAAAATTGGAAGAGAAGCTAAACTTTTAAAACAAGTAGAGAAACCTTTGGAATTGACAGTTTGGGAAAAAATATACATTCAGAAAAACAAAAATAGATCAATGAATTTTGATATCCCTAACAAAATTACATTGATTTCGAAGTTCATAAATTCAACCATAGATGGCAGCACTGAAGATGGCGACAATAGAATAGTTGACGGCCGAAGAATTTCATCAGTCGGAGTTATGGCTGACGATGAACATGACTATGTTTGAAATCGCGATATCATGGAAGCATGAATCCTATGAAGTGAGTTGTTTAAACAATATATTCTCCGATAAATTTTAATATTCTACCTTAATGAAAATACCTCATAGTGAGAATTCCTAAAATAAGTAATAAAGAGATAATGTTTGATCTCCATACTTTGGCAGAGACTATTTGGGTTAAAATTCATCGGAGAACTTTTTGTTTAAACAACTCACCTCATAGGATTCATGCTTTCATGATACCGCGGTTTCAAACCCAGTCGTGTTCATCCTCAGCCATAACTCCAACTGACGAAATTCTTCGGCCGTCAACTGTTCTATTGTCGCCATCTTCAGTGCTGCAGTGCGACAATAGAAGAGATGACGGCCGAAGAATTTCGTCAGTGGAGTTATGGCTGAGAATGAACACGACTGTGTTTGAAACCGTGATATCATGGAAGCGTGAATCCTATGAGGTGAGTTGTTTAAACAAAATGTTCTCTGATGAATTTTAATGATTATACCTCATAATGTTTACTTCCCAACATTAATTTAATATATCTTTTCTAAAGTCTTCATTTTTTCTTTGATATCTCGCACCAGTCATGACAATCTCATCTCTGCAGACTCTATTTCTTTGGATTCACATCCACGTAGAAGAACTGATATAACCAATACTTGTTTTTATTTGAATAATGTTTCTTTACTGTATTTATTTACTAGTGTTCTTTTGATTGTTCTGTGGAAATAATTAAATTATTGTATTTTATTTTGTACGTCTTCAATTTTTTGTGTTTCCAATTTTACATTGATAGATAAAATGTTGCATCTGTTCTATCATTTTATCATGTAAGATATTTTTGTTCTTAATTGTGTTTTTCCTTCAAATGCTAATATTTTGTTTTAGATGTAAAATAAAAAATGCAGCAACATTTTTAAATAAAAGTGAAAATTAAATAATATGATGTTTAAAAGTTATTTGTTACATATTAAATTAATATTAAGAAGCTAAAGCTGTTACTATGATTGAAATAAGTATATTAAAGTACACAACTAAATTATTATAATCAAATGGTAAAGAGAAAAATTTATGCCTGAACCAGGAATCAAACCCCAAACCTTCAGCTTTCCGTGCTGATGCATGTTCGATTCCTGGTTCAGGCATAAATTTTATTATTTTTAGTCTGGACATCTTACCTCAATATTAATGTTGATTTGATCTTGAACATGTTTCAAAACAATTCTGTTTTATTGTCAGCTTTCCCAGACTGGATTTATTTATGTTGCACAACCTGGATGTCGATGTCAGCTCCATCCTGTGGTTGGCCAAAGAACCTCCAAACAAGGTCACGCTCCATTGGTATATCAAAATTCATAACTCTCTTTCTGTTCTTCTGAATATAAATTTTTTCCCAAATATATATTCAGAAGAACAGAAACAGAGTTATGAATTTTGATATACCGATGGAGCGTGACCTTGTTTGGAGATTCTTTGGCCAACCACAGGATGGAGCTGACATCGACATCCAGGTTGTGCAACATAATGCAACATAAATAAATTCAGTCTGGGAAAGCTGACGATAAAACAGAATTGTTTTAAAACATGTTCAAGAACAAATCAACATTAATATTGAGGTAAGATGTTCAGACTAAAAATAATATAATTAAAATAACCTCAAAATATAACTTCCTAAAATTAAATATAAATTTTTCTCTTTACCATTTGATTACAATAATTTAGTTGTGTGGCACGCCGTAGCGTAGTGGTTAAGGTACTGCGCTACAAGCCAGAAGGTCGCGGGTTCAAGTCCCGGTGGGGTCAGGATTTTTAAACTGACCCAGACTTTCTGGCGGCACTATGGCCCTGGGGTCGACTCAGCCTCTAACGGAAATGAGTACCAGACGCTTGTTCTGGGGGTAAAGGCGGCCGTCACGCAGGGCTGACTACCCGGCTGACATCAAGTGCCGATTGTCTAGAAAAAAGTGGGAGCCCTAACCTCCTACTACCCCAAGGGCCTCCTGAGGCCTGTCGTGGGATCACTTTACTTACATTAATATACTTATTTCAATCATAGTAACAGCTTTAGCTTCTTAATATTAATTTAATAAATAATGCTATAGCTATGTGGAGTCCCTTCATGTCTTCTTCAGGTAGAAGCCATTCATTGTGTATTTGTGAATGATGATTCTTTGCAATTGAATGTGGGACCAGTAGAGTAAAGGTAAAGGAAGGATTTCTGCTTGGATGGGAAGGAAGCCTGAATTAGCTCAATGGTTAAGAGCATCAGCACAGAAAGCTGAAGGTTCGATTCCCGGTTCAGGCATACATTTTTCTCTTTACCATTTGATTATAATTATTTGTTACATGTTTTACTTAAATAGCATTTGACCTTATTTGTCCTTGGAACAGAGCATCTGTTTTGTACTGGTATGTCCGTCCTGATTCAATTGTACAGTGTAAATCCTCTCCTCCCATCCAGCAACATTACCAACAATCAAATATTGTAAACTTTATGAAAATATACGAGGGTTAGGGCATAAGTCATGGCAACTTTTTTTTTTTTGAGAATTCATATTTCTCTCTGTCCCGCGCTGTAGCCGAGCAGTTAAGGTAGGAAGCCTTGGCGCAGAGCTACGGGTATTGCGCTGGTTCGAGTCTCCATGGGGGAAGAAATTTTCTCATGGTGTTTTGGCCAGTATGGGACCGGTGCCCACCCAGCATCGTGAGGCAATTGGGTAGCTACAATAAGTAGCGGCTCCAGGTTGAGGAACCAGCTATAGCGGCTGGGGGACTCGACATGCTAACTACATGTCACCCCTACACTGGCTGTTGATCATCTACCTCTGTGATTGACACATGTGGATGTGAGGGGCCAGCAGCCGGCTGGTAAAAAGGGCAACCACTGAAAAGTGGAAAGACCCTCAATCGGAATCGGAAAATTCTCTCTTTGTTCTGCTGTATGTAAATTCACTCTAGAAACAGAAGAAAACAATTACCATTTTTAGTTCTGAAATTACATAGAAATGAAGAAATTTGGCATTCATAGAAAAGATTCACACACAGACAACTGTATTAAAACAACTGGATTCAAACATATTTCACACAAAATGGCAGTCTTCAATAGCCTAGCACATAGGTTGGTAAATATACTCCTAAACAGAGAAAATTATGAGTTAGGGAAACAAAAAAAAAATAATTAAAGTGGCAAAAGAAAATGATACACAAAAAAATTGATAAGTACAAAAAACAAAAATTGAGGAATGAAAGCACTTTTCAGATATAAAAAAGAAGAAAAGAAATACAGGAAATCCACATATCACTCATGGGTGCACAATAAATTAAATAAATAATAGTTTTAAAAAACTAAAATAAGTGGTAAAATCTGCAGTGGCTGCTTGCGTTTGGTCAGAAAAACGTAAGATAGATGTAAACACAAAATTATTAAAACAGAAAACATAAATGAACACACTGTAACATTTTAGATTGTGACGGGTACGAGTGGGGATGGAAGAGGGGCATGGGAACTTCTTATAGGAAAGCCACAGAAAAATACTATTAGCTAAGCCAAAAATGAGGTGGGAGAATATTATTAACCTTAATTTGAGAGAGATAAATTATAGCCTAGAAAGAATCCATCCATAGTAATCTGCCCAAGGGCAGGTCTTTCACTGCAATCATAGCATTTTCATGCTATGCTTTGCAGCTTTACTAGGAAATTTTAGGTGTGGTAGCTTCCCGTTGCTTTCCACACTAGAAAGAATAATAGGAAATATTACTTCAGGATAGGGATGTATGGAGAGCTCATGGTCATGAATTTCTGTTAGGTGATGCCAGCAAACTACTTTGTTCCTATTCATCTATTATTACTAGAGAGCAGAATTTATTCCACAATGTCGTTGACTTACTTGTACTGATATTGGGAGGGGGTGGAAATGGGGTGTATCATATGTAAGGTGCATAATGCAATAAAATATATTTAAGTTATGCATTGCTTACAAGTTAATGAAACATTTTAAGGCAAAGGTTACCCTATTGTACTTTACAATAACTCTACTTCTTTACTAAATTAAACGTTGTTTACTGTGTCTGCGTTTCTACATGACAGAGCTCTCTTCATAGCCCGATAGGTATGCAGCTATGTGATACACCCATCCTATCTCCTCTCGCGCGTTCTCATATAGTCTATATCAATATGTGATACAGTCATTAAGTTTTGAGACTGAGCGCATAGGTGGCGCCGTGGTATGGTACCTTATCAGTTAGTCTCTCGTCCCAGCAAGAGACAGTTGAGTGCATGCACTGCAAGCAGAACTACGGTCTTTGTTGTGACGGTGATTTGAATGCGCATGTCGGAACTCGAGATGTCACAGTTAAAGCAACATCAAGTTCTGTCAGAAATTAGGCAACACCGCTGCCTAAACGTTTCAAATGATGCAGCAAGTTTATGGTGTGTAACGCATCGAGTCGCAGTGTTGTGTTTAGGTGGCACCGACTTTTTTGCAAGGAAGAGACAGTTTGGAAGATGATGTGCGTACTGGTCGCCTCAAATAATTCGAACTAAACGCAAGATCGAAGAAGTAACGTTGGTGCATGGTAACCGCTCCCAATCAGTAGACGATCTGGCAGCAGCGGCAGGGGTCAGCCATGGTACTTGCTAACACAATTCTGTTTCATGACCTGAACATGTCTCGTGTTACCCAGCACAGTGTGCCACGAATCCTGTCCCAAGACCAACGTGATGGCCGCATGACGATTTCTGATGACTTCATCAGTAGTGCTGACGATGATCCGACGTTTCTCAACAAACTGGAGACGAAACATGGCGTTTCCTTTACGATCCGCAACTGAAAAGACAATTTGCCATCTGGAAAACGCCATTATCACCACGACAGAAAAAACCGCGACAAGACAGGTCAAAAGGCAAGGTAATGTTTGAACTGTTTTTTGATTAAAATGGAATTGTTCACGTGGAATTCATATCAGAAGGTGCAACTGTAAACAAAACTAGCTACAAAGAGAACCTTGGCCGTTTACGCGATTCAATTCGCCGTAAGCTATCACAGCTTTGACGTCAATTCAAAATAACTTGATTTATTTTTTGTTAATTTTGTAAGAATTATTTTATAATAATTATTATTTTAAATAAAATAATATTTTTTTAGTTAGTTTTGATGTAATTAGAATTATGATAGTTCTATTGTACTGTGTAGGATAACATTATTTATTTTAAAAGTTTATGTTATTTTTGTACCTTGTGTATCAGGGTTAATTAAAATATATGTATATTTGATAAAAATTTTCTCGAAGAATACAAAGAATTGGCTGTTGCTACACGACAACACCCCCGCACATCGTCCTGTACTTGTCCAAGAAGAACTTGCAAGGCAACTGGTGACAGTTTTGCCACACTCACCTGATCTCCGTACTCACCTGATCTCGCGCCATGCGATTATTTTTTCTTTCCTCGCATGAAAACAATCTTACATGGACGTATATTTCATTCTTCCGAAGAGGTCATGACTGCCTCAAGAGAAGCCACACGGGACCTTCCTGCCAACATGTTTCAGCGGTGCTTCCAGCAGCTATACCAACGTTGGCAAATGTGCATAACGGCCAACAGCGACTATTCTGAGGGAGGATGTTGTTCTGTTTAAGTGTACGCTGAGATATCGGCATTTTGTGAGACATCCAGATTCTTGTGGGTGCCTACCCTCCAGGCGCAAAGTCTCAGAACTTAATGACTGTAGTAGTATAAAGTAAGCCTTCGACATTGTGGAACAGATTCCGTTCTCTGATTATCAGCTTCGGTGATCTAGATAGTGAAGATGCGTAACTACTGTACTCCCAGAGAAAGTACCAAGAAGAAATGCGGCTGAGCCGAACGCTGCGCAAGTTTAGGTTGTATTGTACACTTCGAAAATACAGTTTGGCAATGCGCTGTAAGCATAATTAAGAGCTAATGTGACGTATAAAACTAATATACGTAACATTTATAACTAGGTGACGTCATTTGAGTATAATACCAGTAGTCAAATTAACACAATAAACCTTAAATTTGAAGAGAAAAATTTTCGCCCAGACCGGGACCTTTGGTTTACCGTACCAATGTTCTTGGCACGCCGTAGCGTAGTGGTTAAGGCACTGCGCTACAAGTCGGAAGGTCGAGGGTTCAAGTCCCGGTGGGGTCAGGGTTTTTAAACTGACCAAAACCTTCTGGCGGCATTATGGCCCTGGGGTCGACTCAGCCTCTAACGGAAATGAATACCAGACGCTTGTTCTGGGGGTAAAGGCGGCCGTCACGCAGGGCTGACAACCCGGCTGACATCAAGTGCCGATTGTCTAGAAGAAGTGGGAGCCTTAACCTCCTACTACCCGAAGGGTCTCCCGAGGCCTGTAGTGGGATTACTTTACTTTACCAATGTTCTTATCAACTGAGCTACCGGGGCGAGTTCCAATCTAGACGCAATTTTTTCTCTTATGTACGTTGTAATTCCCGCGCACCAAATGCTTGAAACTATGAATTCATCTATGCAAATGGCGGCTTCTTGATTAAGAAGACTTTATTGGGAATTTAAACATTACTTTTAAAAGCCAGTAGGACTTCTATTGATGTTTTTACTATTAATTTAACACATCTCATTGAAGGATAAATTAAATTTGAAGAGAAAAATGTTCGCACAGACCGAGAACCGAACCCGGGACATTTGGTTTACCGTACCAATCTACCCGTACCGTACCAAATCGAACGACTTTACCCTAAGATCACAGCGGTTACAGTTTTGTATAAAATAAGATAATTGTACAATTGTTAAAAAAAAACAAAATAATATCTAGAGAAATCAAAATTAAGATTTACAAAACTTTAACAAGACCCATTATAACATATGGTACCGAAACATGGGTCTTGAATAAAAATGCATACAAACAACTAAGAATAAAAGAATCTAGAAAAAAATGGAAATAACATGTTCAAAGAATGGAAGATGATCGCATTCCCAAAATTATACCTAAATACAAACCAAAAGGACGCAGGAATGTTGGTAGACCGAAGAAGAGATGGATCCAACTTTTGAATGAGAATCTATGAGACCGGAACAAGCCACATGGGCTTAATCCGTGATTGATGATGATGATGATGATGATGATAGAAACAACTAGCAGTATTTGAAAAAAACAATCTTGAGAAGGGTTTTCGGAGTAATTGAAACAGGATGGATGGAGAGCCAGATACAACAATATATGAATTGTACAAGGAATTGGATCAAATTTTTAGTATAAGACAGATTTTAGAAAAGAAATGGGAATATAATGGTACTGTACATCAACTATATGTAGACTTCAAAAAAGCATATGATTCAATTAAGAGGGAGAAGTTATATAGTATCCTGCTGGAGTTCGGAATTCCTAAAAAGTTAGTTAGACTTATACGAATGTGTCTAAATGGCTCAAAGAGTAGGGTGCGTGTAGGCAAACAGTTTTCAGACACTTTTGAAATCCAGAATGGGTTGAAGCAAGGAGATGCACTATCTCCTCTACTATTTAATTTTGTACTAGAGCATGCCATTAAATGTTTAGAGGATGAAGAAGGCTTACAACTCAATGGTATTAATAAGCTGTTAGCTTATGTTGATGATGTAGTACTATTGGCCGATAGCGAGGAGATACTAAAGGCCAACACGCACACACTATTGAGTAACACTAAGAAATTAGGACTGGAAGTAAATATCAGTAAAACTAAATATATGGTCACACGTAGAAATACATTATATAATGGAAATGGACAGCTAATGACAAATGAGGGAAATTTTGAGGAAGTGGCTGAATTCAAATACCTAGGAACAATAATCACAAATAGGAATGAGATGCACAAAGAAATTAAACATAGGCTCAATTCTGGAAATGCATGCTATTATGCATTGCAGAGACTTTTGATATCCCAACTCCTTTCAAAAAACGTTAAGCTGAAAATATATAAAACTATTATTCTACCAGTTATATTATATGGGTGCGAAACATGGACTCTTACTTTAAGGGAGGAAAGGAGATTACGAGTATTTGAGAATAAAGTTCTTAGGAAAATTTTTGGACCAAAGAGAGATGAACAGACAGGTGAATGGAGAAAACTACATAACAATGAACAATGAACTACATGGTCTTTATAGGAAGCCAGATATAATAAGAACAGTTAAGTCTCGTAGACTGCGATGGGCAGGACATGTTGCGCGTATGGGGAATGAAAGACGTGCATGGAAACTTCTTGTAGGAAAGCCAGAAGGAAAACGCCCAGTTGGTAGACCAAGAATGAGGTGGGAGAACAACATTAACTATGATTTGAGGGAAGTAGATTATACAGGGAATGATTGGAAAGCATTAGCTCAGGATAGGGATGTATGGAGAGCTTATGTCCGCGCGGCCATGAACCTACGGGTTCGATTGTGCCAGTGAGTAAGTAAGTAAGTAAGGGTTAAGTTACTTGTCTCTGGAGCCGAGGATCGCGGATTCAAACCCAGCCGGGGTCGATGTATTTTTAGGATTTAAAAATCCAAGAGAGTTACTTTAAGCCGTGAGCCCCGAGTCTGAAGATTTTCGGCTCGCAAAAGAACTTCAAGCCTAAATTAGATCCTCTGAACAAAATTGAATCGACCTCCCATCCAAGTAATAACCAACTGTATGGTTCTTCGCAGCGATGGGCTAACCATTTGTCATTCACTGACATCTGTAGGGAAATATGAGTATTTAAATTATTTACTTACTCACTGGCACTATCGATCCCGTAGGTTCATGACCGCGCGGACATAAGCTCTCCATACATCCCTATCCTGAACTAATGCTTTCCAATCATTTCCTGTATAATCTACTTCCCTCAAATCATAGTTAATCTTATTCTCCCACCTCATTCTTGGTCTACCAACTGGCCGTTTTCCCTCTGGCTTTCCTACAAGAAGCTTCCATGAAAGTCTTTCATTCCCCATACGTGCAACATGTCCTGCCCATCGCAGTCTACGAAACTTAACTGTTATTATATCTGGCTTCCTGTAAAGACCATGTAGTTCATTGTTATGTAGTCTTCTGCATTCACTTGTCTGTTCATCTCTTTGGCCCAAAAATTTTCCTAAGTGCTTTATTCTCAAATACTTGTAATCTCCTTTCCTCCCTTAAAGTAAGAGTTCATGTTTCGCATCCATATAATATAACTGGTAGAATAACAGTTTTATATATTTTCAGTTTATCGTTTTTTTAAAGGAGTTGGGACATCAAGAGTCTCTGCAATGCATAATAGAGCCCATGTTTAATTTCTTTGTGCATCTCATTCCTATTTGTGATTATTGTTCCTAGGTATTTGAATTCAGCCACTTCCTCAAAATTCCCCTCATTTTTCATTAGCTGTCCATTTCCATAACATAATGTATTTCTACGTGTGACCATATATTTAATTTTTTTTATATTTACTTCCAGTCCTAATTTCTTAGTGTTACTCAATAGTGTGTGCGTGTTGGCCTTTAGTATCTCCTCGCTATCGGCCAATAGTACTACATCATCAGCATAAACTAACAGCTTATTAATACCATTGAGTTGTAAATCTTCCTCATTCTCTAAAGATTTAATGGTATGCTCTAGTACAAAATTAAATAGTAGAGGAGATAGTGCATCTCCTTGCTTCAACCCATTCTGGATTTGAAAAGTGTCCGAAAGCTGTTTGCCTACACGCACCCTACTCTTTGAGCCATTTAGACACATTCGTATAAGTCTAACTAACTTTTTAGGAATTCCGAACTCCAGCAGGATACTATATAAAAAAAACTCCTGGCGCGACAGGCCTAGAGGGTCCTTAGCCTACCAGGATACTATATAGCTTGGTTAAATAACTTTTGGAAGGGGAATCTTTGTCCCACATAGGGAT
The DNA here is from genome assembly GCA_030220185.1 of Diploptera punctata. Classification (NCBI taxonomy): domain Eukaryota; kingdom Metazoa; phylum Arthropoda; class Insecta; order Blattodea; family Blaberidae; genus Diploptera; species Diploptera punctata. Next base: position 522,491 of record JASPKZ010007791.1, on the reverse strand, counting down.
ATACAGATATATTTTATGAGGCTTTAGGAGAAAAGTATATATCTGCCAGAAGTGCGTTGTGTTATTCGTCTATGAGTTGCTATAACTTATGACTATTTTGCTATAAACTAAATTATTTCTGAGAACCGTGTGTTATGCTGAATTTCTGATTTGTTTACGGTAGAACTTCCTTTGACTCCTATCGTGGGCGTTGGGGTTGGATATTGGTCGGCGAGGTGTACTATTACAAAGAGTCACCAGTGCGCATACAAAGACACTGAAGAAAGGAATAAAAAATACCCGCTACGTGCCGCTACATTCGAATCTGCCAAGAATTCGTTGTTGCCATAATGGTGGATTTTCCCCCATATTTTGGAACTGAAGAAAATCTTTTGACGAAAAAAAAACTCTTATACTAAATTCACGCATTTCCTTTTGATCTTTTTTTAAATAATATTCTTGAACAATTTCTATAACATCTGTTGAAATGCCATAGTTTTGTTTATAATGTATTAAGAGCTCGTCAGAAGTATCGTGTGACGATAAAATTGCTCCAACTTTCAATAATAAAAATTCTTTCTCAGTGTGCAGTTTTATTTTATTTATTTATAAGTTGTATATATCCCTTTAATTGCATTTTCAATTCGTATTACATGAGTGGAAAATCATAAATACAGAATTTAGGGGATTTAAAAAATAATCTAGAGTTTTTATTGACTGCTTGTGTGGCAACACTTACGAAGCCCATAGAAGTGAAGAAGTTCGGTGACTTTCGGCGGAAACTCTTGTGCATTGTTGAAGATTTCTGATTCTGTGTTTTTGTCTTTCTTTCGTGTGTACAAACTAATAAACTGAATTGTTTATCCTGTAAGTACGTTATATATCGTAATTTAATATATTATCTATATTAATTTATTATATAATCTAGTACAACTGGTATTCTGCAGAGTCCTCGTAATTCCGCGAGCAGATCGTAAGAAAAATAGTTCTTTATAAATAATTGTATTTTAAAGTTTTAATCAGAGAATAACTAGCATATACTAATGATAGGCCCTACTGAAAATATAAATGTAATGTGATACAAAATTAACGCTACTAAATAATTCAGTATTATTGTTTTTAATTTTGTTAAGTATGGCTACGCCCTGCCACGTATCCATGTGGATTTTCTTCTATAGGGCCTATGTGTAGGAATGCTTTCAAATATTCACTCTTGAATATTGATAATTATAGTATGTGAATCTTTTGTTTAGACTCATTTATAAAGAATTGAGGTATTTTTATTATATCCAGATATCGATATATAGGGCCTGTGAATAATTTTCATGCAAAAAAAAAAGTTTGTGATTATGAAGTAACGATGTAAGGCGAATTTATAACAGTTATACAAGTAATTCACTGCCATCCGACATTAAAATTTAAATATTAAGTTTACAACCAAAATATATTAAAACGTATCCGAAATGTGTTCTAATCAATAACCTAAGCTTGCCTTGTCACGAAGCGGACCCAGGTTCGATCCCCGGTCGGGACAGGCTCCTGGGTGAAGTTTTTTTCGGGTTTTTCCTCACCTGTAAGACAAATGTCAGGAAGCTTAGGGCCCAACGGTCCCCGAAAATCATCCGGCCATCACCATCATCTTTATCATTAACATCATCATCCTTCATCGGTGTGGAAAGCAACGGGAAGCTACCACACCTATAATTTCCTAGTAAAGCTGCAGCGAAAGACCTGCCATCGGGCAGAATTACTATGGATGGATGGATATAAGACTAGAACGAGTTATTTTTGTCAGCTTTCTAAGTTAAAGACAATGGACGTAACTGTTAGATTGTTAACATTTATAACTAAGTCTCGGAAGTTGAGGAAAAATCTTTTTTATTTTATGTCCGAAGACATCAACATACACCGCTGTGGTCTCGAGGTAGCGTGCTGCCTTGTCACGCAGCGGGCCCGGGTTCGATCCCCGGTCGGGACAGTTTTCTGGGTGAGGTTTTTATCGGGGTTTTTCCTCACCTGTAAGACAAATGTCAGGAAAACTTTAAGGCCCAAACGGTCCCCGAAATCATATGGCCATCGCGGTCATCATTCATATTCATCTTAGATTAAGCTTAGGATTAGAGACTCTCCTGGCGCACCACTATCATCATCAGCATCATCATCATCATCATCATCATACCGTCATATCATCGGGGCAACGTAACCGCACCTTCCAGGCGCCCCAACCTCAGAAGTGGGTTACAAGTACGCCATGCCAGGAGAGAACACAAGGAATGGACATTTGCAAAATATATATGTATATATATATATATATATATAGGCTATAGGCCAGAAGGTGGAGTTTTTTTATCCTTTTTCCCTTTTTTGACATTTTGCTTATTGATGCTTTTTTTAGATTTTAACTTTTTTGTAGGCCAGAAAGTGGAATTTTTTGTCCTTTTTCGATTTTTTTTTTTTGCTTATTGCCTTTTTTAGGTTTTTTTTTTGTTGCAACTTTACCTTCTTTTGACTACATTTGTACCATTTCTATAATTCAAGAATCCGCCGAGTCTAGTCTCAATTCCAATTTCTTTCAAAAACTCTATCTAGTTTTACTTTCTATAGACTTTTCGTATTGCAAACATTTTTGTTCCTAGAGAAAGTTTTGAACCCTCACAAAATACCTCGTTATTTCTAACCACCAGCTACTGACTGCCTGAAATAGTGTATTATTTCGACTTCAAATTTTCTACCAAGTTGCCACCTCGAGGAGAGGGTGAAGGCAGGGAGGTTGTCTTTATCCACTAGTTAGCAACTGAAACACTTTTTACGTCCTTTTTTTTCCAGTTTTTTAGGTATTTTGTGGGATATCTTTAGATCTTTTTAAATGTCTTTTATAGGCATTTTATAGGTCCTCAATTTCCGAGCCCTATTTGTAACTATTATAAGTTCGCCATACATTGTTTTTAATAATTGCCGAAAAAGTTTTAGATATCGATACGGTAATTTGCATTAGGGCCCATACATATATATATATATATATATATATATATATATCATTAACTATGATTTGAGGGAAGTAGATTATACAGGGAATGATTGGAAAGCATTAGCTCAGGATAGGGATGTATGGAGAGCTTATGTCCGCGCGGCCATGCACCTACGGGTTCGATAGTGCCAGTGAGTAAGTAAGTATATATATGTTATAACTATATTTTTTTACATTTAGCAATGAAAGCAAACATGACATGAAAAGAAAAATAAATGCCTGAGCCGGGATTTGAACCCGAATTTCCTAACTTTGTACTTTTAGCGCTCTACCCATCTGAGCTACTCAGGAATCCTAACACAAACATTTATTTTTTCTTACATATATATATATATATATATATATATATATATATAATCTTCATGGGCTAGACTACTATTTATGAGGTCCCGGGTTCGATTCCCGGTCAACCCATAGGATTTTTTCCTTAAAGGGAATTATTCCTGTGGTTGCCCATGGTCTGGAATTTAGGTTAAGAACTCTCCTGGCGCTTCATTATCATTTATCACCCATCACATCATCGGGGTAAAGATCGATATTTCTGGTGTTCTCTCCTGGCATTGGCGTAATTGTAACCCACTCCTGAAGTTGGGCCTTGAAGGTGGAGTTACATTACCCTGATGATATAATGGATGATAAATTATAATGAAGCGCCAGAAGAGTTCTTAACCTAAATTCCAAACCATGGACAACCACAGGAATAATTCCTTTTAATGAAAATTCCTATGGTTTGACCAAGAATGGAACCCAGGACCTCATGAAGAGTAGTCCACTAGCCCATGAGGCTGGTCACATCCATATAATATAACTGGGAGAATAACTAACTCCAAACTCCATGGTGTGACAGGCCTATAAGGCCCTTGGCCTACCATCCGGCTGCTGGCCTCACATCTACATGTGTTAATCACAGAGGTAGACGATCATCCAGCCAGTGTAGGGGTGACGTGTGGTCAGCATGTCGGGTCCTCCAGCCGTTATATCTGGTTTTCTCAACCTGGAGCCGCTACTTATTGTAGCTACCCAAATTCCTCATGATGCTGGGTGGGCACTGCTCCCATACTGGCAGAATTCTATGAGAAAATTTCTTCCCCCATGGAGACTCGAACGAGTGCAAGGCCGGGGGTACTATATGGACAATGTTCTGAAATTTGTGGGGCTAATCACAGATTTATACCAATTGTTATTGAAAGAATTTCAACAAATAAGTTTATCAATTGAATTTCTAAACTAAGAGAGTTATCAGATGACTGAAAGCAAGTAATGGTCTCTGCCTTAACCACTGGGGACGGGAGAATAACAGTTTTATATATTAATTAAATAAAAATAAAACATAGTTTTATTTGATTTTCATAATTATTAAGATATAATCCAGTGACAGCTGTTTCGGTACACTGTACCTTCTTCAGACATGTTAACAAATTATGAATTGTGTTCCAACTGATCTAAGCAACAATACAACTATAATTTATTAATTTTTTTTAATTTAACAAAGGGGATTCATTCAAATCAAGTTGAGAATTTAACAGTTTATTACAACATTTGAATTTATTTATTTCTACAGCCTCCAAAAGGTCCAACTTCTTACCCTTATCACAAACATGTAAAATTTCAAAATTTGGATCAAAGCAATGATTAAATTGGAATAGGTGGTTAGCATATTTTGAATTTTCTAAATTTCTGTTATATGCTCTCATGTGTTCCTTTGTCCGAGACATAAAAGGTCTACCAGTTTGTCCTATATAGACATTGTCACATGTGCCACACTTCAATTTATATACACCTGATAATTTTTCTTTTTTTGTTTTGGTTTTATTGTTTTTTATTATATTTTGTAGAGTTTTATTAGTTTTAAATGCCACATTAATGTTCAACTTTTTAAAGTGTTTAGATATTTTATTTGAAAGTGGGCCTATGTATGACATTACGACATATTTCTTTATGTTTTCTTTGGGTAAAGGAAAAACTTTGTTAATTGCTTTTTTGTAATGAACCTTCTTAATTAAACATTCTATAATTTCAGGGTCATAGCCATTAGTTTTATATATTTTCAGTGTAACATTTTTAATAGAAGTTGGGATGACAAGAGTCCCTGTAATGCATAAACAGTGATCATATATTTAGTTTTATTTGTATTTACTTCCAGTCTCAATTTCTTAGTGTTATTTAATAGAACCAGAAATATTTATTTGAGTAAGTCCTACTTTTTATCCGTCATCAAAACATGTTATTCCTTGGGGAAAGTCTACTTTTGCCAATAATCTGTTTCCATTGTTATTTGTATGTTAGACCTGCTAAATCCAGTTCCAGATGTCATCAAAGCACGGCTTACATCCTGACTCAAGAGATGAAGAGGAGGATTATGAAGAAGAAGATGATAATTTAGACCAGTCAACATGTGATGAAAGTTCTTTTGAGGAGAAAGAGGAGGAGAATGATGGGGGAAAGATGGAAATTGATACAGTATGATCTAAAACTTATCAACACAACTATTTTAAAATACAATGTATACGTTTCCATAGATTTGGTTAGGTCAAATTAGGACTAAATAAAAAAAATTATCATCTCACCTCATGCTCTGTCTTCTATTTAGACTAGTTTCAGAATAATCGTTCTATTATAGTGATGCCCTGTTTCTCCTCCTTCTGTTAGTAGAGACCGATGGAGGAAAAAGTGGTGCATCACTACAACGGTCATGAAAATACCTCTAAGACAAATGTCGAGTAACTTAACCAAATGTTCAAGTCAATATAACAATGATTGTGACAATACTGTGGATGAAACTGATTATTAAGGCAAGGCAATTAATGATTTTGCATCTTTTTCTTATGAAGGTTGAAACATTGCATGCATATATGAAAATGTACGGCATTAAAAAACGGATTAAATAAGAGCAACTCGTTAGGGCATTTTTTTGCATTTTCTTAGCTTTTTTAGGGATAGGTAATTTTTTGGCAATTTTTAGGTCATTTTGAGCATTTTTTACACTTTTCTGGAAGGCTGTGGCATTATTTGTATTTGATTTAAGATTTTTATTATAATTCAGTATTTTCCTTGTCAATACAATTTCTTGGAATTAAGTAGTTGTTTTGCTAACTACTACCCCTATTTTTCAAGGTATGTGCATAATCAACTTGCCCACTTCTAGGAATTTTATTCAATTTCTTAGAGCTTATGCTAGCTTCTACCCTTATTCTGATTGTTAACTGTAATTCAAAATTGCTGTAAAAGTGCACTGTGTAATTGACACGGATTTTCTGCAATAAAAGGTACTGTAATGTGTATTTTTAAAAAACTTTTCTTTTAATATTTTGATGTTAAGTTAAATTTTATGTAATTCAGTAATCAAGTGAGTACTTAATCTAATGAATAGTATTTTTATTGGTAATTCTTAACTTTTTATTCGTCTTTTTTTTATTTTATTGGTCATTTTTTGCATTTTTGGGTCATAAATGCATTTTTTTATTTTGCATTTTTTACCAATTTATAGGTCATTAAATGCCTTGCCGTACTGATTATGGTCCCAAGAGCAGAAGGATATGAGGTTAGATGATACAATTTTACTTAAATATTAGAGGTACCCACTTAGTGGAGGCCCTACTCCTTAATAGGGTATATTTCTACGTAAATTAATGAGTCATTTTTTAACATCTTACCTCATATTTTATGTTTCTTCAAACACAGGAACTAGTTTTCGAGAGAAGAATCTCTCTCATTTTCAACCAACATTATTACTACCGGATTTTCGTTGGAATCTCCATCAATAACGTTCCAACGATTCCAACGAAACTGCGGTAGTCATAATGTCGGTTGAAAATGAGAGAGATCCTTCTCTTGAAAACTAGTTCCCGTGTTTGAAGAAACATAAAATATGAGGTAAGATGTTAAAAAAATAACTCATTAATTTACGAATTAAGAACCTCATAATGTTATTTCCCATATTTAACTATGAACATATTTCTACATTCATTCATTCTGTATAGATATGAATCCAAGATAATAATTGGACGCCGTTATGCATCAACCGGCTGTGTGCCATTATGTAAATTTCGAGAAAAATATATTTAAAGTTTAAGCCAGTCGTCACTATTTATTATAGCGCCAAACTAACAATACTGGATATTGCAAGTTATTTTCCTTGTTTGACAGTTATGCATCAACAATCTAAGAGTGGGAACATTTGGTACTTACCTGCGTGATAGAATATTTAGATTAGCATTTATGAAGAGCTGGTTTCATAGCCATTTGTTGCAAAACATAGAATCTCTAATAGGACTGATGGTGTTTACATTTTTCTTTAATAATAAGGCTATATTTAAAGATTTGGCACTAAATATGTATGTACACGTACTTCATGAGTCAGTGCAATAGAAGGCATCAAAATCTATTTTTTTTTTAAATGACACTTAGCTGATTGATGCATAACATTGTCCATTTAAGCTAATGTTGAAAATCATTAATATATTATTATAAATATTTCAGGACTCTGATGTTGGGATTGAAGACAAAGAGAAAGAAGAGGTTGATGATGATGATGACGATCTAATAGAAGTAAAGGAAGTTGATGACAGTGAAGTTGACACAGAAAATGATGATGACGATGATAGTGATGTAAGGGAAGTTGATGAAAATAAAAATGACTTAGAAAAAGAAGAGGATGATGATAGTCATGTTGTAGTAGAAAGGGAAGTTGATGAAAATGACTCAGAAAAAGATGATGATTATGGTGATGTAATAGGAGTAAGGGAAGTTGATGAAAGTGACTCAGAAAAAGATGATGATGGTCATGATGTAATAGAAAGGGAAGTTGATGAAAATTACTCAGAAAAAGAAGATGATGTAATGGAAGTAAGGGAAGTTGATGAAAATGAAAATGACTCAGAAAAAGAAGAGGATGATGATGGTCACGTTGTAGTAGAAAGGGAAGTTGATGAAAATGACTCAGAAAAAGATGATGATTATGGTGATGTAATAGGAGTAAGGGAAGTTAATGAAAGTGACTCAGAAAAAGACGATGATGGTCATGATGTAATAGAAAGGGAAGTTGATGAAAATTACTCAGAAAAAGAAGATGATGTAATGGAAGTAAGGGAAGTTGATGAAAATGAAAATGACTCAGAAAAAGAAGAGGATGATGATGGTCACGATGTAATAGAAAGGGAAGTTGATAAAAATGACTCAGAAATAGAAGATGATGGTGATGTAATGGAAGTAAGGGAAGTTGATGAAAATGAAAATGACTCAGAAAAAAAAGAGGATGAGGATAGTCATGATGTAATAGAAAGGGAAGTTGATGCAAATGACTCAGAAATGGAAGATGATTGTGATGAAATGGAAGTAAGGGAAGTTGATGAAAATGACTCAGAAATAGAAGATAATGGTGATGTAATAGAAAGGGAAGTTGATGCAAATGACTCAGAAATGGAAGATGATTGTGATGAAATGGAAGTAAGGGAAGATGATGAAAATGACTCAGAAAAAGATGATGTTGGTCATGATGTAATAGAAAGGGAAGTTGATAAAACTGACTCAGAAATAGATGATGATGTAATGGAAGTAAGGGAAGTTGATGAAAATGACTCAGAAATAGATGATGATGTATCGCATAAAAATAGAAGTAAAACAAAAGCAGCGTCTGTTAAAAGATTCATCATTGATGAAGCGGAAGTTAATAATGAAGCTGAGGATGAAGATGATTGGGAAGAAGGTGCAGAGGAGATAATTGAGAATAATTACCAAGAACACAGTCTCATTGCCCGGGAGATTGAAGGCCATAGAGGTGTCACCAGTATTTGGAAGTAAGTTTAATCGTCTTATTTCTCTACTAATTCTTAATTGGGGACGCTAACATTGATGAGGAACCCCATTATTTTCTAAAAATATTAAATAATACAAATTTTGTTATACACACATATATGCATAAAGTATATCTGCTCTTAAAGTGATCCTCACAAAAACAAAAGCATGTGACCTGCTCGCTTTTAATTGGTTATGGATACTGACTTATGATGTAGCAGCAATAAGTACGCGAAAAAGTAGTTCACTTCATTAATACTTTGAGTCCTGCAGTGGTACTAGTACCACGGCATTTAAATCATACTGAAGCCGGAGAAAATTAAATTCCTCAGCATGCCTGTGCCAGCAGATTTACAGGGGTGTTTTTCTGTAAATCTGCCGGCACAGGCATGCTGAGGAATTTAATTTTCTCCGGCTTGAGTATCATTTAAATGCCATGGTACTAGTACCACTACAGGACTCATAGTGTATTAAAAATATGTTCTCCGAATATACTTGTCATTATTTAATTAAATAAAAATAAAACATAGTTTTATTTGATTTTCATATTTATTAAGATTACTGAATTATATCTTAATAAATATGAAAATCTAAATTAAGTTTTATTTTTATTTAATTGATAAATATGGATTTTCATCAAGTAAACACCAACTCAATTGATTATACTTGTTATTCTTCATGAATGAAAATAATAATATTCAAAACATAGAACATATTCTAAAATATATACCTAATCAATAATTTCAACTTAAAATAGTTTATTACATATGGACAAAGCATTTGTGTCATGCTTCAGTCGATTCTCATGAAACAAAATGGCTGAAAATGTCGAGTCTTCTGTTTCTGTGTCGTTACCTCCCAGTCAAAAGTGACAGTAATTGTGGCACAAATAACGGAATGATACAATTGCTGTTTGTTGATGTTAGGATCACTCTAAGAGCGGATAAGGTATAGTGCTCTGTCCAAGAGCAGGTCTTTCACTCAGCATTCTCCACTCTTTCCTTAACTCAGCTTTCCTTTTTGTATCCCCATTAATTTTAATATTGTCTATCTTCTGATGTCTTTTTCTGCCTCTAATTTTCTTTCCGCTGACCATTTCTTCTAGGGGGCATCCGTCAGCAGGCAGTTTCTTTTTAGCCAGTGGCCAATCCATTTTCTATTACTCATCTTTATGAGTACCAGCATTGTTCTTCCTTCACCCACTCTGTCTAGCACATCTTTACTTTTTATACAATCCATCCTTCTGTATAACCACATCTCAAAAGCTTCCAGTCACTTTTCCTCATTCCGTCATAATGTCCAGGTCTCTGCACTATACAATGCTACACTCCACACAAGGCACTTCACTAGCTTCTTCCATAATTATTTTGCCAAAGGTCCGCAGAAAATGCTTCTCTTCTTGTTGAAAGCTTCTTTTGTCATTGCAATCCTCTGCTATACTTTTTGACCGCAATTCATGTTACTATTGATAGTAAAACCCAAGTATTTGAAGCTCTCCACTTGCTCAATGGCCTCATCTTTAATTCTCATGTCTATCTTTCTTCGTTTTATTTATATTTATCTTCATCCCATAATCCTCGCATCTGTCATTTAGCTCCATCAACATGTTCCTATAAAAATGTTAGTAATCGTTCAAGATTGTATATAAATTATTTCTCTCAAAGAAATCCTCGAGTTACATTAAAATTGAATGAGGAGTTTACAAAAACATAACCTAGAAATGATCATATTATCGTAGCAACATGGCTGCATCCAGTGATAACCCAGCATTAATCTATAGCTAATACTTAAAGAATCATCACTCATGCAGTTTTTCTTATATTATTACAAAAAAATAAAGATTGTTATAGATGGCTCTAGACAACAGATTTCTTACTATTATCAGAAAATCCACCTGGATACCACTGCTGTGGTCTTGAGGTAGCCTGCTGCCTTGTCATGCAGCGGGCCCAAGTTTGATCCTCTATTGGGACAAATTTCCTAGGTAAGGTTTTTTTCTTTTTTTTGTGTGTTCTTCCTTATCTGTCAAATAAATGCCAGGAAACTTTAAGCACTGAACGGTCCCCAAACTTTATCTGGCCATCAGTATCATAATCACCTCATTTGATTAAGTTTAAGATAAAGGTCTCTCCTGGTGCATCATTACTATCTTCATCACCTATCATACATCATCGGGGCAGTGTGACTGCCTTCCAGGCCCCAACCTCAGAAATGGCTACAATAAAGCTGATGTCAGGAAAGAATACCAGAAATATCGTATTGGCAACCTGGTGATATTGAATTTAAACAAAATAATATATATATATATATATATATATATATATATATATATTTGTCCTTTAATGTAAGTAACAAATTTAAAATATCAAAAAATTATATTTGAAAAGAAAAATTAATGTTTGAAGAGAAAATTTTTTGCCTAGACCGAGACTCGAACCCGGGACCTTTGGCTTTCCGGGCCAAATGCTCTACCAACTGAGCTACCGAGGCGAGTTGCGATCTAGACACAAATTAGGGAATTACAACGTATAAAGAGAAAAATTCAGAAGATGACCTACCACTCTTTTCACCAAATTGCAATAAACTACAACATGAAAATCTCAACAGAAAAATCTAAAGTTATGGCTTTCCTAGAAAAGACTCAGTTCGCAGTAAAATTGTTATTAATAATAAAATATTAGAACAAACTAACACATTTAACTATCTCGGATACCAAGTTACATACGAAGAAGAAAAAGATTTTAGTCAAAAAATTATAAAATTTAACAGAGTAACAGGAATTATAAATAATATTTTCAAGCCAAACACAGTACAGCAACACAGACAAACTAGAATTTATAAAACACTGGCCAGACCCATATTATGTTACGGCAGTGAGGCCTGGACAATTCGCAGTGTAGATGAACAAAGACTAACTGCAGCAGAAATGAAATTTATGAGACGTACTGCAGGTTACTCAAGAACAGACCATGAAAGGAATTCTGATATTCTCAAAGATTTACAAACAGAATCAGTCATGGAATATGTACAAAAATACAGAACAACTGGATATCTCACATAAGAAGAATGAGCAGAACAAGAATACCACGTCAGATCTTAAATTACCAGCCACCAGGCAAGAGATCTTTGGGCAGACCCTTCAAACATTGGATTGAGACCGTAACAGACTGCTCGGTCTATCACATGAAAGGAAGAAGAAGAAGAAGAAGAAGAAAAAAATAAAAAGATTGTGGTTTTAAGAATACTCTTTACATGTTATAACAGTACAAATAAATAGTATTAAAAGATTTCGGGCTATGTGGCCGTGGTCTATAACTGGCGTTTCTTGCAGACGTTTCTCCCTCAACTGCAGAGGGCATCTTCAGTGGCGAGCGCTTCCAACTGTTGTTCCCTGTCGTAGACTCGACTGCGACTTCAGTCAGTTCAGTTGGAAGCGCTCACCACTGAAGATGCCCTCCGCAGTTGAGGGAGAAACGTCTGGAAGAAATGCCAGTTATAGACCATGGCCACATAGCCCGGAATCTTTTAATACTATGATTACCGGCCGTGAAAGCCTGCATTCTACAAGTACAAATAAATCTTTTAAAACGTGCTTTATAAATAAATTTGTTTACAGCTTTGAAAGAGAAGAAGAGATTGAAGAATACTTGAAGAAGAAATATGCTGGAGAATCTTGCAGAACAGAACAGTTTGGTGAAGGAGGAGAGGAGATATCTGAAGAAATAACGCAGAAATCTTTGCTGCCAGGAGTTAGGTAATTACAATCTTTATTGAACTTTTATAGGAAAAAATCACTATGACATTTAATTTAAGATTTAATTTAAAGTATTTTAGACCTCACCTCATATCCAGTTTTCTAATTATACCAGTTTCGAGGCCTGGGCAGCTTCACCTTCATAACATCAGTCAACATTCCCTTGCTATCAAACTATTGGACTCTTCAAATCAACATGAAATATAAAAATTAAACATAATTATTAGTACAGGAGTGAACAAAATTATGTACACAATTTGGGAAGTAAGTACATTACTGGTCTCAAACTTATTTGCTAGTCCTCAAACACGTCCTCGACTGGCAATGTACTACTTAATAAATGAGTTGGAAAAAGTGTTTTAACATTTCACCTCACAAAGTTGCGTGTCTTCACGATATCGGTTTCAAAAGTATAGTATTACTTCCATATTCAGTCAAATTCCAACTGTTGAAATTTCATCGTTAACATCATCTTCTGAACTGCCATCTGGTGTAGATTTTATGAACTTGGAGATTAAATTATTCTCGTCAGAGATATCGAAATTCATTTGCTTTATATTTATTCTTCTGAATGTATATCTTTTCCCAAATTGTTAATTCTAAAGGTTTCTCCAAATGTTTCAAAAGTTTAGTGTCTTTTCCAATTTTATGATTTTCTAGCAAACTATGAGCTGCAATTTCCGAATTTTCAATTTCACCATTTTTAAAATTTCTAAGGTGTTCTTTCGTACGAATTTCTAAATTCCATTTAGTTTTTCCTATATATACTTTATTGCAGTCATTGCAACTGATTTAGTAAATTCCAGATTTTTTTACTATCTGGGACATTAACTTTCTTATTGGTTACTAGTAGATTATCCAGGCTAAATTTGTTAATCGGTGCTAATGTAATATCAAATTTGTTAAAATATTTTTTTTAATTTTCTGTGTGTTTCAGGATGGTAAGTAATTTTCTTGAAATGTTTATTTTCTTTTGAATCAGGTTGTAGGGTGGTGTATTCTTTAAGTCTTTTTTGTTGTTTGAATCTCTCTAACTTATTTATTTTTATCTCCTTTCCAACACCAATTTTTATTGACATAGCAATGTTTAAAATGTGATTGAATTCCCGCGCCGTAGCCGAGCGGTTAAGGTAGGAAGCCTTGGCGCAGAGCTATGGGATTTGCGCTGGTTCGAGTCTCCATGGGGGAAGAAATTTTCTCATGGTATTTCGGCCAGTATGGGACCGGTGCCCACCCAGCATCGTGAGGCAATTGGGTAGCTACAATAAGTAGCGGCTCCAGGTTGAGGAACCAGCTATAACGGCTGGGGGACTCGATATGCTAACCACATGTCACCCCTACACTGGCTGTTGATCATCTACCTCTGTGATTGACACATGTGGATGTGAAGGGCCACCAGCCGGCTGGTAAAAGGGCAACCGCTGAAAAGTGGAAAGACCCTCAATTGGAATTCTTTCTTAAAATTTTCTTCACTTAAGGGGATGTTGGTTAATCTGTATACTAAACTGTTGAATATTGCATGTTTATGAGCAATAGTTTGCTAGAAAATCATAAAATTGGAAAAGACACTAAACTTTTGAAACATTTGGAGAAATGTATTTGTGAATGATGATTCATTGCATTTGAATGTGGGACCAAGACAGTAAGGTAAAAGAAGGATTTATGCTTGGATGGGAAGGAAGCCTGAATTAGCTCAATGGATAGAGCATCAGCACGGAAAGCTGAAGGTTCGGGGTTCGATTCCCGGTTCAGGCATACATTTTTCTCTTTACCATTTGTTACAATAATTTAGTTGTGTACTTTAATATACTTATTTCAATCATAGTAACAGCTTTAGCTTCTTAATATTAATTTAATAAATAATGGGAGTTAATAGACTGGATCACCAAAGGAACACTACTATCAGAGGAAAACTTGGAGTAGCAAGTTTAAATGAAGATATCCAAAGATACCAACAAGAATGGAAAAATCATCTGAGAAGAATGGCAAGAAATAGACTTCCAAAATTGGCATTCCAATATACCCCAACTGGACATAGGGACCAAGGAAGACCAAAACATCGGTGGAAAGATCAAGACCATCTTTGCTAGGTTTACCGTACAGGCCACATGGCCTAAAACGAATTTGTTCATGATGATGATGATGATAATAAATAATGCTATAGCTATGTGCAGTCCCTTCATGTCTTCTTCAGGTAGAAGCCATTCATTGTGTATTTGTGAATGATGATTCATTGCATTTGAATGTGGGACCAAGACAGTAAGGTAAAAGAAGGATTTATGCTTGGATGGGAAGGAAGCCTGAATTAGCTCAATGGATAGAGCATCAGCACGGAAAGCTGAAGGTTCGGGGTTCAATTCCCGGTTCAGGCATAAATTTTTCTCTTTACCATTTGATTACAATAATTTATTTGGAGAAACCTTTGGAATTAACAATTTGGGAAAAGATATACATTCAGAAGAATAAATATAAAGCAATGAATTTCGATATCCCCGACGAGAATAATTTAATCTCCAAGTTCATAAAATCTACACCAGATGGCAGTTCAGAAGATGATGTTAACGATGAAATTTCAACAGTTGGAATTTGACTGAAGATGGAAGTAATACTATACTTTTGAAACCGGTATCGTGAAGACATGCAACTTTGTGAGGTGAGATGTTAAAACATTTTCTCCAACTCATTTTTAATGTAAATACCTCATAGTGTTTCCTCCCACTGTAAATTTAATTAAAAATGTACTACTTACTTTCCTTGTCGCATACGTAACTATTACTTGTACACCCATAATTTTTTTAATAGCAGTATTTATAATGTGAGTATAATTTTCAGAGATCCTAATTTATGGTTGGTGAAATGTCGTATGGGTGAAGAAAAGACAACTCTTCTTCAATTAATGAGAAAGTTCATAGCATATCAGTCTTCAAATGAGCCACTGAAAATAAAAAGTGTTGTTGCACCTGCATATGCAAGGGGGTACATTTACATTGAATCTTACAAGCAACCCCTTGTGAAACAAGCTATTACTAACATCAGCAGCTTGAAAATGGGAATGTGGAAGCAGCAAGTAAGTTTGCTAACTCACTTAACAAGACTTTTGGTGGGAATTTAACATTACTTTATAAAGACCGCAGAGCTTCTTTCAATGCCTTTATTATAAATTTTAACATTTCTCACCAAAGAACAATTTTTTTTTTTATTTCAGGATTGTTTCTGTTATTTACAAAGGTATCCTCAACCAAAGTATACAATTTTTTTCTTCCACGCTTCCCGGTCTAGTGTATCTGCTTCTGTCATTTTTCTCTTTTTCATGTTGTCTTGAATTCCCTTTATCCACATTGTTTTGCCTTCTTATAAAGAGAAGAACCGTCACTTGAGAATATTTCCACGCCAAATTCTTTCACTAAATTCATCATTTTTAATTTTTAATTTAACATTTCTACATCATTCATCCATCCAATGGCTGATTGGTTCAAATTTGAGCAATTTTACTGTTGTCGCTCTTTAGGTATCTTAAAAAAAAAACTGCTCTAAAGGTAACAAAAAAAGCCACATAACTTGCTGGACCACTTTGTCTTTGAAGCACCTGTCTGTGAATGAGGACTGCAGACTGAATTCAGTGTTACCAACATCAAAAAAATATTGCTGTATTTAAAATTTAATTTTAGGAAGTTATATTTTGAGGTTATTTTAATTATATTATTTTTGGTCTGGACATCTTACCTCAATATTAAAATATTGATATTAATATTGAGGTAAGATGTCCAGACCAAAAATAATAATATAAATAATATTGCCGGTTTCAGCACCAGGTGTGAGACAGAGAAAGAAAGCTTGAGCCATCTACCATCTTTGTCATTCAGCAATGTTTGTATTGAAAAGAAGCAAAGAACTTTTCTCCCAGCCTTAGAGCTGGAGCATAATACAAAGGGACATTTTATACTTAGGGCTATTTCGCTTAATGGGAATGAAAGAGGTGGAAAAATACAATATTTACCTAACGGGAGTGCATTGAGGGGGAAACTATCTATCTGCTAGGTTATTGGGTTATTGCCACCCTTATTCTAAAATATTCTAAGGGAATTTATAAAAAGAACACTAAAAAATTTATATGAAATGATTTGTGCCATGAAGTTTGTCCATTCCAATTGCAAATGGGCATTTATAGGCATTCCATCCAACCATAGTAATTCTGCCCGAGGGCAGGTCTTTCCTTGCAATCATAGCATTTTCATGCTATGCTTTGCAGCTTTACTAGGGAATTGTAGGTGTGGTAGCTTCCCGTTGCTTTTCACACCAGTGAACGATGATGATAATGATATGGAGGATGATGATGATGATGATGATAATGGCCATATGATTCCGGGGACCGTTTGGGCCTTAAAGTTTTCCTGACTTTGACTTACAGGTGAAGAAAAACTCCAATAAAAACCTCGCCCAAAAAACTGCCCCGATCGCGGATCGAACCCGGGCCTGCTACGTGACAAGGCAGCACGCTACCTCAAGACCACAGCGGTGGACTTATAGGCATTATAAGCTGAAATAGGCATTTATAGGCAAAATGAACTTCATGGAAAACAACTCTAGGGTCGTTGGTATGAACTTATATGAAGTCACTTTTACAATTTCTATAATAAATAACTGTAGGCATTTTGTCTAACATCCAGTCTCTAGTTATCACTCTTCATTATTTTATGAAATGAGTTTAATATCTCTCACTGAAGGACAAATTATGTTTGAAGAGAAAAATGTAATTTGTTTTTATAATTATATTATGGAGAAATGGTACAATTTGTAATTCTTCCCTAATTCTTTATTGGATTGTGTATTATCAATTGAACCAAACAGTATGAAATACATAAATTGGCAGATATGAACTAAGAATGGTAAATTAGTGAATAGTTTTGTACAGTCTGTTAAGCAGAAAGGAAACATGTTTGTCGTATCATAAATGTTGATGATTGTTTGGTTTTATCATAGATGGTGCCAATCAAAGAGATGACAGATGTCCTACATATAGTGAAGCAAGAACCAGAATTGAAGCCAAAACAGTGGGTTCGCCTGCGACGAGGATTGTACAAAGATGACATTGCACAAGTTGATTTCATGGATATTACACAGAACCAGGTCCATTTAAAAATCATTCCACGAATTGATTATACACGCCTTCGAGGAAGTTTTCGAGCCTTGAAAGGGGTAAGTAAATTATTTCTCACATTCTTACTTACTTACTTACTCACTGGCACTATCAAACCCGTAGGTTCATGGCCGCACGGACATAAGCTCTCCATACATCCCTATCCCGAGCTAATGCTTTCCAATCATTCCCTGTATAATCTACTTCCCTCATCTGGGTTGGAAAAAATATTCCGTGTTTTTCATGTCTTGTGGTGATTTGGCACATTGTTACTGCTTCATGTTTGGAAGAATCTGGAATGTATTAAATACTAAAGGATGTATGTAAATTTGCTGAATTTTTTTTACCAATTTCTTTATCTGTCTGAAGAGTACTTTCATTTATCACTTTTTGTTTTTTGAATTTATTTATTTATTTTCTTATGAATCATCTTTTCCTCAAAACCATTCTCTTTTGCTATTTTTATAATGTGTTTTTTTTCTCTTTAATGAAATTTGACAGGAGTTTATGAAGGATTTATATATTAAATTTGGGAATTTTTAACATTATGAGGTTCAATTAATAAGAATTAAATGAATTGTGATTTCTTCTACCTCATACATCTATGTTTTTTAAACACAGCACTGCAGTATCAGTGACCCATTGTCACCATCATCAGCTGTTTTCACAACTGTCAATTTTTTCACTCAACAGCTGAAGATGGGAACAATGGTTCTCTGATACCGCAGTGCTGTGTTTAAAGAAACATAGATATATGAGGTAAGAAGAAAGATGGGAATGATGGTTCTCTGATACCGCGGTGCTGTGTTTAAAGAAACATAGATGTATGAGGTAAGAAGAATTCACGATTCATTTGATTCTTGTTAACAAAACCTCATAATGTTAAAATTCCCAAATTTATTATATCACGTTATTTTATTAAATAGTTTGTATATTTCAGAGTTGTGAAGCAAGAAGAAAGATAAAACGTCGCCCACCAGCCAAACTGTTTGATCCTGATAGTATTAAAGCTATAGGTGGAGACATAACATCTGATGGAGATTTTCTAGTATTTGAAGGAAATCGTTATTCTAGAAAGGGCTTCTTATATAAGTCCTTCTCCATGAATGGAATCTTAAGTGATGGTTCGTACAAACTTAATTCTCTTAATATATTCCTAAGTTAAATATGGGAAATAACAGTATGAGGCTCTTAATTCATGAATGAGTCATTTTTTATATCTTACCTCATAGTTTATGTTTTTTTAAATGCGGGAACTGCCATTTTCAAGAGGAAACATCCCTCCCATTTTCAACCGATATTATAACTATTGGATTTTTGTTGGAATCTCTATCTATAACATTGCCATCCGGTGTTGATTCGATGAACTTTGAGATCATGTCCCGTTTATTTAGAATTTCGAAATTCATGGATCTAAATTTGTTCTTCTGAATATATATTTTCTTCCAAACTGTCAGTTCTAAAGATTTTTCCAAATGTTTTAGAAATTTGGCCTCTTTTTCAATTTTGTGACTCTCCAACAAACTATGTGCTGCAATAGCTGATTTTTCAATTTCATCATTTTTAATATTTCTAAAGTGTTCTTTTGTGCGAGTGTCCAAATTCCTTTTTGTTTTTCCTTTATAAAGTATACATAGGACGAACGAGAATTGTATAATGTTTTTGTTATTGATTTAACATTTCTCAATGAAAGATAAATTATATTTGAAGAGAAAAATTTTCGCCTAGACCGAGACTCGAACCCGGGACCTTTGGCTTGCCGGGCCAAATGCTCTACCAACTGAGCTACCGAGGCGAGTTACGATCTAGACGCAAATTTTTCTCTTATATACGTCTTAACTAAGAAGCCGCCATTTGCAAAGATAGAAGCAATGGTTTCAAAAGCATTTGGCGAGAGGGAATTACAACGTATATAAGAGAAAAACTTGCGTCTAGATTGTAACTCGCCTCAGTAGCTCAGTTGGTAGATCATTTGGCCCGGCAAGCCGAAGGTCCCGGGTTCGAGTCTCGGTCTAGGCAAACATTTTTCTCTTCAAAAAAAAAAGAGAATTGAATAAGTTGAAAGAAATGTTAATGTTTGTATCGTCATTTGAATGGTGTAATGGACAGCACACTAGTACATAGAACTAGAGGTCCAGGGTTCAAATCCCGGTTCAAACATTAATTTTTCTTTCGTAAATTAAATGTTTTAAGTAGATAAAATGATTGATATTTTACAGGAACTTGAAAGATTTCAGGAAGCAGTAGAAGATATGGATTTAGAATTGCCATCCGCAAGTGTAAGAAACAAAGTAGAAACAGTAGCACGCAATTTCTCAGTCGGAGACAATGTTGAAGTGTGCGAAGGAGAGTTAATATATCTGCGGGGGAAAATCTTGTCGATAAATGGTTCTATCATAACAGTGATGCCCAAACACAAGGATCTAAATGTAAGTACCAACTCTGAAATTTTAAATAAATTCACGATTATAGCAGGATTTTAATATCATAATAAATATGAAAGTTAAAGTTATTAATTATGTACTTTAAAATTCTTTTAATATTTAAATATAACTTAAATAAAATCATCTAAATAATTCATTGTTAGTTATTGTTGAATAAAAATGTCTCAGTAACAATTAAAAAAATTGTACTACATAATGGTCTTTTTAAAGAATGATTTTAAAAATTGTTTTAAGTCATTGTTGTCAAAAATAAATCC
Source organism: Diploptera punctata (assembly GCA_030220185.1). NCBI lineage: Eukaryota > Metazoa > Arthropoda > Insecta > Blattodea > Blaberidae > Diploptera > Diploptera punctata. The sequence continues at coordinate 502,099 of JASPKZ010007791.1, read as the reverse complement.
TTCTGTTATAACTGTAATAAGAACACCTGCTTAACTTCATATTTTAAAATGAAAGTAAACTAAACTCTGATTGGATGTCAAAACAATTAACTTTTTGATTTAACAAATCAAATTAAACCTTATATATATATATATATATATGTATATAAGTCCACCGCTGTGGTCTCGAGGTAGCATGCTGCCTTGTCATGCAGCGGGCTCGGGTTCGATCCCCGGTCGGGGCAGTTTTTCTGGGTGAGGTATTTATCGGGGTTTTTCCTCACCTATAAGACAAATGTCAGGAAAACTTTAAGGCCCAAACTGTCCCCGAAATCATATGGCCATCACCATCATCATCCTTATCATTATCATCATCATCATCCTTCACCGGTGTGGAAAGCAACGGGAAGCTACCACACCTACAATTCCCTAGTAAAGCTGCAAACATAGCATGAAAATGCTATGATTGTAGTGAAGGACCTGCCTTCGGGCAGAATTACTATGGATGGGTATATATATATAAACTTTTAACCAATAGAATTTAAAATTACCATCATGTGATGTGATAATGGTCATAAAATTATAAAAGAATTAAAGTAGTCATTCTGCATATAACTTTCAACAAAGATAGAAGCAATAAAGCTCTCCAGATAAAATGTAATATTTAAGACAAGAAGAATAATTGATTTAAGAAAGGAAGAGAATTAATTTTTTTTTAATTGACGGTGAAGAATAATACCACCTACATTTACTTGACCTGCTGGGAAATTAAGAAGTGAATAAATTTGCAATTATTTCTACAAGAAACAATTTTTTTAGTAATCTTGAAGTGTTTTCCTATCCAGTGTACCAACTTCCGACCCTAAGAAGAGAATCCAGCTCTACTGAAAATTAAACCCAATCTCAACCAGTAATTCTTTCGGGGACACAAATTCTTCTTCAAAAAGTTACTACAACATCGGGCATGAAGAGAATTACTACTTCATGATTCAACATTTTAACATTGACAATGTAAATTTTACAGCCCTTCTATTTGCAGATGATCAAGTAATTGTCAGCCAAAATGGAAATGATTTTCTATAGCAACTTTTAAATTAAATTAAGTAGCCAATAAATATAATATGATTATTTCCTATGACTATTTAACTCATGCCCCAAATGGCAGTCAATCACCAATCACATTTCAATGAATTTTGATTCACAATCAATTACAGTCTTTTTCACCTCGATTTTATCATTTTCATTTTATCAATTTCATTCCATCAAGTGGCTCCCAGATTGTATATATAGTTCACGAATGTAACCAGATTCTGCTTGCGAGATATAATAGAAAAACATTCGTAAGAATTGATTATATCATAAAAAAATAAACCACTGTTTGCACTTTCTTAAACGTATTATTTCCCAGGAATTAACGTTGCAGAAAAAGATATAATTGACATATTTACATCATAGGACATCAGAAATTAATTAATAACCTGTAATGATGTTTCATTTTTTCTCCACTAGGGTGCATTGTTACAATATTGTGATTGTATTTGGCAATAAATATGATCTGGTTGCGGTGATGTACAAATGAAACATAACGTTTCTCATTTGTTTTCAAACATCGCTGTTTACATTATATGTATAAACATTTAAAAATAACTATACTTAAATAATGATTTGTGAGTAAACAGCTTAATTTCATTCATTACCTAGTCCTAACAAATGTCACTCTTGATTTCCAAATTCTCTAGATAAATTGGAAATCACTCGTGGCATTACCTATGATAAAATAAAAACTCCACTCCAAGTGCAACAGGCCTAGAAGGCCTTTGGCCTACCATCCATCTGCTGGCCTCACATCCACATGTGTTAATCACAGGGGTAGACGATCATAAGCCAGTGTATGGGTGACATGTGGTCAGCATGTTGGGTCCCCCAGCCGTTATAGCTGGTCTTTTCAACCTGGAGTTGCTACTTATTGTAGCTACCCAAATGCCTCATGATGCTGGGTGGCACCGGTCCCATACTGGCCAAAATTTCATGAGAAAATGTCTTCCCCCATGGAGACTCGAACCAGCGCAAGTCCTGTAGCTCCGTGCCAAGACATCTTGCCTTAACCACTCTCGGATATGGTGCAGGACTGATAAAACAAAAATAATGGCAATTTTTTTATCTTACCCAATTAGAACAAAAGTAGTGTTAAATAATAAAATCATAGAACAAGTGAATACGTTAGGTTGAAATGTCACCTACAATAAGAGTCAAGAAATAGGTGATAAGTTAAATGCTTTTAGCTGTTTTTGTGGAACAATACGCCGGACTTTAGGAAGTAAAAATTCACAATCTTAATAAAATAAGGCCAAAGGAGATATAATTGCACCCAAATACGAAAAGAAACATTGTTAAAGTTTTAAAAAGAGTTGGCTTTACTGTATGGATGTAAAAACTGGGTTTTAAGGAAGAAAGATGAGAAAAAAATTGTAGCTGCTGAAATGAGGTTTCTGAGGTTTGTAGCCAGCTGTACTTTATTTGATAAAAAGAGAAGTGAAGACATTAGATCAGAACTAAAAATACACAACATTATATACCCGAGCCGCCATATCTTCTTCTTCTTCTTCTTTCCAAGTATTACGATCCTATAGAAAATTTTCCCTCCAGCGTTTCATAGGATGGCCCAGAGATCTTCGTCCTCTCCGGCTCTGAAATTTAGGTTATATGAGGGGTAAAGGGAGAATTTGCCCTCTACTGCCAATAAGGATATGGTTGTAGTGGGAGTAGATGTCTGCCACAACCAATCACTGCTCTTGATGCAGTTATAGCGTGCTAGTAGGTTTGAAATTGTTGAGATGTTGTCAGCTGTATGTCTGCTAACTGCATACATAAAGCGGCCACTCCCACTGAATATTCATATCGGCAACACTGTCGTGAAAACGTCAAGGCTGGAGAATCAGTGGCTGCAGTATAGACACCATCCATCCATAGTAATTCTGCTTTACTAGGGAATTATTTGTGCAATTCTATTTTAAATTTCCACTGTGTTATCACCTGAATGGTCTAATTTTGTTCCTAAATAAGTGCATTCAGTACTAGGATTTAGTTCTTCTCCATTGTTGAAATTTATATTTTCCATTTCTTCTCCTATACACAGATGTTTAGTTTTCTCAATGTTTATATGAAGCCCCGATGTTTCATATTCTTCTTTTAGTTTAGGTACCTGTGAGAGAGATGTACAGACTAAAATTGCAATGGCAAAAAATGCAACTAAGACATTAACATGGAATAATTTGGAATAAAAATATTACAAAGGAAACTAAAATGAAAATTTATAAGAGCATAGTACAGAATATTTTGTCATATGGAAGTGAAACTTGGTCTCTGACGGAATTACAAAAGAATAAAATTAGAACAGTTGAATTTGATTATTTTAGAAGAAGGCTCCAAAAAACAAGACAGGATAAAATAAGAAATGAATTCCTTTGGAGAGAAATGAATGTCACCACATCTGTTGTTAAGAGGATTGAAAATCAAACGCTTAAATGGTATGGCCATGTACAAAGAATGTAAAATGAAAGATGGCCAAAAAATATATACCAATGGTCACCCCCTGGAAGAAATAAACATGGCAGGCCAAGATGGAAATGGAAAACCTAGGTCAGAACTATAATGGATGATAGGAATTTGGAAGAGGGAGATTGGAATGATAGAGATAAATGGAAACTGAAGACGGCAAACCTAAAAGTGGGGGAAAGCCAAAGAAGAAGAAGAAGAAGCCATATATTCTATGTCATACATTTTACATTATTTTTATTAATATTGTTTTTTCTTTTTTCTAGGAAGCTATTGAATTCCAAGCACATGAGTTGAAGAAGCATTTTAAACAAGGTGACCATGTTAAGGTGATAGCAGGGCGATATGAAGGCGACACAGGTTTGATCGTGAGTGTTGAAGATAATCGTGTTGTGTTGTTTTCTGATCTAACAATGCATGAGCTGGAAATCCTGCCAAGAGATATCCAACTGTGCACTCATATCACCTCCGGCATTGACTCTCAAGGAGAGTTTGAATGGGGAGACAGCGTTCAAATTGAGTAAGTTGAAATATTTTTATTAAATATGTCTTCTTCTTCTTCTTCCTTCCAAGTATTAGGCCAAGGCCTGTTACGATCCTATAGAAAATTTTCCCTCCAGCGTTTCATAGCACGGCCCAGTGATCTTCGTCCTCTTGGTATATAATTATAAACAGCTTTGGGGATCCGATTTGAACTCATTCTTTCAAGATGGTGTTTCCAATTTAGTTGGTAGTCTTCAATTCTTTTAAGATATCGGTGTTCCTTTTCCGATCCCATCTGGGTAACCCGCTCTTCTGCGCATGAATCTCATTTCACAAGCCGTTATTCTGCTTTCATGTTGTTTTTTTAGTGTCCATGCTTCACTACCATAGGTCAACACTGGTCTAGCCAAAGTGTTATATAAATGTAATCTGGTGTTTTTTTGTACAAGGGATGGTTTCATAACTTGATTAATAATTCCTAAACTTTTATTATAACTAGTAACTTTTTCAGGGATATCCTTTTCATCCCAGATAGAGAGATAATATCCAAGATATTTAAATTGATTAGATCTCTCTAAAATTTTATTCTGGAGACAGATTTTACTTTGTATGGGATCCTTCCCATGAAATGCCATAATTTTAGTTTTGTTAATTGATATTTCCATATTAAATTTGGCACCTATTTTTTGTAAATTATAAATTGATCATTGCAAATCATTTTCGGAAAGTGCCAGAAGAGCTAAATCGTCTGCAAAAAGAATAGCATCGAGTTTGAGGTTCCTATTGATGGGTATATATCCTCGTTGTGTTTTCCTCTATTCATTTATTAATTTATTCATGTATATTAAATATGTGTAGAAAATAAACTATGAGGTTTCTTTTAATTATTAATGAGTTGTGTATTTTGACTCACCTCATATTTCTTAATTTTTATAATAATAATAATACATACGAATTAAATTAATCGTGATTATTTCATATCTCATACTTCTATATTTCTTTAAATACAGCACTGCAGTATCGGCAATTTCTTATCACCATCATCAGCTGTTTTCACGATTGTCAATTTTTACTTTTGTTGATAATTATCCAAACTGCCATCTGATGTTCTTTTAAAGAATTATTTTCTAAACTGCCATCTGGTGTTCATTTTAATGAATCATTTTTTAAACCGCTATCTGTTATATTTTTGAAGAACTTTGTAATCAAGCTAGGTTCATCTGGAATTTCGAAGTTTGATTACAAAGTTCTTCAAAAATACAACAGATGGCGGTTTAGAAAATGATTCATTAAAATGAACATCAGATGGCAGTTTAGAAAATCTCTATCTATCTTCGGGTTTTTACAGCTGCTGCCGTCTTCCCGTGCCAAACCTCCAAATCCTACGGTCTTGGGCATCTTCGATGCTTAGCCCTCTAGCTTGCATTACTGTCTTCATGTTTTCCTTCCATGTTAACCTTGGTCTTCCTCTTTTCTTCTTTCTGTTCGGATGCCATTCATATAGTTGCTTCGGCCATCGCTCATCTTCCATTCTTAAAACATGTCCTAACCACTTTAATTCCTTCTCCTCAATTCTTTCAATTATGCTTTCTTCTGAGTTTAGAAAATAATTATTTAAAAGAACATCAGATGGCAGTTTGGATAATTATCAACAAAAGTAAAAATTGACAATCGTAAAAACAGCTGATGATGGTGATAAGAAATTGCCGATACTGCAGTGCTGTATTTAAAGAAATATAGAAGTATGAGGTATGAAATAATCATGATTAATTTAATTCTTATGAATTTGAACCTCATAATGTTAAAAATTCCCAAATTTAATATATAAAAATAATAATACAATTGCGCACAATCGTGCAAAATTAATTAATTGGCGTATTGCGCTAATGAAATTGTCACTTTGGAACACAATTCCAGATGATATCTTGTGCACTTTAGTCCGCGCAGTTTGCATCTGCAGCTGTCTTCGATTTGATGGTGAGTGACATTCACACACACTTTGTGGACTGCATCTGGTGCCTTAGTTCCTTGTTTCGTCCACACCAACTCCCATCTATCATGGCAGGCGTACCGTAGAATTCTTCAGGAATGGATTCCCGCTTCTGTATTCTCTCTTGCATCTGTTGTTCGTAAGCTTTAGTGGATGGCAGGTAGTAGCGCATTCTGAGGTCTTCCAGGAAGACCATTTAGAGACTGCTAGAATTTTATTTATATAGGAGGACTTGACACTTTCCCAGATTTTTAAGTCATTTATCTTCAGTTGTTCCCAAACTATCTCTATCTCTAATTTTTATACAGACTAGTTTCGTCGCTTCTGTGCAACATTCTCGATGCATTACAACTGTTGCCTTGCGGTTGTCCTTCCTGCAAGTTGATTTCTGCTCCCTCTGCTGGCTGATCGATGAACTTTGAAATCATTTTTTTTTTTCTTTCACCAGGAATTTCAAAATTCATGATTTTCTTTTTATTCTTGCAGATGTAAATTTTCTCCCAAATTGTGAGTTCCATAGATTTTTCTAACTGTTTCAGTAATTTTGCCTTAGTTTCAATTCTGCTTTTTTCTGACCAAGCATGTGCAGCTATTGCAGATTTTTATATTTCTCCATTTTTAACATTTCTAAGGTGTTCTTTCATCATCATCATCATCATCCTGCCAGGTATTAGTCCTAGAAGAACTGTTACGGCCTGAGAAAGTGGTTTTCGTGCCATCCTGGATCTAGCCATTCTTGAGACATGTTCCTTCCAGTTTAGCTGATATCTGGAGATGTAGTCCAGTATTGGTGACACATTAAGTTCTTGAAGGATTTCTACATTTTTCTTTCGATCCCATTTGGTGTAGCCAGCTGTTCGGCGCATAAATCTCATCTCACAAGCTGTTAGTCTGCTTTCATCTCTCGTCCTTATAGTCCACGCTTCACTCCCATAACATAGGACTGGTCGAGCCATTATTTGATAAAGACGAGTACGAGTTGATTTTTGCACTAATGAAGGTTTTAAAACTCTATTAATGATTCCCATTGATTTGTTGAATTTCACAATTTTCTCTGGTAAGTTGTTCTTTCAATATTGTATTTAAGTTACTTTTTTGTTTTTCCTTTATATATATTTTTTCACAATCTTTACAATCAATTTGATAAATCCCTAATTTGTTGCTGCCTTCAATCTATTCATTTTTATTGGTTTTGATTAATTTATTCAAACTGTAATCATTATTAGGTGTTAATTGAATGTTAAATATGCTGAATTTTTTTTTAAACTTATTAAATACTAAAGGGTGGTATGTAAGTTTCTTGAATTTACTACAAGTTTCATTATCTGTGTGTATATCTTTCCTTGTTGAATATCACTTTTGTAATTAATAATATAAATTCAGACACTAAATTATTAAAATCAGTTAGAAAATACAAAAGAGCTGACTATTTGGGAAAAAAATTATATTCAGAAGAACAGAAACAGAGTTATGAATTTTGATATACCGATGGAGCATGACCTTGTTTGAAGGTTCTTTGGCCAACCACAGGATGGAGCTGACATCGACATCCAGGTTGTGCAACATAATGCAACATAAATAAAACCAGTCTGGGAAAGCTGACGATAAAACAGAATTGTTTTGAAACATGTTCAAGAACAAATCAACATTAATATTGAGGTAAGATGTTGAGACTAAAAATAATATAATTATCACTTTTGTGTTTTAATTTTGTATTTCAGTTCTCAGACTGTTGGTATAATAGTTCGTTTGGAACGTGAGAGATTCCACGTGTAAATATGCATGGTACAGTTTTGAAAATAAAGCGTCAAGCACTTGAGAAGAGAAGGAATTCAGCTAAAGCAGTGGCTCTTGATTGTGATCAGAATGCTATTCAGAAGAAAGACATTGTGAAAGTGATAGACGGTCCTCATAACGTAAGTATTGTACCAAGCAACATTACTACAAAATACATTTTTGCTGATTATTTAACTCATGCCCCAAATGGGAGTCAATGACAATCACATTTCAATGATTTTCGATTTACAACCAATCACAGTCGTGTTTTGCCTAGAATTTACCAACTAAAGTTTATCATAATAAAGAAAGCACCATGGTATCTTTACCTTGTCGTGGAGTGGCTTGCATGCTTAAATGATCTTGAGAGCTATGCCGGCGGTAGCATTGCTGCCGATAGGGCTACCCATGCCGGACTGGTCGAAGGTGATAAGCCAGACGAAAAAAGTACCTTGGGTGAAAGAGTGACGATCTTTCACCGTAAAAATACAACCGTCAAGAAATGCGGACATGGGTTCAACTGGGGTAAAATTTTCCGGAGGTCAAATAGTCCCCCATTCAGTTCTCCGGGCGGGGACTACTTCAGGGAACCCATGCCATATAAGAACAGTTAAGTCTTGTAGACTGCATTGGGCAGGACATGTTGCACGTATGGGGAATGAAAGACTTGCATGGAAGCTTCTTGTAAGAAAGCCAGAGGGAAAATGCCCAGTTGGTAGACCAAGAATGAGGTGGGAGAATAACATTAACTATGATTTGAGGGAAGTAGATTATACAGGGAATGATTGGAAAACATTAGCTCAGGATAGGGATGTATGGAGAGCTTATGTCCGCGCGGCCATGAACCTACGGGTTTGATAGTTCCAGTGAGTAAGTAAGTAAGTAAAGAAAGCACCTCCTTTTTAACATTCTGAATAGGTCATAGCATTATTTTGCAGTGACCGACTCCCTAAGAAATATGGCTACCAGATTGTATATATAGTGCATGAATGTCAACACATAGCGCATGCAGGAGTTAATATAAAACATTTGTAGCAATTGATTATACCACCAAAAAAAGAAACCACTGTTTGCATTTTCTTAAATGTATTTTTTTCCAGATAATAAAACAAAAAAAAAATTATCATATTTACATCATAGGACATCAGAAATGAATTAATATACAGTTTGATCTGTTTCATTTTTTCTCCACTAGAGTGCATTCTTACAATATTGCGTTCCTTTGGCAATAAATAATATGATCTGGTTGCAGTGACAAACAAAAGAAGCAAATGAAGTGTACCAAATCGTTTCTCATTTGTTTTCAAACATCGCCGTTTACATTAAATATATAAATATTTTAAAATAACTATATTTAAATAATGATTTGTGAGTAAACAGCTTAATTTTATTCGTTAAATAGTCCTAACAAATGCCACTCTTGATTTCCAAATTCTCTAGATAAATTGGAAATCACTCGTGGCGTTACTTATGAAAACAGGTGATTGCTACATAGTATAATAAATAATATTCTTTTTAGCAAATTCTGAAGGAATGAAATTCTTTAAGGTTGACCTAATGAAAAGATTTCTTTTAAAATTTTACAGATATTCACTGATTCTATCTGGCAGACAGAAAATAAATGACCATGACCAATATGTAATAGAGAAAAATTTGCATTTAGATTGCAGGCCTAGGTAGCTCAGTTGGTAGAGCATTGGCATAGAAAGCCAAAGGTCCTGCGTTCAAACCCCAGTCTAGGCATATATTTTTCTGATGTTTTTATTATTAATTTAACACTTCTCACTTCAAAGTGTTCATAATTCTTGCGCATGTTTTATTTGTGGTATTCGCAAATTTGGCCATGTTACACCGTCCCTGGAACAATTATCGTGGCTTCGTCTAAGAGATCGTAGAACTGTCCATTCCCTATCCCTTCTCTATAAAATACTTCACACATCATCGCCTAATTATTTATCATGCCGCTTCATCAGACTATCCGACACACATAATCTTGACACTCGATCCCATCAGCACATTGTCCGTTATATCCCTCCTCATCACACTGTATATTATTCATTATCTTTTACGGTCTCACTTACCAAAACGTGGAATTCCCTTCCGCCCTATGTCAGAGACTGTCAAACTATAACATCCTTCAAAAACAAACTAAAGAATTATTTAATAACAAACTAACTTATACACCTCACTGATAGTATTCTTTAACAATTAATACATTTAATTATTTATGAAAATAATATTAAGAATAACAAATATTTTCTTTTGTTTTGTTTTAAATATTGTATAATCGTAAAATTAGTTTTCTATATCTCATTATTTTTCTTTGTTTTTTTATATACATTAGACAGGGACAATTTAATATGTCTTGCTTGTATACATTTTATTATTAGTTTTATGCTTTCAAGTCTTATACGAGAATTTCCCGGAAGGATCAAAACGCTGGAGGGAAAATGTTCTATAGGATCGTAACAGGCCTTGGCCTAATACTTGGGAGGAAGAAGAAGAAGTCTTAATTTTAACTAACATTGACTGGTTGTATTATAGATCATAATATATTAGATATTATATTTTCGAACAAATTTTTATTTAGTATTTAATATTAGAGTTAATTGAGATTGTTATATTCTGATGTAATATATGTTTGTCCTGGTGAGTGGAAGAGAAGGCCACATGGCCTTAACTCCACCAGGCTAAATAAATCTAATCTATATATATATATGAAGAGAAAAAAATTGCCCAGACCGAGACTCTTTGGCGCAAAGGAATTTACAACATATATAAGAAACATTTTTGTGTCTAGATCACAACTCATCTTGGTAGCTCAGTAGGTAGAGCATTGGCCCGGAAAGCCAAAGGTCCAGGGTTTGAGTCTTGGTCTGGGCAAAATTTTTCACTTAAAATATAGTATATTTTTCTCTTCAAATATAATTTGCCCTTAAGTGAGAAGTATTAAATTAATAACAAAAACATCAAAAGAAGCGCCACTGGCTTTATAAAGTAATGTTCAAATTCCCAATTAAATGCCTTTTTAATAAAGAAGCCATCATCTGTGTGATCGAGGAACAGTTCATAGCATTTGGTACTTGGGAATTAACAATGTATAAGAGAAAAATTTGTGTTTAAATTGGAGTCCTAGAAAGCACAGTTGGTAGAGCATTGGCATAGAAAGCCAAAGGTCCTGGGTTCAAATCTCAGTTTAGGCATACATTTTTGTTTAAAATATAGGCCTAATTGTAAGCTTGGACGTTTATAGGAAAAATCACCATGAGGTTTAATATAAGATTTAAATTAAAATGATTTATACCTCACCTCATCCACCGCTGTGGTCTCGAGGTAGCATGCTGCCTTGTCATGCAGCGGGCCTGGGTTCAATCCCCAGTCGGGGCAGTTTTTCTGGGTCAGATTTTTATCGGGGTTTTTCCTCACCTGTTAGACAAATGTCAGGAAAACTTAAGGCCCAAACGGTCCCCGAAATCATATGGTCATCATCATCATAATCATTATCATTATCATCATCATCCTTCACCGGTGTGGAAAGCAACGGGAAGCTACCACACCTACAGTTCCCTAGTAAAGCTGCAAGCATAGCATGAAAATGCTATGATTGCAGTGAAGGACCTGCCCTCGGGCAGAATTACTATGGATGGATGTATACCTGACCTCATATCCAGTCTTCTAATTTATATGAGGTGAGGTATAAAATATTTGATTTTAAATCTGATACTTATATATAGATACTACTTGTGTATTGACATTGTCACTCTTATTTACAGGGAAGAGAAGGTGAAATAAAATTCCTATACCGTAACTTTGCATTTGTGCGGTCAAAGTTGTACCTTGAAAATGGTGGTATATTTGTTTGTAGAACAAAACATCTGCAATTAGCTGGAGGAGCTAAGGTAAGTTATAGTTGAATAATAATGATACTAGTAGAATAGAAACTTGGATCACAAATGTATTCACATAGACTTTCATGGCCAGAGTTGCTATGATGATCTCGAAGAAGACTTCTGGGCTGTAGGCCGTGGTCTTGAGGCTTGTAATTCCCCGACGTTTCACCAGAGACTGTGTCAGGCATCCTCAAGGGTTGTCTTGAGGATGGCAGATGCAGTCTCTGGTGAAACGTCGGGGAGCTTCAAGCCTCAAGACCACGGCCTACAGCCCGGAAATCTTCTTCAAGATCATCATGTGGCAATATAGTTCATTACCTGTAATGTGTTCTAACATGTATACTGCAACATTTCCCTAACAATTATTTATAATTTTGTTTATTTTTATTTTTTTTGAAGGTATCACAGGGACGAGAAACTTCAATGTTTGTCAGATCTCCTTACCGTTCACAAAACACTAGTAAAACTTATAGTAAGGAAAGCCTAAAACGAGACAAGGAACTGATTGGTCAGACAGTAAAAATCACAACTGGAGCCTTTAAAGGTGACGTAACAGAACTGTTATATATAATTTAATTTAACTTTTATAGGAATTAATCAATATACGGTTTAATTTATCGTGTAATTAAATGTTTCTTACCTCTGCTTATATAAATTTTCTAAGTAGGTCGCGATTTCGAGACCATAACAGTCTCATCCTCAGCACTTTCCTGGCGACTGATGTTATGTCAATCGGAAGAAACTCTTCTTCTTCCCTCTGTTGGTGGACCAATGAACCTCTGGATCAGGTCAAAATTTGCAGGAATTTTGAAGTTCATAAGATTTTCCTTTGTTTTTCTGATTGTAGATCTTTTCCCAAACCGTGAGTTCCTTTTGTTTGTCTATTTGTTTAATTAGAATGGCTTTTGATTCAATTAAATATTTTTCGGACCAAACATGAGCAGCTACTGCTGACTTTTCCACTTCTCCATTTATGACATTTCTAAGATGTTCTTTCACCCTTGTTTTCAAATTTCTTTTCCTTTTCCAATATAAATTTTGTCACAATCCCTGCATTTGATCTGATAAATTCCTGATTTGCAGGGATTGTGACAAAATTTATATTGGAAAAACGAAAAGAAATTTGAAAACAAGGGTGAAAGAACATCTTAGAAACATCAAAAATGGAGAAGTGGAAAAGTCAGCAGTAGCTGCTCATGCTTGGTCCGAAAAACATTTAATTGAATCAAAAGCCAGTCTAATTAAACAAATAGACAAACAAAACGAACTCACGGTTTGGGAAAAGATCCACATTCAGGAAAACAAAGGAAAACTTATGAACTTCGAAATTCCTGCATATTCTGACCTGATCCAGAGGTTCATCGGTCCACCAACAGAGGGAAGAAGAAGAGTTTCTTCCGATTGACATAACATCAGTCGCCAGGAAAGTGTTGAAGATGATACCGTAGTGGTCTCAAAATCGCAATCTACTTAGAAAATTTATATGAGAGGTAAGAAACATTTAATTTCGCCATGTTATATATAATTTTATATTTAAGATCAGTTCTATCAATTTATAATTTACAAAAAATAGATACCAAATTTAATATGGAAATATCAATTAACAAAACTAAAATTATGGCATTTCATGGGAAGGACCCCATGGTCTGACCGTATGGTCTGACTGGGAATCAAATCCGGGACCTCATGAACAGTCAGCAATGCTGACCACTAACCAATGAGGCTTACATTTCCAATTTAAGGTTAATTCCATATGGTGGGATAAGCATATTTGGAAAGACACAAAAAAATATATTGGTAAAACATTGGTGAAATCTGTTGCAATGTATGGAAGTGAGGTATGGACAATCAATAAGTACCACAAGAATAGACTAATAGCTCTAGAAATGGATTATTTACGCAGAAGTGCCAGAAAGTCTAAATTAGAACATGTCACAAATAAGGAAATTAGAAACATAATGGAAGCAGAAGAAAGCATAATTGAAAGAATTGAGGAGAAGGAATTAAAGTGGTTAGGACATGTTTTAAGAATGGAAGATGAGCGATGGCCGAAGCAACTATATCAATGGCATCCGAACAGAAAGAAGAAAAGAGGGAGACCAAGGTTAACATGGAAGAAAAACATGAAGACAGTAATGCAAGCTAGAGGGCTAAGCATCGAAGATGCCCAAGACTGTAGGCTTTGGAGGTTTGGCACGGGAAGATGGCAGCAGCTGTAAAAACCCGAAGGTAGATAGAATTTGTATGGTATACATAGCAATGAACAAAACATGCCTTAAATAAAGCTTGAGTTAATAAGTGAAAAAAAGCTAACCCAGCAAATCCTAGAGATAAAATACTTGTTATTAATGTTTTTATTATTGATTTAACATTTCTCACTGAAAGATAAATTATATTTGAAGAGAAAAATTTTCGCCTAGACCGAGACTCGAACCCGGGACCCTTGGCTTTCCAGGCCAAGTGCTCTACCAACTGAGCTACCGAGGCGAGTTACTATATAATATAATTTATCTTTCATTGAGAAATGTTAAATCAATAATAAAAACATCATTAGAAGCCTTACTAGCTTTATAAAGTAACGTTAAATTCCCAATAAATGTCTTCTTAACTAAGAAGCCGCCATTTGCAAAGATAGAAGCAATGGTTTCAAAAGCATTTGGCGATAGGGAATTACAACGTATATAAGAGAAAAATTTGCGTCTAGATCGTAACTCGCCTCAGTAGCTCAGTTGGTAGAGCACTTGGCCCGGAAAGCCAAGGGTCCCGGGTTCGAGTCTCGGTCTAGGCGAAAATTTATCTCTTCAAATATAATTTATCTTTCAGTGAGAAATGTTAAATCAATAATAAAAACATCATTAGAAGCCTTACTAGCTTTATAAAGTAGTGTTAAATTCCCAATAAATGTCTTCTTAACTAAGAAGCTGCCATTTGCAAAGATAGAAGGGTCCCGGGTTCGAGTCTCGGTCTAGGCGAAAATTTTTCTCTTCAAATGTATTTGTTATTAAACCCAATTGTCTTAAAGTAGGAAGAGCAATCATTTTATTTAAATCGTATTCAAAATTTGCACCAAGGCCAGCTATAAATATTGTTAATCCAGAAATAATGGCAGTTGCTAAATTGCTGGAAATGACACTGCTGATTTTCTTGCCAAAAAAGGCTCCAATTTAATTCAGAATACTACTAAAAGCTTACCTTTCACATCCATAAAAAGAATAGTTAAAAACAAATATAAAATCAAACAAAACCAAGACCTATGTAATAAAGCCAAAGACAAAAAATGGAATATTTTAATAAAGAAGCCAGATATTATTCCAGAATTTCCACGTAAAACTACAGTAGCAACATTTAGACTGCTTACAGAACATGACTATTTGGCCAAACATTTATATAAAATAGGAATCTACACGAATCCAAATTGTCCTCTATGCAACAAAGACGAAGAAATGAATGAAGAACACCTACAAACCTGTGAAGTATTACCTGTTGGATCCACAATAGAGAAATATTGGAGAGCAAGAACGCTAATGGCTTTGGTGCCAAGGCCCAGCATTTGAAAACAACAACAACAACATATTTAATTTCAGGTTTCAGTTAAACACTCATTTCTAATTATTGGATTTTGTTGATTTTTGGAGAATATCTTCCTTGGTTTGTTTTTTACAGCCATTGTGGGCATCGTGAAAGATGCTACCAATTCGACTGTTCGAGTGGAATTACATTCAAATGGCCAAACAATATCTGTTGATCGAAGCCACATTAAATGCATTGGTATGCCACCTAAGGTAAGTTTTTTTTATCGTAATATTGCAATGCAAAGATGAAAGATGTTTTATGTATGAGTTGAAATATTTATATCCATATCTATAGATGAGGGCATAATTTTCAACGAATACGTAAAAGTCTTCCATTATTATATCATACTGTATTTTATTTTAACCTGTGTTGAATTTGTAACCTTTAATTAAATTAATTTTATTATTAAATTTGAAGAGAAAAATTTTCGTCTAGACCGGGACTCGAACCCGGGACCCTTGGCTTTCCGGGCCAAGTGCTCTACCAACTGAGCTACCGAGGCAAGTTACGATCTAGACGCAAATTTTTCTCTTATATACGTTGTAATTGCATTTGGCGATAGGGAATTACAACGTATATAAGAGAAAAATTTGCGTCTAGATCGTAACTCGCCTCGGTAGCTCAGTTGGTAGAGCACTTGGCCCGGAAAGCCAAGGGTCCCGGGTTCGAGTCCTGGTCTAGGCGAAAAAAATTTTTCTCTTCAAATTTAATTTATCTTTCATTGAGAAATGTTAAATTAATAATAAAAACATAATTTTATTATTTTCATTATTATTATTGTTTGGATGATGAAATTTTAGAACGAGTAAAAGAATTTAATTATTTGGGTTATAATTTAACATTTCAAGATGAAGCTGATATATCAAAGAAAATCACAAATTTTACAAAAAACAACGGGGATAATTAACAGTATAATGAAACCATCTTTAGTACAGAAGAACACAAGATTACAGCTTTATAAGGTTCTCGCAAGACCAGTATTAAGATATGGTAGTGAAGCATAGACAATATGAAGAAGAGATGAAAGCCGAATAACAGCAAATGAGATGTGATTTTATGTGCCTTACAGCAGTCTATACAAAGTGGGACCATAAAAGAAATGAGGAAATTATGGAAGAGTTGGATGTAGAACCCATTCTGCACCATATACAAAACTACCAGAACAACTGGAAAGCCCATCTTCAACGAATGCCATCTCATAGAGGCAAAAGATCGCTGGGACGTTAAAAAAAAGCACTGGATGGAAAATTCCTCTTTGAGACCGTAACAGGCCAAACGGCCTAATACTTGCATGGCTGATGATGATGATTTTTTAAACTGCCATCTGGTGATGATTTGAAGAACTTTGTAATCAAATTCGGTTCATCTGGAAACTCAAAATTAAATAAGTTAACACCCCAAATAATGAAAAATCTGGAATTTATCAAATCAATTGCAAAACCTCAGAGGTCCTCATCTAGGGGATATGTGGATGGCGACCACAAGGTGCCCAAGCTGAGCAAAACATTTCTTCCACTTACTTGTGTTTTACACTCTTTTAACTTTACTATCTAACCTCTCTTGGTTAACTCTTGTTTTTATCAACCCCGACGCTATTAGGGCATCCGAGGGCTAGGGAGTCTTTCCTTTCTTCCATTTCTTCTTTCCTTTATTTTCTTTTCTTCTCCAGAAAAGCATGACCAGAGGGTATAAGATGGCAGCCCCATCACTGGTCTTGCCTTCCTTTGGCCAGCAACCAATCGAAGGGACTATTATTATGCTTTCAAGTCTTATACGAGAATTTACCGGAACGATCAGAAAATTTTCTATAGGATCGTAACAGGCCTTGGCCTAATACTTGGAAGGAAGAAGAAGAAGAAGATGAAGAAGATTGCAATAAAGTATATATAGAAAAAAACAAAAAGGAATCTGGACACTCGCAAAAAAAGAACACTTTAGAAATATAAAAAATGGTGAAATTGAAAAATCAGCAATAGCAGCACATAGTTGATTAGAGGATCATAGAATTGAAAAAGAAGCAGAACTTTTGAAACATCTATCTAAACTTTTGGAATTATCAGTCTGGGAAAAGATATACATTAAAAAAAACCATACAAGAACCATGAATTTTGAGTTTCCGGATGAACCAAATTGAATTACAAAGTTCTTCAAATCAACACCAGATGGCAGTTTAGAAAATGACTGACATAATGAAGAGTCGAGTCATGAAAACAGCTGAGGATGGAAATGTTTCCCGATACTGCAGTTCTGTGTTAAAAAAACATAGATGTATGAGGTAAGAAGAATTCACAATTCATTTGATTTTTTATTAAGAAAACCTCATAATGTAAAAATTCCCAACCTTATCATATGAATGTTCTGTATATATATATATATATATATCTCCATTTATAATTGATGTTTTCTTGTAAGCATAGTGTTTATTCACTTTCCTTTCTATAAAACATTTAAGGGGACCCGGAAGGCCAGATGTGATGAAAAAATGCATTTTCATTTTTTTATCAATTAAAATACTAGAAAGATTCCTCTTTGATATGGTATAATTATCTTGCCTGTATCTTGTTTCTAAGTGTGTTTATTAATTGTTTTAAATATTCCCCGTCCCTTTAAAATGTGGTCGTGAGCTGTCAACTCTCTGCCATAGTTAGCATTCATTTTTTCAATGTATAAAGAACATTTTCTTCTAAACTATTAAAGCTAGAGACCAGGGCTTCAATATAGCGCTCATATACAATTGTTACCATATTGATGTTGTGATAGCTCAGTAATTAAAGAATTTAGGTTGCAAAATACAGTGTAAAAAACTGAAAGAAAATATTTGTAAAGAAAAAAAAAATATTTTTGATATAAATGCATATCTATATAAATTGTTATGACAGAAGACTCTAAATATATGAACCTTTCCACTGTAAAAATGTCAACTTGATAGGATTAATAGTTCAGGAGAAAATGTTCCTTGCATTTAACATTATAAATATCTTGTCCAAAGTAATGGAAATAAAAACAGATTTGAATCTTCCTAAATCTAAAGAAAATATTTTGATCAGAGATAACCCTCTTACTTTTGAACCAATTAACATTCAGCTAAATCTAGAAGAACCAGTTACAAAATCTGAAACTCCCACACTTGTACTAACAGCTCTAGCATTAGAAGTTGTGAATAAGAGATATCCACCAGAAGAATGGTTACATGTCTACACAGATGGATCTACTATTGATAACAACTCAGGATCAGGAATTACATGTGCATTATTTTCATTTTATCAACCAGCAGGATACCACACAACAAATTTTGATGCAGAAGTAACGGCTATTCATATTTCACTCCAACAATTACTATACAGAATAAATAAATTTCAAAATGCGGTCATACTCTCTGATTCTAAGGCAGCAATATATGCAATAAATTCACACAAAATGAAGTCAATACAAATTAAAGAGTGCTACAAAATGATTCAACAACTCCAAAAACTACAGAAAAGAATTCAATTGCAATGGATACCTGCACATTGTGGAATTGCTGGAAATGACACTGCTGATTTCCTTGCCAAAAAAGGCTCCAATTTAATTCAGAATACTACTAAAAGCTTACCTTTCACATCCATAAAAAGAATAGTTAAAAACAAATATAAAATCAAACAAAACCAAGACCTATGTAATAAAGCCAAAGACAAAAAATGGAATATTTTAGTAAAGAAGCCAGATATTATTCCAGAATTTCCACGTAAAACTACAGTAGCAACATTTAGACTGCTTACAGAACATGACTATTTAGCCAAACATTTATATAAAATAGGAATCTACACGAATCCAAATTGTCCTCTATGCAATAAAGACGAAGAAATGAATGAAGAACACCTACAAACCTGTGAAGTATTACCTGTTGGATCCACAATAGAGAAATATTGGAGAGCAAGAACGCTAATGGCTTCGGTGCCAAGGCCCAGCATTTGAAAACAACAACAACACATTATAAGTATAGGATGTTCCGGGTCCCCTTAATGGAAATTGTGTGGCAGCTTTTTAGTTTAATTTGAATTCCTTTCTCTGTATGACATGAGATTCCTATAAATTTGGTTATTCTGTAACACCCTCCATATTATATTTTCAGAGTGGATCAGGCAGTGATGTTCCCTTGCCCATGTATGGTTCAGGAAGCCAAACTCCTGTGTACAGATCAGGCAATAAAACTCCCACATATGGTTCACAAACTCCAATGTATGATGGTAAGTTATGTCCTTATACTAATATATTTGTTGATGCTCAACACTCTGGTAATAAAAAAACATGGCAATCTTGTAGAAGACTTCCGGGCTGTTGGCTTGCAGTTCCACGAAGTTTCGCCAGAGACTGCATCCGGCATCCTCACGGGTTGTCTTGAGACTGGCAATTTTGTTGACTACCTGCCCTATTTATACAATTATCTGCGACATGTTCTCTGCGTGGTCCGTTAGTAACAAAGTAACAAACCACGCAGAGAACACGTCACGGATAAATGTATAAATAGGGCAGGTAGTCAACAAAATTGCTAGTCTCAAGACAACCCTTGAGGATGCTGGATGCAGTCTCTGGCAAAACATTGGGGAACTACAAGCCTCAAGACCACGGCCAACAGTCCGGAAATCTTCTACAAGATCATCACAGTAACTCCGGCCGTGAAAGCCTAAGTCAAAAAACATAGTGTACTCTAATCATAAAAATAGGTGTTGGTAGTTATCATCATCTTATCGTGTCCTCTTTTTTGGAAGGTCGATTCCAAATACGCCTCCAGTCATCTCTATTTTCCCATGCTTTGCTTCTTTTTAGTTCTTCACAGTCGTATCCTCTCTCTTGTAGACTCTTCTTCATTTGGTTAATCCATCCTTCTCGTGGTCGTTTTCTTTTGTATCTTCCTTGTTGATGATGAAATGCTTTAAAAAACCAAATAGGTGTTTGTTGTATTCAATCTTAAATGTTACATTTATCACTTCTTATTGAAAGACAAATTTTATTTGAAGAGACTATTTAACTCATGCCCCAAATGGGAGTCCAATCATGTTTCAATGAATTTTGTTTATAACCAATGAATGTCGTATTTCACCTCACTCTTTATCAATTTCTCTTTAGCAGCTTCTGCTTTTGTGATAAACAAAGCTCCTCCTTTTTAATATTCTGAACAGGCCAGAGCATTATTTTGCAGTGACTGACTCACTGACAAATACATTGAATGTAGCAAATAATGAACAGATTCCTTCCAAATATACATTTTATAATTATGTGTTCAGTAATTGTATTTTTAAATAATGATTTTACTGAGTTGTTTCCTAAAAAATGAATTAATAACCTATAATGTTGGTTGTATTATACAGTTTGATGTGTTTCATTATTTCTCCACAATATTGCAATCCTATTTGGTAATAAATAATATGATCAAGTTGCAGTGAATAAATAAATTAAAAATAACCACACATTTCTGAGTTGTTTTCAAACATCACCATTTACATTAAATATGTAAATATTTTAAAATACCGGTAACTATATTTAAATAATGATTTGTGAATAAACAGCTTAATTTTATTTGTTAAATAGTCCTAACAAATGTCACCCTTGATTTCCATGCAAACCATGAATTTTTATTTTAAATTCCCGGAGAAAAAGAAAAAAGAATTTGATTTGGAAGTTCATCTGTCAGCCATCAGAGGGAGCAAACATCAACATACAGGATGGACAACTGAAAAACGACAGTTGGAAGCATCGACAATTTCGCACAGAAGCGACGAAACCTAGGTCTGCATAAAAATCAAGAATATCCAACTTAAATATAATTAAAAGATATTTCTTTGTGTTATTTCATACATATATTAAATAAAGGGTGACAAATGTTTGTGAATATAATTACAGCAGGATCTCGAACTCCTCATTTTGGAAGTGCAACTCCAGTTCATGAAGGTTCTCGAACCCCTGGCCAGTCTGGAGCCTGGGACCCTAGCATCACAAACACACCAGCTAGATCTAGTGACCAAGAATCATCATCATCTAATTATGATTGTAAGTTATCAATTCTTTATTATTTTTTTATGTTATTACTATTATTATCATTTTCCATACAAGTACAGTAAACTCCCAATTTGTCACGCTAATGAAGGAAAATTGCAGATGACTTAACTCTTGTAGCAACTAATGAAGATGATTTTTATCATCAATTGAGTTGGTGTTTACTTGATGAAAATCCATATTTATTAATTACTCGTATATGAAAATAAAACTTAGTTTTATTTGATTTTCATATTTATTAAGATATAATTCAGTGACAGCTGTTTCGGTACACTGTACCTTCTTCAGACATGTTAACAAATTATGAATTGTGTTATTATAGTACATATCAACTGATCTAAGCAACAATACAACAATAATTTATTTAAATTTTTTAATTTAACATCCTTCTGCTGATGATGGAAGTTAGTTTCTGAAATGCCTACAGTTCTTAAAATGTTTAACCTATTTGAGGATGATGGCACCTACTAGGTATATATTTTAATTATTAATGAGTTGGTTATTTTGACTCACCTCATATTTCTTGATGCATTCCAATTAACAGTGTTGCGCAAAAGCAATGAATCCTGGGCTGCTTAAAATTCAAGAACAAAAATAACCAACTCATTAATAATTACTCATAGTGTTATTTCCTACATACATTAAATATATTTTAATATTTTACTTTGTGGTCTTTTTAATAGCTGATGATGGAATATCTTCAGAAAGGCCCACAATGTGTTTTAACAGTAATTTCATTTAGTTGAGCATGATTAAAACCTCAGGTAGTTATTTCATTAAGAATTAAATTAACTAAGGTACAATATTTTTATCACTCACCTCATATTGTTCTTCTTATTTGATTATAAACTAGTTTCGGAACATAGTTTCTGTTCCATCCTCAGTATCGTCACGACCGTTGTTCTGTCGTCTTGAAGAGCTGTCCTTCTCTCCTTCCATTGGCTGACTGAAAAACCTCGAAACCAGGTCATTCTCACCGGGAATTTCAAAGTTCATTAATTTCTTCTTTTCGCTGTTTTGAATGTAGATCTTTTCCCAAACAGTAAGTTCTTTAGGTTTTTCTATTTGTTTTAATAATTTAGCTTCTTTCTCGATAAGATGTTTTTCAGATGTTTTTATTACCTCACCTCATATCCTTTTTCTAGATGGAGAAAAGCTCTGAAACTGCACGAGAAGAAAAAGGATATGAGGTGAGGTAATAAAAACATTAAATTAATTCTTAAATTAAACCTTAAAGTGTTTTTTTTTTTCCCTGTGAAAGTTAAAATAGATATTTTTATTATTTTAACCTTTTATATGATTACCTTAACGGTAGTTCGTAGACTTTTAAAATAATTGACTATAGGAACTAATATGTGTAGTTTTTTCAGGCTATCAACATGGAATACAACCCATTAACATGATATATCCCAGTGGTCCATTCTCCTCATATCAGCAATCTCCTTTGTTCAACAGTGAGTAATATAAACACATACAGCGATGTCCATATAAAACTCAAAACTTTTAAAGACTGCGTACGTTTCAATGCCACTCATTGCACTTTTCGAACTTAGGGTTCCATGTTAGGCAGATAAGTAAAGTAAAGTGATCCCACAACAGGCCTGGAGGCCCTTGGGGTAGTAGGAGGTTAAGGCTCCCACTTTTTTTCTAGACAATCAGCACTTTATGTCAGCCCTGCGTGACGGCCGCCTTTACCCCCAGAACAAGCGTCTGGTACTCATTTCCGTTAGAGGCTGAGTCGACCCCAGGGCCATAGTGCCGCCAGAGGGTTTGGGTCAGTTTAAAAATCCTGACCCCAACGGGACTTGAACCCTCGACCCTCTGGCTTGTAGCTCAATGCCTTAACCACTACGCTACGGCGTGGTGTTAGGCAGATAGATGGCATAAATAGTGTCTATTTTCAATTGCACTTCTAAACAAATGATGTGTATAGTTGTGGAGATGAGAAGAAAGTAAGCAGTAAGAATGTCTTATTCAGCATATTATATTATGACGTAGAGTCCAGATGTTAGGCACTTAAAAAATTTAAAAAAGGCACTAAAAATCATTAATATAGGCACTAAAAAATTCAAAATAGGCTCTTACAAAAAATGGACAACAACATAACTTTTTACAGTCTTACGTTAAGAATATAAACATATGATATCATAACATGCAAAGATATCAGAGATGTTTTTGGAATTTGTTTTGCCTTTTTACAAAGAGCAGAACCGTCACTTGAGAATATTTCCGTGCCATGAACTCATTCATATATGAACTCATTCATCCAGTTCTGGTATTCTTGTATGTACTTAATGACTGGTTCTAAACATAGTTCCTTCAAGATATCATCATTGTGTTTGTGTACCTGCTGTATATCTCATTTCAATACTCTCCTCAAGGTCCATGCTTCACTTCCATAGCAAAGTGCAAGTCTTGCTAATGTTTATATAACTGTAATCTGGTAACCATAGAAACCGAAGTATGAAAAGTGCAGTGAGTGCCATTGGAACACACACAACTTCAATTTTTTACTATTTTTCAGAATAAAATTGTAAGTCTTTAAAAGTATCCACTTTTATTTGGTTCACTCTGTATCACAACAATCAATAAAATTAATCACATATTCTAAATTACATTGAATATTAATAAATTAATGAGTCATTTTAACATCTTACCTCATATTTCATGTTTTATCAAACACGGTAACTATAGTTTTCAAATGATCTTGTCATTCATTTTCAACCGCCATTATGACTACCGGATATTCGTTGGAATCTCCCTCTATAACGTTGCCATCTGGTGTTGATTTGACGAACTTCGAGATATCGTTGCCATCTGGTATTGATTTGATGAACTTCGAGATGAGGTCACGTTCATCCGGAATGTCGAAATTCATAGATTTAAATTTGTTCTTCTGTATAAATATTTTCTCCCAAACTGTCAAATCCAAAGGTTTTTCCAAATGTTTTAGAAGTTTAGCTTCTTTTTCAATTCTATGATCTTCCAACAAACTATGTGCTGCAATAGCTGATTTTTCAATTTCACCATTTTTAATATTTCTAAAGTGTTCCTTTGTGCGAGTGTCCAAATTTCTTTTTGTTTTTCCTATGTATACTTTATTGCAATCTCGACAATCAATTTGATAAATTCCAGATTTTTTACTCTCTGGGGTGTTCATTTTCTTATTGTTTGATAAAACATGAAATATGAGGTAAGATGTTAAAATGACTCATTAATTTATTAATTAAGAACCTCATAATGTGTTTCCCAATTTTAACTTTGAATACATTGTATATTCTCTGTCCAACGGATCTGTGCCCCCGTAAGATATATGCGAACTAAATACTACTTCCTTTTCTGCCTCAGCAAATCATTTCCCTCCCTGCATTCCTATCTCTCTCTTGCACTTGCACTCCAGTGTTGTCAACTCAACTCCAACCATGCATTATTCAATATTCAAGAGCCATAACACTGGGGGAAGTTTGGCGACATTCCTAATTGATAAGTTATCGTTGGCTGCGGTTTGATGTAGTGGGAGGCGAGTGCAGTGAAAGGATGTGAGTATAGACATGTGTGTTTGTAAGAACGATGTCAGCGCTATAGGGGTACAGATCCGTTGGTCCGAGTTACAAATATACAGGGTTAGTACAAATTCTTCCCCAATTTAATTTATAATTTGTTGGCTTTTTATGAGAGTTAGAACAATAAAAAAAATAGAAAGTAGAGCTCACCAATATATAATAGAATTTCTACAAGTATGAGGTGAGTCGTGCATATCTAACTCATATTGTCTAATAGAGTTTACCTCACCTCATAATTGTAGAGTTCTTAAAGACTAGTTTTCGTATATCTTTGTACCATCTTCAGCTCTACCTAACTGTTGAATTTGTGATTGGTGATCCTGTAGGTTGCTTCCTGCTCCCTCTATTGGCTGACTGATAAACTTCCAATTAACCTTATTTAAGGAATTCTCACCATGAGGTTATTAATTTTTTATCACTCATCTCATATTGTTCTTCTTATTTGATTATAACTAGTTTCAGAACATAGTTTCTGTTCCATCCTCAGTATCGTCACGACCGTTGTTCTGTCGTCTTGAAGAGCTGTCCTTCTCTCCTTCCATTGGCTGACTGAAAAACCTCAAAACCAAGTCATTCTCCCCGGGAATTTCAAAGTTCATTAATTCTTTCTTTTCGCTCTTTTGAATGTAGATCTTTTTCCAAACAGTAAGTTCTTTTGGTTTTTCTATTTGTTTTAATAATTTAGCTTCTTTTTCGATAAGATGTTTTTCAGACCATGCATGGGCAGCCACTGCAGATTTTTCTACTTCCCCTTTCTTGACATTCCTGAGATGTTCTTTCACTCTAGTTTTCAAATTTCTCTTAGTTTTTCCTATGTAGAATTTCTCACATTCTTCACATTTAATTTGATTGAGAAAATTAAAGAAGAAAACAAATCAGGGATTTATCAAATTAAATGTGAAGAATGTGAGAAATTCTACATAGGAAAAACTAAGAGAAATTTGAAAACTAGAGTGAAAGAACATCTCAGGAATGTCAAGAAAGGGGAAGTAGAAAAATCTGCAGTGGCTGCCCATGCAAGGTCTGAAAAACACCTTATCGAAAAAGAAGCTAAATTATTAAAACAAATAGAAAAACCAAAAGAACTTACTGTTTGGGAAAAGATCTACATTCAAAAGAGCGAAAAGAAGAAATTGATGAACTTTGAAATTCCCGGTGAGAATGACCTGGTTTCGAGGTTTTCAGTCAGCCAATGGAAGGAGAGAAGGACAGCTAGCTCTTCAAGACGACAGAACAACGGTCGTGATGATACTGAGGATGGAACAGAAACTATGTTCCGAAAGTAGTTTATAATTAAATAAGAAGGACAATATGAGGTGAGTGATAAAAAATATTCTACCTTAATTTCCAATTAACCATTATGATGTACCAAGACTGTGTCCAAAAATCTATCTGCCGCTTTTAACTGCACGACACTAAAATCTGCAGCCAAATCTCTCATTTAAGCTATAGGGAAGTAATACAACTCTGACTTGGCTGCATTGGATAACCCTGACAACCTGTCATCTCCACTGCACTCCACTCCACTCTATTCAAGTAGGGAGTCCATCTGCTTCCCTTAGTGGGTTGCCATTGCTACATTCTGGCTTCAATTTCTGTGCCTTGGAGTGAAAAGCAGCATGGTCTTTGTACATCACAATGTTTCTCTGAGAGAAATTTCAAGGTTGGTTTTGGCGTGCAATTGTTGAAAGTTCCCTTGTATATTTTGGTCTTCCTGTGTTCCTTTTACACCTGGATTTAATATTTTAAGCACTGAAAACAAATTAACTTAAATTTGTCTTGTGTATTCTATTGAAAAGGAATCTTTGATGCAACATAGAGGGCAGTGGTCATTCCTGAAGTTGCAACTTTGATGGATAAATTCTCAATCAACTAGTGGCCCATTACATGTGTTATCAGCATCTCCTGAAATATAATAAAATTAATGACCAATAAGAAGAAAATAGAAGTATGATGAAAGTTAAAAATTAAATTGTACCTGTTGGTAGGTGCCGTCGTCCTCAACTTTGTTAAAATGTTGTATATAAAATTAACTGGTGCGCTTTTGGAAGTTATCTTCCATCTTCTGCAGGTTGAGCTTCTGCTACTCGTTGTTGTTGTGTACTCAGTTGGAGAATACATCACCATACACAACAACAACGAGTAGCGGAAGCTCAACCTGCAGAAGATGGAAGATAACTTCCGAAAGTGCTCCAGTTAATTTTATATAAAAATATTTTAACGAAGTTGAGGACGACGGCACCTACCAACAGGTACAATTTAATTTTTAACTTTCATCATATGACTTCACCTCAACGGAATTTGATATGAAATTTTAATAGTATTGAAAATAGAAGTAGCTAAAATGAAATTCTTACGTTCAATAGCAGCTGTACATTGTTAGACAAGAAATATAATGAAGAAATTAGAACATCTACAGTGTTATGGATAAAATTCAAGATCTAACTGGCTCCAACTTATAGAAAGAATGACACCCAATAGAATCCCACAAATTTTGCTTCACTACCAACCCAAAGGAAGAAGAAATATAGGGTTATCCATAACTAGGTGGAGGGATATGGCCTCTTGATGTGGAAACAGGTCTCTATGGTCTAATTCCATGACGTAGAAGAAGAAGACCAAAGAAGTAATGAAGAAATAATATTTAAAATACAATTCTTTACACCTCATCTCATATCCAGTCTTAATCCGGTTTCATGGCCGATGTTCTGTCATCCAGGAGAACTGCTTCTTAAGTCCATCTGTTGGTGGACTGATGAACCTCTGAATCAAATCAAATTCCCCAGAAATTAAAAGAAAAACTAATGAATTTTGAAATTAAAAGAAGAGAGTAAGAAAAAAACTGAGATTAAATTAAAATGTTTGATACCTCACCTCATATCCAGTCTTCTAACTAGATCGTGGTTTCAAAGCCTTGGCAGCTACATCATCATCATCATCATCATAGTACATTCACGAATGTAGGCCATTTGTTGACCTGTTTCGGCCTCAAGAGAAACACCATCCAAAAGTCTTTTGAGTGGACGTCCTGGTCTTCTTCTTCCTGCAGGTTGATATCTTAACATTTGTTTGGGTATCCTGTGATCTTCCATTCGATGAACATGTTGCATCCATCTTGACTTATAATCAGAAATTTTGTTTTCTAAAGATTCCATGTGTAATTCTTCTAAGATGTCTTCATTTTTTTTGTGATCTAGTAGTGTGTATCCTGCAGTCCTCCGAAGATATCTCATTTCAGCAGATCTAAGTCTCTGTATATCCTTCTGTTTCAACGTCCATACTTCACTACCATACAAAAGAGTTGGAAGAGCCAGTGTTTTATACACTTTCAGTCTTGAATGATTTTGGACTAACTGTGGCTTGAAGATAGAATTTATTAACCCTAAAATTCTTAAAAATTTGGATATTTTTGCATTTACATCCTTTTCTTCTTCATATGAGATATTACATCCTAAATATGTAAAATTATTCACCTGCTCCAAAATTTTATTGTCCAGTACAATTTTACTTCTGACAGGATCTACACCTTGAAATGCCATAATTTTTGTTTTTTCTGTAGATATCTTTAATCCATATTCTTCTGTAATTTTGTTAAGTTCATACAGACCTTTCTGTAGATTATCTTCTGAATTTGCTATTATTATTTGGTCATCTGCAAACAATACGGTGTTTAATTTTCTATTTTCTGATATTCTTATTCCAAATTTATATTTTTTGTTCCAGCAACATATTACTTCATTGATATAAATTGCAAAGAGTGTTGGGGATAGGGGGCAGCCTTGTCTCACACCACGATTTATAATTCCTTCTTCAGAAAATCTGTTATTTAATTTAATCTGTATGGTGTTGTCTTTGTAAATATTTTGTATGTTTTGCTGAAGTAAATTTGGTATATTTCTGTCTTCCAATATATTTAAGAGTTTTGATCTCTTGACTGTGTTGAATGCTTTTTCAAAATCTATGAAAGCAAAATGTGTTTCTAAGTTGAATTCTCTTCTTTTTTCAAGCAATAGTTTAACAGAAAATGCTGAATCAATACAAGATCGTCCTTTCCTAAATCCATTTTGACATTCCATAAGGAATTTTTCACTGAAACTTTTCAATTTTCCATTTAAAATGTCTGCATAAATTTTGTAGCATGTGTTTAACAAACTGATTCCCCTATAGTTGTCCAGTTTTCTCTTGTCTCCTTTCTTGAACAGTGGTATAACAATGCTTGTCTTCCATTCTTGTGGTATATCTGCATTTTTGAATACATTATTAAAGAAGGACAACAGTCTTTCATGGAACTGTTTGCCTGCATATTTGTACAATTCAGAATTCAAGCCATCTGTGCCAATTGCCTTCCCATTTTTTAATTTCTTTAAACTATTGTTCAATTCTTCCAATGATATTATGGAATCTGTCTCATTATTATTTCGGAAAATTGTATCTTCATAGCTATTGTCAGTCCAAAGACTTTGGCAGCTTCATCTTCAGTAATATCTTATCAACTGATGTTATGTCGATCAGAACTACTTCTTCTTCCCTCTGTTGGTGGAGCTATTCTTATTCCCTGGTCCACCAACAGAGTGAAGAAAAAATAGTTCTTCTGATTGACATAACATCAGTTGATGAGATATTACTGAAGATGAAGCAGCCAAGGGTTTGAAACTGCAGTATAATTAGAAGACTGGGTATGAGGTGAGGTATCAAGCATTTTAATTTAATCTTAGATTAAACCTCATAGTGATTTTTTCCTATAAAAGTTCAAGAAAAACTATATTTTTTTTATTTTGAAATTCCTGTGGAATTTGATTTGATTTGATTCAGAGGTTCATCAGTCCATCAACAGATGGAGGAAGAAGCAGTTCTCCTAGATGACAGAACAACAGTCGTAAAATAACTGATGATGAAACCGGTTTAATAACACCGGTGAACATGATTTTTGTCTCATGAGTACCAATAGTTGTGCATAATGCAGTTTTTTATTGTGTTTTCAAATGTGTATTCAGAATTTCTCCATCACCCACAGTTTTTTTTATTTCAATTTCAATTAATGGATTTAAATAATTATTTTTTTAATAAATGTTTTTTCATCCATTTGTCCATTGTAAAATAAAATGGGGAACACTTTCATCAGGAGATTTCAGCTATGGAAAAGAGATATCAAGGCAAATGGAATCCTAATATGCTGGCCGATTATTGTTGGACCATCAAGAGGGATGCTCCACAGGCGAAATATAGCAGAAAATCGCCATTTCTTACTTTCTAGGTGAGTCCGAAAGTTCGAATATTGTGTAGTTACGAATGTAGAAAATATTAAAGTGTTTGAAATTATAAATTCCTGTCTCTCGGAAACCTTGCGTGATGGAGAAAAACCGATATCATAATTGAATTCAGGAGAAAAAATACTATCAGAATCACATATTTTTCTTTCTGAGACAAAAAAAAGTTTATTTTTTGTTGCTCAGTGTTATATGACATGATATAAGCTAAGGTGTAAATAATTTTATTTTAGATCTTAAATTAAACCCCATAGTGATATTTCTTATAATAGTGCAATGAAGGAATAAGCTATTTATAGTTACTTTTCTTGCAATCGTTCCTAAGAATTAGAATTTAATTTAGTTTATTTAAATTGCAGATGTGTTTTCTGTTTATGCACTGACACCCGAGCCCTGGATATATTCCATCTCCAGACAGCATTACCTTGTACGGGACACCTTCCCCCGTGATGTACAGCCCTGTGACTCCACCAGGCACACAGCAGGTGGACACATCTGGCCCACAAGATTGGTTTACAACTGACATAGAGGTGAAGATTAAGGCCACACATGATGATCCAGGCCTCGTTGGACAAATTGGAGTTATTCGTGGTATCTCTGTAAGTAATTTTAAATCATAGTGATTCAGGGAAACATAATAATAAATTCAACATTTGGGAAGCATTGAAAATGGCACTAGAGTTGCTGAAAGTGCAATCTGCAAGAAAATCACAAATTTGAGGTGAGTCAAAAAAAAACTCATAATAGTTAATAATAAATTACTTTTTAGGATTTTAAATTCATCTTCAACTCAATTATTAAAGAATGGAGACTACAACCACATGGCAGTATACCACTTAATAGATTATATAATTTAAACACCCTATTATTTGCAGATGACATTGTGTTTATAGCGAATTCAGAAGATGACCTACAACGTTCAGTCCACTCTTTTCACCAAATTGCAATAACTACAACATGGAAATCTCAACAGAAAAATCTAAAGTCATGGCTTTCCTAGGAAAAGACTCAGTTCACAGTAAAATAATTATTAATAATAAAATATTAGAACAAACCAACACATTTAACTATCTCGGATACCAAGTTACATATGAAGAGGAAAAACATTTTAGTAAAATACTTATAAAATGTAACAGAGTAACAGGAATTATAAATAATATTTTCAAGCCAAACACAGTACAGCAACACACACAAACTAGAATTTATAAAACACTGGCCAGACCCATATTATGTTACGGCAGTGAGGCCTGGACAATTCGCAGTGTAGATGAACAAAGACTAACTGCAGCAGAAATGAAATTTATTAGACGTACTGCAGGTTACTCAAGAACAGACCATAAAACGAATTCTGAGATTCTCAAAGAATTATAAACAATCAGTCATGGAATATGTACAAAAATACAGAACAACTGGAAATCTCACGTAAGAAGAATGAGCAGAACAAGAATACCACGTCAGATCTTAAATTACCAGCCACCAGGCAAGAGATCTTTGGGCAGACCCTTCAAACATTGGATTGAGACCGTAACAGACCACTAGGTCTATCACATGAAAGGAAGAAGAAGAAGAAGAAGAAATTCATCGGAGACATTTTTTTTATGAAAACTCACCTCAAAAATGTTGTGCTTTTCATGAAACCATGGTTTAGGGCGAAGTCTCACCCATCTTCAGTCAAAACTCTGATGAAATTCTTCTGCCATCTGCTCTTTTATTGTCACCATCTTCTGTGTTGCCATCTATGGTTGAATTTATAAACTTCAAAATCAAATTTTGTTCTTTAGGAATATCAAAATCCATTGATCTGTATTTATTCCTACAACATTGTGTTGCATCAAGAATGTCGCAAAATCAGTGACAAAACCTAGGTCTGCATAATAATCTAGAAATATGAGGTGAGTCAAAGCAACTCAAATTTAATTAAATGTACACATACTTATATATAAAAAAAAAAAAGGAATTAGATATTATTTTTAATCTTACTGCATAAAACTCCATAATTTTGATTAAGCCAGTTTCAGAAGGCATCCCTTCCATCCTCAACCAAAACTCCTTGGTCAGAATTATTATTACTAGTGGTCGCCCAGTGGTCAAAATTCGACTACAATTCATTAATTTTTTAAGTTTATGACAAATATGTCATTATGCATTAATTTTTTATTTATTTTAAAAATATGAACGATAGGAAATATGTGGTATAGCTTGGCTTAGCCATATTTAAAAAACAATAACGCGTCATTAGACATCTGTATACTATTTATACTATTAAAATTTGCATAGACCTACTATTATGTGTACGGGAATATATATCCCTTCTTGTTTATCTCTCTCACTCCGACCCATCAATGTTCTATGTCGAGGCATAATGGAAGTAGGTGCGAATATGTAAATATAAAATAAATGTAATGAAATTACTGAAACCAAGATTAGACAAGCTTTAATTTAAATAATAAAATGTGCTCACTTTTTTAAACCACTAAAACACAAATTAATAAAATCAAACTAACAATAAA
The DNA here is from genome assembly GCA_030220185.1 of Diploptera punctata. Lineage (NCBI taxonomy): Eukaryota > Metazoa > Arthropoda > Insecta > Blattodea > Blaberidae > Diploptera > Diploptera punctata. The sequence goes on along the minus strand of JASPKZ010007791.1, from coordinate 469,480 downwards.
TATTATAAATAATTGCAATACTATCTGTAAATAATTTATATGACCAGATTCTAACTCTGGGGCACTTATCTGCCAAAATAGTTAATAATATTCAATAATTAAAAATTATTTTGTATAATCTTCAGCGATTACAGACTGACTTTTCTGAAGTTGTCGGTTCTGCTTCTTGACTCCTGCTCCTTCTGCCTGTGGTTCATTAGCAAGTTCATTGGACCACAGGCAGAGGAAGCAGGAGAGTCAAGAATCAGGGCCGACAACTTCAGAAAAGTCAGTCTGTAATCGCTGAAGATGGGGCTCAGAAGCCTTGAAACATATGTTTAACAAAAACAACCATAAGAGTTAAGAATACACAGAACAAATATCTTCATTATTAGAGTGAAATTTGTTGATACTAATGCATATGTGTATTTGAAATACAGGGCTACTTGGCTTCGCTTTTCCTGCCACAAGAAGACAGAAGTGTGAACGTTACTATGGATCATTTGGAGCCAGTCCTGCCTGAGCGACTTGATTCTGTGAAAGTTATTCTAGGAGAAGAGAAAGAAGCTGTTGGCCAACTGTTATCGATTGATAATGGAGAAGGAATCATGAAGCTCGTCTCTGGAGAAGTAAAAATGTTACCTTTAAAATATTTATCTCGAATGAAGTCTACTCGTACCTGAAATGTCATTTGACATTCCTGTGTTTTGTTCCTATTTGTGCAATATATTAAATTTCATAATTTAAATATTTTAATTTATAAGTTTATGAAGAAGTAAAATATATTGGTCAGAAATGCACTAAAACTGTACTAGAAGTTTTGAATTGAAATTTTGCAGGAAAAATCACTATGAGGTTTGATTTAAGATTTAAATTAAAATTCTTTATACCTCACATCCTTCTTCTTCCTTTTCTTCTTCACGGTTTAGGCTTATTTACTAGCTTGTTCCGGCTCCATATTGCTGCTCTTTCCATCTTTTCCTTGGTTCGATTGAACAGTTCGGCTATCTCTTTGGAGCTTGTAAGTATTTTGAAGTGTCCCCTGAGTATGCTACTAACATTCTGCAGGGTTAGTCCTTTGGAGGGGCTGCCTCCTTAAAGCCTTTGGACTTGCTTCCTTGTGTTTTATCCCCACAAGGAGGGTTGCCTCTTCCGCCTTCTGCCGTTGAGGACTTCACTCTTGTTTCCCCGAGCTGGGTCTCTTATTTCATCCCCAGAGATTGGGTTACCATTTTCGCCGTTCCGATATTTCTATCTCTGCCGTTGTGGTCTTCCGTGTTTGCAGTTTCCAGTGTGGTCGTTGCTCCCACGTTGCAGATTATTCTTAGTTCCCTCTCCTCATATCTAACCGCAAACCAAGGCTTCCCAGTTATGATTGTCTGGGTCATTGGTACTAAGCCTCCCTACCACGCCAAGGTGATAATCCTCAGGGAGGCTCAACTCATATCCAGTCTTCTAATTATACCAGTTTCAAAACCCATGTGGTTTCATCTTCAGTAATATCTTGCCTACAGATGTTACATTGTTCAGGAGAACTGCTTCTTGCTCCCTCTATAGGTGGATCGATAAGTCTCCGGATCAAATCAAAATCCCTGGGAATCTCAAAATATTCTTAAGTTATTATTAATTAAATAAAAATAAAACTTATTTTTATTTGATTTTCATATTTATTAAGATATAATTCAGTGACAGCTGTTTCGGTGCACTGTACCTTCTTCAGACATGTTAACAAATTATGAATTGTGTTCCAACTGATCTAAGCAACAATACAACAATAATTTATTTAAATTTTTTAATTTAACAAAGGGGATTCATTCAAATCAAGTTGAGTATTTAACAGTTTATTACTACTTTTCAATTTATTTATTTCTACAGCCTCCAAAAGATCTAACTTCTTACCCTTATCACAAACATGTAACATTTCAAAATTTGGACCGAAGACCTTTTATCTCTCGGATAAAAGAACACATGAGAGCATATAACAGAAGTTAGAATATTCAAAATATGCTAACCACCTATTCCAATTAATCATTGTTTTGTTCCAAATTTTAAAATGTTATATGTTTGTGATAAGGGTAAGAAGTTGGACCTTTTGGAGGCTGTAGAAATAAATAAATTGAAAAGTAGTAATAAACTGTTAAATTCTCAACTTGATTTGAATGAATCGCCTTTGTTAAATTTAAAAACTTAAATAAATTATTGTTGTATTGTTGCTTAGATCAGTTGATATGTACTATAATAACACAATTCATAATTTGTTAACATGTCTGAAGAAGGTACAGTGTACCGAAACAGCTGTCACTGAATTATATCTTAATAAATATGTAAATCAAATAAAACTAAGTTTTATTTTTATTTAATTAATATATATATGGATTTTCATCAAGTAAACACCAACTCAATTGATTTCTTAAGTTTTTCTTTCTTTGTTTTTATTAATACATCTCAATATGGATAAATTATATTTGAAGAGAAAAATTATACACTCAGACTGGGGTTTTAACCCAGGACCTTTCACACTCTAGGTGAATGCTCTATAAAGTATAATTTTTCTCTTCAAATATGATTTACCTGTCATTGAGATATAGTAAATGAATAATAAAAACATTGAATGAAGCTGTACTGGCTTTATAATGTAATTTTTTTTTGTTCAATGCCACCTGATGTCATTTGACATTTCAGGTATTCTCTCCTGGCATTGACGTATTGTAACCCACTTCTGAGGTTGGGGCGCCTGGAAGGCAGGGTTACGCTGCCCCAATGATATGATGTGTGATGACGATGGGTAATGATGCGCCAGAAGAGGCCTTAAACCTAATTTTATGTATTAAATTTGGGAATTTTTAACATTATGAGGTTCAATTCATAAGAATTGAATAAATCATGATTATTTCTTACCTCATACTTCTATGTTCCTTTAAACACAGCACTGCAGTTGAATTCTTTTCTGTAGTTTTTGGAGTTGTTGAATCATTTTGTAGCACTCTTTAATTTGTATTGACTTCATTTTGTGTGAATTTATTGCATATATTGCTGCCTTAGAATCAGAGAGTATGACCGCATTTTGAAATTTATTTATTCTGTATAGTAATTGTTGGAGTGAAATATGAATAGCCGTTACTTCTGCATCAAAATTTGTTGTGTGGTATCCTGCAGGTTGATAAAATGAAAATAATGCACATGTAATTCCTGATACTGAGTTGTTATCAATAGTAGATCCATCTGTGCAGACATGTAACCATTCTTCTGGTGGATATCTCTTATTCACAACTTCTAATGCTAGAGCTTTTAGTACAAGTGTGGGAGTTTCAGATTTTGTAACTGGTTCTTCTAGATTTAGCTGAATGTTAATTGGTTCAAAAGTAAGAGGGTTATCTCTGATCAAAATATTTTCTTTAGATTTAGGAAGATTCAAATCTGTTTTTATTTCCATTACTTTGGACAAGAAACTTGTTTGTGTTTTCAACTTGCTTGGTTGTAACTGCCTTTTTTCCCATTTTGTTGTTGTTAATCGTAACATTTTCTCATGTTGTGTTATTGCCTGTTCCTCTAAAGTTAGACATATTGGAGGGTTCTGAGTTAGTGCTTGCATTGCTGCGATTGGAGTTGATTTTGCTGCGCCAGTTATAAGCCGTAAAGCCTGATTTTGGCATACTTCTAGGCGATTCAGGTTCGAGTTATTTGCTGTGATTATTACCTCCCCATTGTATAGTAGTATTGGCTTGATGAATGTTTTGTATGTGGTGTTCAGAGTCTGGCGATTACTGCCCCACTTTGCTCCGGCTAATCTTTTTAAGATTGAGAATCTTTTCGTTGCTTTTACCTGCACATTGTGGAATTGCTGGAAATGACACTGCTGATTTTCTTGCCAAAAAAGGCTCCAATTTAATTCAGAATACTACTAAAAGCTTACCTTTCACATCCATAAAAAGAATAGTTAAAAACAAATATAAAATCAAACAAAACCAAGACCTATGTAATAAAGCCAAAGACAAAAAATGGAATATTTTAGTAAAGAAGCCAGATATTATTCCAGAATTTCCACGTAAAACTACAGTAGCAACATTTAGACTGCTTACAGAACATGACTATTTAGCCAAACATTTATATAAAATAGGAATCTACACGAATCCAAATTGTCCTCTATGCAATAAAGACGAAGAAATGAATGAAGAACACCTACAAACCTGTGAAGTATTACCTGTTGGATCCACAATAGAGAAATATTGGAGAGCAAGAACGCTAATGGCTTCGGTGCCAAGGCCCAGCATTTGAAAACAACAACAACAACAACACAGCACTGCAGTATCGGCAACTCCTTGTCACCATCGTCAGCTGTTTTCACGATTGCCAATTTTTTCTTTTGTTGATAATTATCCAATGGCAATCCATCAGATGGCAGTTTGGATAATTATCAACAAAAGAAAAAATTGACAATCGTGAAAACAGCTGACGATGGTGACAAGGAGTCGCTGATACTGCAGTGCTGTGTTTAAAGGAACATAGAAGTATGAGGTAAGAAATAATCACGATTTATTTAATTCTTATTCCTTAAACCTAAACTTAATCTAATGAGGTGAATATGATATTGATGATAATGATGGCCAGATTATATTCGGGGACCGTTTGGGCCTTAAAGTATCCTGACATTTGTCTTACAGGTGAGGAAAAACCCCGAAGAAAACCTCACCCAGGAAACTTGTCCCGAGAGGGGATCGAACCCGGGCCCGCGGAGTGATAAGGCAGCACGCTACCTCGTGACCACAGCGGTGGACCTGTAATGTAATGTAAAATTCCCAATTAAAGATCTTCTTAATAAAGAAGCCACCATTTGCAAGATAGAAGCAATGGCTTCATAGCATTTGGTGTGCGGGAATTAACAGTGTATATAAGAGAAAGATTTGCGTTTAGATTGGAGTTAATATTAATTACAATGCTACATATCCAGTCCTCTAAGTAGTCCGTGATTCCAAACCCTTGCCAGCTTCATTTTCAGCACTTTCTCTTCGACTGATGTTATGTCTAAAAAGTAATGAAGATGAAGCCGCCAAGGCTTTGAAATCACGATCTACTTAGAGGACTGGATATGAAGTATATTAATTTAATCTTAAATTAAACTTCATAGTGATTTCTTCCTATGTTGTTGTTGTTTTCAAATGCTGGGTTTTGGCAACGAAGGCATTAGCATTCTTGCTCTCCAATATTTCTCTATGATGGATCCAAGAGGTAATACTTCACAGGTTTGTATATGTTCTTCGTTCATTTCCTCATCTTGTTGCATAGAGGACAAATAGTCATGTTCTGTAAGCAGTCTAAATTTTGCTACTGTAGTTTTACGTGGAATTTATGGAATAATATCTGGCTTCTTTGCTGAAATATTCCATTTTTGTCTTTGGCTTTATTACATAGGTCTTGGTTTTGTTTGATTTTATATTTGTTTTTAATTATGATTTCTTCCTATAAAAGTTCAATAGATTGGAGTTTCTCAGATAGCTCATTTGGTAGAGCATTCGCCTAGAGTGCAAAAGGTCCTGGCAGTCCGAGCATATAATTTTTCTATTCAAATATAATTTTCTTTCTTGTTTTTTTTTTTAATATGGATTTTTTCCCAAACAGTGAGCACTTTTGGTTTTTTAAACAAGTAGAAAACAAAAAAAGAGCTGTGCCAAAAGATATATCTAGTAAAGGATTTAGTATATTTCTGAATAATATATTTTATAATTGACTGTAGGGGCACGCCGTAGCGTAATGGTTAAGGCACTGCGCTACAAGCCGGAAGGTCGAGGGTTTGAGTCCCGGTGGGGTCAGGATTTTTAAATTGACCCAAACCCTCTGGCGGCACTATGACCCTGGGGTCGACTCAGCCTTTAACGAAAATGAGTACCAGACGCTTGTTCTGGGGGTAAAGGCGGCCGTCACGCAGGGCTGACATCAAGTGTCGATTGTCCAGAAAAAGTAGAAGCCTTAACTTCCTACTACCTCAAGGGCCTCTCGAGGCCTGTCGTGGGATCATTTTTACTTTTTACTTTATCATTGACTGTAATGTGTTCCTCGCAAGGGAACTGTTAACCATTACATACCGAAACCTACCTTGAAATTTATATCCCAGAGAAGTGTTGTGTTGTACCAAGGCCGTGTCTAAAAAATTATCTGCTTTTTTTAACTGCAAGACACAGAAACCAAAGCCAGAATCCAGGATTGTCAACCCGCTGTGCATAGCAGATGGACTCCCTGCTTGACTTAGTGTGGAGTGGAGCACGGACAGCAGGTAGTGAGGGCTGAGATGTATTATTTGGCTGTAGTTTAAATGAGAGATTTTAGTGCCTTGCAAATGGCAGTTATTTTTTTGGACACGACCATGGTACATCACAGTGCTTCTCTGAGAGAAATTTCAAGGTAGGTTTTTGGCATGTAAATGGTTGACAGTTAGTTCCCTTGTCAGTTTTTATTGTTATGTATATGTTACCTGCTGTTAGAGTGATCCTAACATAAACAAATGCCATTTGTATCCTTCTGCCATTTGCGCCACAATTACTGTCACATTGACAGGGAGCACGTGTGAAGTATATAAGACATGTGATCGTTGAATGCTGTAGATTACAAGAAAGCTGGTGAGATTTTTCACTGAACTTGTGAAATGCATTTAAAATAACTTTATTTGACCACTAGTCAAGGGTTTACCAGACTTGTGTTTTAAAAAATGTAGATGGCGACACAGCAACAGAAGACTCGACACCTTCAGCCATTTTGTTTTTGAATCAGAATCAACTGAAGCATGACTCAAGTGCTTCGCCCATATGTAATAAACTATTTTAATTAAATTATTTTTAGTCTGTTCATTTTACATCAATATTAATGTTGATTTGTTCTTGAACATGTTTCGATTATATCATAATCATCATCAGTATGTTGCCCAGACTGGTTAGATTTATGTTTTACACCCTGGATGTCGATGTCAGCTCCATCCTATGGTTGGCCAAAGAACCTCCAAACAAGGTCACGCTCAGTCGGTATTTCAAAATTCATAACTCTGTTTTTGTTCTTCTGAACATAGATTTTTTCCCAAATAGTCAGTTCTTTTGTATTTTCCAACCACAGGATGGACCTGACATCGACATCCAGGGTGTGCAACATAAATCTAATTATCAGGTGTATATAAATTGAAGTGTGGCACATGTGACAATGTCTATATAGGACAAACTGGTAGACCTTTTGTCTCTCGGATAAAGGAACACATGAGAGCATATAACAGAAATTTAGAAAATTCAAAATATGCTAACCACCTATTCCAATTTAATCATTGTTTCGATCCAAATTTTGAAATTTTACATATTTGTGATAAGGGTAAGAAGTTAGATCTTTTGGAGGCTGTAGAAATTAATAAATTTAAAAGTAGTAAAAAACTGTTAAATTCTCAACTTGATTTGAATGAATCCCCTTTGTTAAATTTAAATAAATTATTGTTGTATTGTTGCTTAGATCAGTTGGAACACAATTCATAATTTATTAACATGTCTGAAGAAGGTACAGTGTACCGAAACAGCTGTCACTGATATAAATATGAAAATCAAATAAAACTAAGTTTTATTTTTATTTAATTAATAAATATGGATTTTCATCAAGTAAACACCAACTCAATTGATTAAATCTAACCAGTCTGGGCAAAATGCTAACGATGATTGTGACATAATTGAAACATGTTCAAGAACAAATCTACATTAATATTGAGGTAAGATGAACAGACTAAAAATAATTTAATTAAAGTAACCTCAAAATATCACTTCCTAAAATAAAATATTAATTAAAACTATTTTAAGTTGTAATTATTGATTAGGTATATTTTAGAATATTTTCTATGTTTTGAATATTATTATTTTTATTCACGAACAATAACAAGTGTATTCAGAGGACATATTTTTAATTTAATGAAAGGAACAACTATTTCGCGTGCTTATTGCTTCTACATCATGTGTCGGTGTCCATAACCAATGAAAAGCGAGCAGGTCACATGACTTTGTTTTCATGAGGATCACTTTAAGAGCGGACAGCCTTTAGAAGTATTATATAACTTATAAACCAAACTATTAAAAGTTATAACGTACAATTTTCACAGTGGCTTTGCCATTTTTTGTCAGTCAGGAGGCAGTTAGGAAGGCCGACAATCATCAGCAACCAGCTATTTTAAGTCACAACGCTTCACCGAAAAAATTTACATGCATACTTACTGATTATAATATTAATAGTGAGTGGAGAACATATTTTAATGGACTCACCTCATACATTTTCAAACTTTTTTGATACCGACGGTTTCAGACAAAATCATGTCCTTCTTCAGTCATGGCTTCCACTGATGAAATTCCGTGATTGTTGATTTATTTAGTGACATCACCTCTTGTGCTGCCATCTTTCGTTGGGATTATAAACTTTGTAATTAAATTTTTATCCACCGGAATATCGAAAAACATAGATCGATATTTATTCTTCTGAATGAATATCATTTCCCTAATTGTCAATTCCAACGGTTTATCCAATTGTTTCAAAAGTTTTGCTTCTTTTTCAATTTTATGATGTTCTAGTAAACTATGTGCAGCAATTGCTGATTTTTCAATTTCACAATTTTTAATATTTCTAAAATGTTCTGTAGTGCGTGTTTCCAAATTCCTTTTTGTTTTTCCTATGTATACTTTGCTACAATCATTACAATTCATTTGATAAATTCCAGATTTCTTACTCTCTGGGATGTTGATTTTTTATTGGTATTTAGAAGTTTTTCCAGAATAAATTTATTTATTGGTGCCAAAGTAATGTTGTATTTGTCAAATATTTTTTTAAATTTCCCATAAGTAATTTTCTTGAAATTCTTCTTTTCTTTACTAACAATTTGTAGGGTAGAGCATTCTTTAAGTTGTTTTATCTTTCTGAATTTCTTTAATTTGTTAGATACGGTATTATACTCTTATTAAAACCATTTAATCTGGTTATATTTAAGATATTCTCGTATTCTTTCTTAAAATTGTCTCCTTTTAATGGCACCTTTATCAATCTGTATAAGAGGCTATTAAATATTGCATGTTTATGTGCCAAAGGATTGAAACCCGTTGATTTGATATAATTATCAGTATGTGTACCCTTCCTATATAAATCAAACTAACCCATTGTAATACAATGTCATGGTATTTGTACGCACTGAAGTACAATAACAGGCTCTCCCATCATAGAACAAGTAGCCGGTTGCTGGTAATCGCTGACTTACTGAACTACCTGCCAGCTGATGAACAAACGGCACAGCCACTCTCTGTTTTAAATTGCTCAATTCATAACAGGGTACATTAGGGAAAGTATTTTTATATTCTAAACGTTAAGATTGCTAGTAGATTAGTACAGTGAGATCAATATAGTATTGGACAGCAGACGCGGGGTTTGTGCGTGCGATGATGAAGGTTTACACGTGCAGGCACGGGACTTGAAATCTGCGCTGACTCACCAGTATACAAGTACATCCCACACATTCAGATTGTGTGCCTCGAGTGGATAATGTGCTCGGTTGCTTTTCCTTGTGAACTGAATGACGTGTGTATAATGTAAACTGAATGACATCTGCACAAGTGTAAATTGTATAATGACTAATAATTTTTTTCTACTGAACAACATGTATTTATTTATGATCAATATCTGTTAATTCAGTCTGCCAGCCACGTATGAAGACGTTTTGAAACACAATTCCCGGGTGTAAAAATTCCATCATGTTCAACAATCCATAATCTATGGTAAAATTAAATATTTCTTACCTCTCCTCATATAAATCTTCTAAGTAGATCGCGATTTCGAGACCATAACGGTCTCAACTTCACTACGTTTTTGGCGACTGATGTTATGTCGATCGGAAGAAACTCTTCTTCTTCCCTCTGTTGGTGGATCGATGAACGTCTGGATCAAGTCCACCAACAGAGGGAAGAAGAAGAGTTTCTTCGATCGACATAACATTAGTCACCAAAAAAGTAGTGAAGTTGAGACCATTATGGTCTCGAAATCGCGATCTACTTAGAAGATTTATATGAGGAGAGGTAAGAAACATTTAATTTTACCATAAATTAAACTTTCTTCTTCTTCTTCTTCTTCATTTCCTGGTTTAGGCAAGAGTTGCCTGCTCCGTCTTCACTAATAGATCTAAGACCATCTCTTCCGAGGACGTCCGACATCTCTTCTTCCTCTTGGAAAATAATGGAAGATTTTATTTGGTAATCTACTTTCTTCCATTCTTTCTACATGTTCCACTGTATCTTGTTGTTAAATATATTTTATTTTATGGAGTAGATCTGCAGTTCTTCACGGATATCCTCGTTTCTTATTTGGTCCATTCTAGTGCAACCTCATAGTGATTAATTCTTGTAAAACATAATCAGTACAACAAATTTTAGAAAAGGGGTGTCAAAAATGTATGGACAATGAAGGTGGACAGTTCCAACACCTGCTTCAATAAAGTTGGTAAGTACGACAATTTGTAAAATAGTTATGAAACTGCGTGTGGTTGTATCACCGTCGCGAGTGCGTCAGCAGTGTACAGTGAAATCCCCGCGTCTGCTGTCCAGTGCTATACTGATCGCACTGTATAATACTAGTGTAGATTATTTATAAGTAATGTGAGTATATCTAGATACCACAAAAATCATTGAAGAACTTTTTTCTTCATCATGAACAGATTTACAATGTATTTTCACATCTTCTTGTGATAAATGTTCTACACTTCTTGTTCTTTTCCTACAAATCTATGTATCTTCCCAGTCCCGGTCTTTCAGTCCTTTTTAATCCATCACTCTCTTTACCTAGTCCTGCAACCAAGTGTTTTTTGGTCTGCCTCTGCCTCTCCTTTCAGCTCTCTTCTTACGACTTTTCATCATTCCATTCATTTTGTAGTCCATATCATTGAATTGTATTTTTACAAAATTATATTTTACAAAATATATAGATTGGATTTTCTTTCAATGTGTTTATTTTAAATTTAACACTCACACAGAAATGCAAATTAATATTTGAAGACAAAAAAATTCCTAAACTGGTATGTGGACTCAAGTATCTAGTTGTATGCACACTAAACCACTGTGCTACTTAGGCACCTCACTTTAAACAGAAATGTTTCTCTCCTTTACATCTTCTTCCTTTATATCTTCTGGAAAGGAGGAATTAAGGGCGAACTGCTGTAAAGTGGAAAGCCTGTATTAAGTAAGTATATCTTTTTTTAAAAAAATACAATAGGAAGTAACGAGGTTTGTTTAATAATTAAAACATTTTGTCTGTTCATTCTTACCTCTTAGAGTTGTTTTTGCCAAACATATGTTTCAGAGCTTCTTAGCCCCATCGTCAGCGATGTGCACTGGTATATAGAACCAGAGACCTTGGGTTCAAATTGTAATTTAGGCATGAATGTTTCTTTTTATAAATTGAGTCAGAGAAATCTTTTTTACATCTTACTTCATAAAATTACATGATTTTCACAGGACCGGTTTCAAAAGCTGTTGTTTCCATTCTCAGCCAAAACTCCAACTGTTGAAATTCTGTTGTTACCATTAACTTCCCAACTGCATCTGGTGCCAATTTTATGAACTTTGAGATTAAATTTTGCTCCTGGGAGCTTCAAAATTAAAACTCCACAATCAGTCTGAAGATGCCTTGAAATCTTTATTCCCTCGGGCATGCAGGTTTGTATAAGAGAGAGAAAAATTTTCATTTAAAGTGAGATGCCCAAGTAGCAAAGTGGTTTAGTGCACTGGTGTATAGAACCAGAAACCTTGGGTTCAAATCATAATTTAGGCTAGAATTTTTCTTTTCATAAATTGAGTCAGAGAAATCTTTTTTACGTCTTACCTCATAAAATTACATGATTTTCACAGGAGCGATTTCAAAAGCTGTTGTTTCCATTCTCAGCCAAAACTCCAACTGTTGAAATTCTATTTAAATTAATATTGGGAAGTAAACATTATGAGGTTATATTATTAATAGTGAGTGGAGAACATATTTTTAACGACTCACCTCATATAATTTCAAATTTCTTTGATACCGGCGGTTTCAGACAATATCTTGTCCCTCTTCAGCCATGGAAGCCATGACTGAAGAGGGACAAGATATTGTCTGAAACCGTCTGTATCAAAGAAATTTGAAATTATATGAGGTGAGTCATTAAAAATATGTTCTCCATTCACTATTAATGTTGAAATTCTGTTGTTACCATTAACATCCCAACTGCATCTGGTGCCAATTTTATGAACTTTGAGATTAAATTTTGCTCGCTGGAAGCTTCAAAATTAATGGATCTATTTAATATGTGAAGGAAGTAACAATATGAAGTTTCTTTTAATTATTATGATTTAAGAATTTAGAGTCAAATCATATTTCATTATTTTTCTTGCAGACTAGTTTCTTCACACCTTCACGATATTGTCAAAGCATTTTAACTGTCGATTTTGTGGTTCGTAAATGAATGAGTCATTTTTATCATCTTACCTCATATTTAATGTTTCTTCAAACACGGGAACTAGTTTTCGAGAGAAGGATCTCTCTCATTTTCAACCGACATTATGACTACCGGATTTTTGTTGGAATCGTTGGAATCTCCATCAATAACGTTGCCATCTGGTGTTGATTTGATGAACTTTGAGATGATGGAGAATCCAACGAAAATGCGGTAGTCATAATATCGGTTGACAATAAGAGAGATCCTTCTCTCGAAAACTAGTTCCCGTGTTTGAAGAAACATAAAATATGAGGTAAGATGTGAAAAATGACTCATTAATTTACGAATTAAGAACCTCATAATGTTATTTCCCATATTTAACTATGATTTTGTGGTTGTCAGTCCTGTAGGTTGATTTCTGTTCTCTCTGCTGGCTGACCGATGAACTTCCAAATCAATTTCCTTTTTCTTTTTCACCGGGAATTTCAAAATTTATAGTTTTCTCCTTATTCTTGTGAATGTAAATTTTCTCCCAAATCGTTTCTTAGATGTTTCTAATTGTTTCAGTATTTTGGCCTTAAATTAATGAGTCATTTTTAAACATCTTACCTCATATTTTATGTTTCTTTAAACATGGGAACTAGTTTTTAAGAGAAGGATCTCTCTCATTTTCAACCGACATAATGTCGGCGAAAATTTTTCTCTTCAAATATAATTTATCCTTCAATGAGAAGTGTTAAATCAATAATAAAAACACCAATAGAAGCCCTACTGGCTTTATAAACTAGTGGTAGAATTTAAGTTAGAATATATCTGACTTGCAGTTTATCAATAATTGCAAATTTTTAGGCTGAACTGTGAGTTAAATTCTCAATAAATGTCTTCTTAACTAAAGAAGCCGCCATTTGCAAAGATAGAAGCAAAGGTTTCAAAGCATTTGGCGCGAGGGAATTACAACGTATATAAGAGAAAAATTTGCATCTAGATCGCAATTCGCCTCGGTAGCTCAGTTGGTAGAGCATTTGGCCCGGCAAGCCAAAGGTCCCAGGTTCGAGTCTCGGTCTAGGCAAAACATTTTCTTTTCAAATATGAGGTAAGATTTAAAATTCATCGGAGAACATATTGTTTAAACAACTCACCTCATAGGATTCATGCTTCCATGATATCGCGATTTCAAACACAGTCGTGTTCATTTTCAGCCATAACTATGGCATGAATCCTATGAGGTGAGTTGTTTAAACAATATGTTCTCCAATGAATTTTAATGATTATACCTCATAATGTTTACTTCCCAACATTAATTTAATATATGAGGTAAGATGTTTAAAAATGACTCATTAATTTACGAATTAAGAACCTCATAATGTTATTTCCCATATTTAACTATGAATTTGGCCTTAGTTTCTATTCTGTGTTTTTCTGACCATACATGTGCAGCTATTGCAGACTTTTCTCTTTCCCCATTTTTAACATTTCTTAGGTGTTCTTTCAATCTTGTATTCAAGTTCCTTTTTTTGTTTTTCCTATGTATATTTTTCATAATCTTTACAAAATCTTTGATTGTAAAGATTGTGAAAAAATATATACATAGGAAAAACAGAAAGGAACTTGGATACAAGATTGAAAGTGCACCTTAGAAATGTTAAAAATGGGGGAATAGGCTACATGCCGGTACTGGTGTTACATTGGATAAAGAATTGGTATACAGTAGTAGTTAATAAACAAATAAGATATTAAAATAAAATAAACCAATTTATTTCTGTAACATTTTAATAAAAACTAACATATTTGCTATAAAATTACTAAAATCTGAACAGTGAGGTTTTCAAAATGTTTTACCACCTAATAACTTTTCTATATTTTCATAAGATATCCAGAAAACAAACGCCCAAGGCCCCAGGCGCAGATATAAAGGTAAGAAGCCTTTGTATAACGAAAATAGTCCTTCATTTCTAACACTTTGCAAAATACAGTCCGTAGTGTTCTTGTAGAGAATCCCTCTATAAAGGAAAACAGAAAAAAAAACTATCATAACAGTTAAATTAATAATAATAAAATAAATAAATTGTTTAATTTCTTTACACCTCACCTCATGTTATACAAATTCCGAGCTAAGTTCCCAGTTGTAATGTAAACAAACTTGCATAAGATATTGCTCCATCTATTGGGGGAACTGTGGCATTACTTTTAATTGCATGTGACTGAATTGTATACAATAGAAACATTTAGGCAACATCATATTTTATGGAAAATAAGACTGAATACAACATAAGATGGTACAAATTGTACCGAAATTAACGTTTCGATACAGGGATTACGTCATGCTGCGCAACCTATACGTCATCGCGTCTCAATTTCGTGTGTGATCTTTGTGAACAGTGCCAAATGCTCCCCTACCTACCCCTTCTTTTCCTAGTACGCACCGTGTGCAATCGCGCATTCTCCCCTCTCCTTGTGAACTCTCATAAATAGCTGTGTTTTGTAACATCGGATCATCATCTGTTGAGTTATCGTCGGAGTCTGGTCAGTATAGCTCAGAAGAGCCAGTTTGGTTTGTTAGTCCTTTAGGCCAGGGTGGGGCCGCAAGGACCGTGTACCCCAACCCGAGGCTGGACTAGTGTGTAAAAGTATGTATGTTTATTAATATTATTTTTGTATAGATGATCAATGATAGCGTTGTTTTCTTTCTTAAACTATTTATTTATTTATTTTAAATGTTATATCTGACTATACTTTTTGACTCGCATTAAAACTTTAGTTGTATATTTTACTTAATTATGCCTATTCATTTAGCAGCTAGCCTATCTCAGATATGAAAGTAAAAATTCCAAAGCTTGCTCAAGCGTGTGTGAGTTCCTCTTTCCTTAAAGCTTCCATGATTATATTAGTCATTCAAAATATCTCTGCAGACGGAAGAATTACGAAGCTCTGTTTATTGCTACACGTGACGTCATATAAGGCAGTGTACACTGTCAGCGTCCCACGTCCCATTCCCCTCTGCACTCATAGATAGTGTCACGTGTTCTATTCCTGCATAAACACGACTGCAGTGCCCTCCGTCAACAACTGCGCTTACTCCTTAAACGGGTAATAGCTTGTAGCTCACTGCACATTACGGGCGGAATTCATGAAACCATCTTTACACAAAAAGCGACTCTTTCCCCCTCTCTATGACGTAGAGAGCATTGATAAAACCGGTTTTATGAATAGAAAACTGGATTTTTATGAATACTCGCCACGTCATAGAGAAGGGGAAAGAGTCGCTCTTTGCATAAAGATGGTTTCATGAATTCCGCCCTACATGTTTGAAAATTTATTAAGGAAAATTGAATTAATCTTTGTCTTTTATGGGCCCGGACAAAGATATCTTAATTTGAGCAATCTATGTTTTCTATTCAAAATAGTTATCAACAATAACGGTTTGATCCAGCGCCAATACGGTGCAATTAATGGTAGCATTGAGCGTGGTTACGCCGGTGCAATTTTTGGTTAAACTGCACAAAATAATTAGGAACTTCATCCATTTTGTATTTATTTATGACAAAAAAATTATATATGGGTCTACTTAATGAAGGTTGGCTTTAGCTAGTAAGTCTATTATCTTCTTCCTTTCCAGGATTAGGTCAATGCGACCTGTTTTAGTCTGAAGTCCATCATTTCGTAAATCCATTGTAACATTTTAAAATTCCATTCAAAATTAATTGTTTAGTAAAATTATAAACCTGAGACCTCTGTTTTAATGCACCTTTAAGCTATCCAGGCTCCCAATTCAAATGGAAATTTCCCATTTTAATTTAAGAAAGAAAAATTAATGCTCGAACCCTGAATCTCTGATTCTGTACATCAGTGCAATACCAATTATGCCATTTGAACACCGATAAGAACGTCAACATTTCTTTCCACTTATACAATTGTCGTTCGTCCGAAGGCTGACAGATGTCGCTACCAATTTCCCAATTCAAAAAGCTATCCAGGCTTCCAAGTCAAACCGAAATTCCGGTTTGAATTGGGAGCCCGGATAGCTTAAAAGTAGAGCACTGGTGTATTAAACCATAGATCTTGACTTCAAATCCTAGTTCAGGCGAAACATTTCTTCTTCAAATATTAATTTTCTCTGTTATTTTGGAATCATACAATATAATTGTGTCCTTGATCATATTACTAGTTGACTGGTTGATTGAATGTATGTTATTTACCTGCCAGCTTTGTCAGTTGGCTGATTCATAAGTCTGGTCTTTAACGTGTCGAATGGAGTTGTTAATATAGCAGCTATCAGTCCAGCTACCAAACTAAAACAAAAATTAGCATTTTAAAATCAAACGCTATCAGTAAATATAAATATTAAGTACATTATCTAATATATAAAAATGAATGTTTGTTTGTTTGTACTTTATGCGCGGCCATACCGTTGATCCGATTGTCATGCGGCTTTTTGCAAAATATTCAGAAGATTCCCGGGATGAACATAGGCTATAAGAGAGTTGTGATACTCAACTCCTACACCCTTAAAAATCGCCCTTCTTCGCAGTGTGGACTGGTGTCATTGCAGATTGCAAGTCAGGGTACACCACTGTATGTTCTGATTTTGACGTAATCCCTTTAATGTTTGTTATGCAGAAAAAATATATTTTTTTTTCCCTTCTCCCTTTCAAGTATTAGGCCAAGGCCTGTTACGATCCTATAGAAAATTGTCCGTCCAGCGTTTCATAGGACGGCCCAGTGATCTTCGTCTTCTTGGTATATAATTATAAACAGCTTTGGGGATCCGATTTGAACTCATTCTTTCAAAAATAGTGTTTCCAATTTAGTTGGTACTGTTTAATATATTCCAAAATTGGCGTAGTCTTCAATTCTTTTAAGATATCGGTGTCCCTTTTCCGATCCCATCTGGTGTAACCCGCTGTTCTGCGCATGAATCTCATTTCACAAGCCGTTATTCTGCTTTCATGTTATCTTTTTAGTGTCCATGCTTCACTACCATAGGTCAACACTGGTCTAGCCAAAGTGTTATATAAACGTAATCTGGTGTTTTTTTATACAAGGGATGGTTTCGTAACTTGATTAATAATTCCCAAACTTTTATTATAACTAGTATTTTTTTAGGGATATCCTTTTCATCCAAGATAGATAATATCCAAGATATTTAAATTGATTAGATCTCTTCAAAATTTTATTCTGGAGACAGATTTTACTTTGTATGGGGTCCTTCCCATGAAATGCCATAATTTTAGTTTTGTTAATTGATATTTCCATATTAACTTTGGCAGCTCTTTTTTTTGTAAATTATAAATCGATCGTTGCAAATAATTTCGCAAAGTACCAGAAGCGCTAAATCATCTGCAAAAAAAGAATAGCATTCAGTTTGAGGTTCCTATTGATGGGTATATATCCTCGTTGTGTTTTCCTCCATTCGTTTATTATTCTATTCATATATATAATGAAAAGCACCGGTGAAAGTCCACATCCCTGTGTTATTCCTGTGTTGATCTTTTTCCAAGAAGACAGTTTGCCATCTTGTTTAACAGAGATTTCATAATTCTTTAAATCCATTAATTGAAATTGAAATAAAAAAAACTGCGTGTGATGGAGAAATTCCGAATACATATTTGAAAACGCAATAAAAAAACTGCATTAAGTACAACTATTGGTACTCATGAGACAAAAATCATGTTGACCGGTGTTATTAGTACAGGAGTGAACAAAATTATATACACAATTCGGGAAGTAAGTACATTACTAGTCTGGAACTTATTTGCTAAACACGTCCTCAACTGGTAATGTACTACTTACATCCCTTGTTGCGTTTGTAACTATTTAATCACCATAAGTATATAATTTTCACTTAAACATCATAAAAAGAAAGTATTTACCTTGCTAATGCATGCGTGATAATATTGTCGCTGAATATTGGAAAACGTAATAAGAATCTCTTGCTAATGTCATATCCCGTGAGATCTCCTAGGTTCACCATAGCTGCTCTTTGCATGCTCGGCACAGCACCGGCCCACAGCCCTCTGATGCCACCTGCGGCGTAGATATTTTTTAAAGCTTTACTTGCACTTGTTACTCTGAAGCACAGCAAACAAAAGAAACAAGACAATCTGGTAAACCAACAATCATTTCTCAACTGTTTCAGACCCAACGTCCTCTATAACACACAAATCCAAAGTATATTTAAATTAATATCGGGAAGTAAACATTATGAGGTTATATCATTAATAGTGAGTGGAGAACATATTTTAATCGACTCACCTCATACATTTTCAAACTTCTTTGATACCGACGGTTTCAGACAATATCATGTCCTTCATCAGTCATGGCGTCCACTGATGAAATTCCGTGATTGTTGATTTCTTTAGTGGCATCACCTCTTGTGCTGCCATCTTTGGTTGGGATTATAAACTTTGAATCTACAGAAAGGTCTGTATGAACTTAACAAAATTACAGAAGAATATGGAATAAAGATATCTACAGAAAAAACAAAAATTATGGCATTTCAAGGTGTAGATCCTGTCAGAAGTAAAATTGTACTGGACAATAAAATTTTGGAGCAGGTGAATAATTTTACATATCTAGGATGCAATATCTCATATGAAGAAGAAAAGGATGTAAATGCAAAATATCTAAATTTTTAAGAATTTTAGGGTTAATAAATTCTATCTTCAAGCCACAGTTAGTCCAAAAGCATTCAAGACTGAAAGTGTATAAAACACTGGCTCTTCCAACTCTTTTGTATGGTAGCGAAGTATGGACGTTGAAACAGAAGGATATACAGAGACTTAGATCTGCTGAAATGAGATATCTTCGGAGGACTGCAGGATACACACTACTAGATCACAAAAAAAATGAAGACATCTTAGAAGAATTACACATGGAATCTTTAGAAAACAAAATTTCTGATTATAAGTCAAGATGGATACAACATGTTCATCGAATGGAAGATCACAGAATACCCAAACTAATGTTAAGATATCAACCCGCAGGAAGAAGAAGACCAGGACGTCCACTCAAAAGACTTTTGGATGGTGTTTCTCTTGAGGCCGAAACAGGTCAACAAATGGCCTAAATTCGTGAATGTACTATGATGATGATAATTAAATTTTTATCCACCGGAATATCGAATTTCGATATTCCGGTGGATAAAAATTTAATTACAAAGTTTATAATCCCAACGAAAGATGGCAGCACAAGAGGTGATGTCACTAAAGAAATCAACAATCACGGAATTTCATCAATGGACGCCATGACTGAAGAGGGACATGATATTGTCTGAAACCGTCGGTATCAAAGAAGTTTGAAAATGTATCAGGTGAGTCGATTAAAATATGTTCTCCACTCACTATTAATAAATCCAAAGTATTATATTTCTCATTACCACATTATGTGCTGCCTTGTCAAGCAGCGGACTCGGGTTTGATTCTCAGTCGAGACTAGTTTCCTGGGTGATGTTTTTTTTCGGGGCTTTTCCTCACCTGTAAGATAAATGTAAGGAAACTTTAAGGCCCAAACGGTCCCCGAACATCATCTGGCGATCATTATCATAAGTAATGCCACGAGTGATTTCCATTTTATCCAGAGAATTTGGAAATCAAGAGTGGCATTTGTTAGGGCTACTTAATGAATACAATTAAGCTGTTTACTCACAAACCATTATTTAAATATACTTACGTACTTACTCACTGGCACTATCGAACCCGTAGGTTCATGGCCGCGCGGACATAAGCTCTCCATACGTCCCTATCCTGAGCTAATGCTTTCCAATCATTCCCTGTATAATCTACTTCCCTCAAATCATAGTTAATTTTATTCTCCCACCTCATTCTTGGTCTACCACCTGGGCGTTTTCCCTCTGGATTATTTAAATATAGTTATTTTAAAATATTTATATATTTAACGTAAACAGCGATGTTTCAAAACAAATTAAAAATGTTTGTTATGTTTCATTTGTTCATCACTGAAACTAGATCATATTATTTATTGCCAAATAGGATCGCAATACTGTAAGAATTCACCCTAGTGGAGAAAAAATGAAACACATCAAACTGTATATTATAACCAACATTATAGGTTATTAATTCATTTTTTTAGGAAACAATTTCATAAAATCATTATTTGCTATATTCAATGCATTTGTTGGAGAGTCAGTCCTGCAAAATAATGCTCTGACCTGTTTAGAATATTAAAAAAGGAGGAGGTTTCTTTAATATGATAAACAGAAGTAGATAAATATCGAGATGAAACACGACTGTGATTAGTTGTAAAACAAAATACATTGAAACGTGATTGGTCATCGACTCCCATTTGAGGCGTGAGTTGAATAGTCAGTTTAACATATTCATTAAGTTTAGGATTAAGGCCTCTCCTGGCGCATCATTATCATTATCATCACCTATCGTATATCATCATGGCAGCGTAACTCCACCTTCCAGGCGCCCCAACCTCAGAAGTGAGTTACAATAACGCCATACCAGGAGAGAATACCAGAATGTCGAAATGACAAATGGTGGCATTGAATAAAAAAAATTGTCACTTTATTAAAACTATTTAAATCACATTTTTCTTGGATTTTATATTATATGTGTATCTGCAATGGCGTGGCCCATTGTTAAGTCATAGCCTCTCCTTTGTAAGGAGTTATTAGACCAAGTTAATTTTTAGTTACTTTATTTGCTTGCAGATGTCACCGACCCAATGAGACATCTAACAGCAACTAAGGTATTACAGGACGTTAATTTTGCTTAGTTTGTAAATTTTGCTTAGAGATCTCTTTATTCAGGCTTAAGGGTCTTTTATGAGCCTGAAAATCTTCAGACTCGGGACCCACAGCTTAAAGTCCCTCCCGGAGGACTTGCTCCTTGGATTTTTCATCCAAAAAAATCCATTGACCCCGGCAGGGTTTGAATCCATGACTCTGAGAACTAGAGGCAAGGAGTATAACCAGTAGTCCACTGCAGCCAACTTTTATTATCTTAATATATAAAAATGTTGTGTCACGTTGTTTGTCCGCGATGGAATCCTAAACTACTGAACCGATTTTAATAAAATTTTGCACACTGTGTGCAGTTTGATCCAACTTGAGACTTAGGGTAGTTTATAACTAAATTTATAGTCGCATTATTTTTTATTGCAAATTATTTGTTTATTATTTAACAAATAGTTATAATTATCTGTGAGTTCCATACGATTCTAACAGATGGCGGTGTTATTATCTGTGAGTTCCATACGATTCTAACAGATGGCAGTGTAAGGTAATTTGGTAAGGTAATTGGTTTATTATTTAACAAAGAGAGATCCAGATGGCTGTGCTTTTCGTTGCAACCGAGAATTTCAATTGAATTACAAATATTGATTATTTCATAATTTAAGTGTGTTCAGTGTTTATTTCATTTTCAATATTATTAATTTCGTGTGTAAGTATTAGTTTTAAGTAATCTGGCTGAAAGACAGCAACTTAATTTAAATTTTTAACGTATACCTTAGCCACAGCAACGCGTGGCCGGGACTTCTAGAATATATATATATATTTTAATGTAACTAAAAAAATTTTTTTTTTCAAAAGAAAAATTAATGCTTGAACCCTGGACCTCTCGTTCTCCTATGAGGATGCTATTCATTACACTATTCAAGTTATGATACAAAAGTTAACATTTCTCTCCACATATACAATTCTCAAATCATCCGAAGGCGCTACCAACAGCCAGCTTCTATTAAAGAAGTATTTTTAACGAGAATTTTAACCAGGACTTGAACCCTGGATCTCTCGTTTCTTTTCGAAATAAAATTGTCCAGTGTTAAATTTAAAATATTACATCAAAAATGAAAATCTTCTGCCTAAATCTGGATTTAAATCCAAGATCTCCAGCTTTACATGCTGGCACACTAAACCATTGTGCTATTTAGGCAATCCAGGAAAAGACACAAATCTTTGTGTATTTAAAATTCCCGTGTATCCCTATTAACTCCATGCTGTGATAGGCTAGATGACCCTTGACCTACCAACTGGCCTCACATCCACATGTGCTAATTGTAACAGAGGTGGATGATCATCTAGCCCAATCATTCTCAAAGTGGTCAAATCTGACCTGCATAAATCCATATCAGTGAAAACAAAAGTGAGTAGTGCTATGTCAGTTCTCAAAACCTCAATTGACATTGCTACATGACAGCTTATGTCAGCACCATTGTCAAAATGTTCTCTAACATTACAAGTTGACTTCCGAGACCACATGTTCCTTATCGAAATATATTTGTTTTGTTGTTCTCTACCTCCTGTATTTATTTGAATGAATAGTTTCGGAAGACCCTGCATAACAATATCTTAAACAAGCCAGAGAATTTGTTGATATAAAAGTGGCTGAATTCAAATACCTAGGAACAATAATCACAAATAGGAATGAGATGCACAAAGAAATTAAACATAGGCTCAATTCTGGAAATGCATGCTATTATGCATTACAGAGACAAGAGAGATGAACAGACAGGTGAATGGAGAAGACTACATAACAATGAACTACATGGTCTTTATAGGCAGCCAGATATAATAAGAACAGTTAAGTCTCGTAGACTGCGATGGGCGGGACATGTGGCACGAATGGGGAATGAAAGACGTGCATGGAAGCTTCTTGTAGGAAAGCCAGAGGGAAAACGCCCAGTTGGTAGACCAAGAATGAGGTGGGAGAACAACATTAACTATGATTTGAGGGAAGTAGATTATACAGGGATTGATTGGAAAGCATTAGCTCAGAGTAGGGATGTATGGAGAGCTTATGTCTGCGCGGCCATCAACCTACGGGTTCTATAGTGCCAGTGAGTAAGTAAGAGACTGTTGTCATTCCAACTTCTGTCAAAAAAGTTAAACTGAAAATATATAAAACTATTATTCTACCAGTTATATTATCATCGTCATCATCATCCAGGGATTAAGCCTGTTGGCTCGTTCCGGTTTCATGAAAGCTAGAATTGTTAAAATTGTTCAGACCATCTTCTGTGTGGGCGTTCAACATTTCTCCTTCCGTGCATTTTATAATTTACCAATAATTTTGGAAATCTTTCTTTTGGTATTCTATCAATATGTTCCTTCCAGTCGTTCCTATATTTAATTGTTCGGTCTGTAAGTTTGAAAATATTTAGTTCCTTTCTTATATCTTCATTTCTTTTCTTACCCAGCAGAATATGTCCTGCTATTTTTCTTAAAAATCTCATCTCAGCTGCTTCCAATCTTTGTTCTTGTCTTTTAGTGATCGACCGGTTATATTATATGGATGCGAAACATGGACTCTTACTTTAAGAGAAGAGAAAAATTTACAAGTATTTGAGAATAAATTTCTTTGGAAAATTTTTGGACCAAAGAGAGATGATAAGACAGGTGACTGCAGTAGACTACATAACAATGAACTACATGGTCTTTATAGGAAGCCAGATATAACAGGTTATGTCTCGTAGTCTGTGATGAGCAGGACATGCAGTATGAATGGGGAATGAAAGAAGGGCTTGGAAACTCCTTGTATGAAAACCAGAGAGGAAGCAGCCAGTAGGTAGACCCAAAAGTAACATTACCCATAATTTGAAGGATGTAGATTATACCGGGATGTGAGAAAACATTAGCTCGGAATAGGAATGTATGGAGAGCTTATGTCTGCGCAGTCATGAACCTATAGTGCCAGTGAGTTAGTTAGGAAGTGATATTAATGAAGAAGGTAAAATTTACAGCGAAATAAGCATAATGTACAAATTAGTGCAAAATGCTCTCCATTTACCCAAAAGCCTATCATGGAATAAGGATCATCATCATCATCATCATCATTGTTGTTGTTGTAAGCCTATGTTTTCCCTTTACAGATATTTAGGCGCTCTCCCCCTATAGGGAAGAATTTGAACCATACTAATTTAGTTACACTTGTTTTCGTATAGATGTCATTTGAGTGGTCCGTGGTCAGCGTTCCGCCTCATACTGACATCTAGGAAACCGAGGTAGTATAGGACGGGAAAATTCGGTAAATTTTGCTTAGAGGCCTTTTCATTCAGGCTTAAGGATTTTTTACGAGCCTGAAAATCTTCAGACTCGGGACCCACGGCTTAAAGTCCCTCCCGGACGACTTGCTCCTTGGATTTTTCCGTCCTAAAAAAATCCATCGACCCCGCGCGGGGTTTGAACCCACGACCCTTGGGACCAGAGGCAAGGAGCATAACCACTAGTCCACCGAGCCCGACTCATCATCATAGTACATTCACGAATTTAGGCCATTTGTTGACCTGTTTTGGCCTCAATAGAAACACCATCCAGAAGTCTTTTGAGTGGACGTCCTGGTCTTCTTCTTCCTGCAGGTTGATATCTTAACATTTGTTTGGGTATTCTGTGATCTTCCATTCGATGAACATGTTGCATCCATCTTGACTTATAATCAGAAATTTTGTTTTCTAAAGGTTCCATGTGTAATTCTTCTAAGATGTCTTCATTTTTTTGTGATCTAGTAGTGTGTATCCTGCACTCCTCCGACGTTATACGAAACTAGTCACTGCATTTTAACCTTTTCACTGCTGAGATATTTCCAGCCTTTAAAACCCTCCTTGCTCAATGCAGGGAGAAATATGGAAAACGTTTATTTAGGTTCCTAGGAGATGGCAGTATATGCCTGCTTAGTTTGAAAGCAATGCAATACGTATTATATAACTAGCAGGCGTTTGGAGTTGAGAATGGATATACACGCCCATAGCACAGCAAGCATTTTCTTTGCCAACGGATATACCCGTTCGTAGCAGTGAAAAGGTTAAATGAACTGAACGTTATTTGAAACTATATAAAACAATAGATTCGTAAATTTACCATTGGGGGAACCAATATTGATGTAATAATAAATAATGAGTGTTTTAACAATATTTTGGACAAAGAATTGTTGATTTACCAGAACAGATATTATATTATTAGAATTAGTTACCTCGGCGCCAGTCCGAGGAGTCTTCTTTTTCCTTCCATTTGAATTTGAACTTTGACTAGATCTGCTGGATTAGCTAAAAACTGTCCTATTACACCTGAAACCACTCCATTTGTGCAGGACTTCCTGAAAAATATAGGAATACAATACTTTAGTATCACTGCTACAACAAATTAAATCCATAATATGTGTGAAAATACAATAGGAAATAACACTATGAGGTTTTTCTCGTAGTTCTTCTTCTTCTTCCTTCCTTCCTTCCAAGTATTAAGCCAAGGTCTGTTACGATCCTATAGAAAATTTTCCCTCCAGCGTTTCATAGTGTTATTTTTTACGAGTTTTTACGAGTGAGCTATGTTTGAGTATTCTAACAGCTTCCTTGTAAGGTTATAGTATTTAAAGAGTTACCACAGAGGATAAGATCCATCAGGTTCCGTAGTGAGCACGTTGGTCCTTATCTGTTGGTACGTGATGATACGAACTCCGCTGTAAATCGCATGTCTCCAAATTGCAGGTGTTAATCCTTCCCATAATTTGAATAAACCTTCAGTCTGTACAATTTCCTTTCCTGTTCTAAACGTCCCTCGATATGGAGCCTAAAAAAATATTAAAATACAATTTAATATTATTGAAACAGTTAGATAAATCCAAGGAACTAACAATTTGGAAGAAAATTTACATCCACAAAAAATAGAAAGAAAATAATGAATTTTGAAATATCCGGAGAAAAAAATTTGATTTCGAAGTTCATCAGTCAGCCTATAGAGCAGTGCCGTCCAAACTACGGCCCGCGGGCCACATCCGGCCCGCCATGACTTTTCGTATGGCCCAAGTAAGAAATGAAATGAACAAATTAATTTTATATTTTTAATTTAGATTTTAAAATGTAACATCTGGTTTGGACATGCCTGTGTGAAATTCATCTCTCTGGAATGTGGAGTTGAGGTGTCACCGCTTCTCTTGACAAAGTAATAGATATGATTCATCCCTTATTTACCGTTTTTCCCCACTCCAAACTTTGAACATTAATTGTTTCGCTTGTTATATTGTCAATCAAACAGTAGCCTGTGCACGGACTAGTTGTAAAAATAGTGTTAAAGCGAGAAAATACTTTTAAAAAACGCAAAGTTGATTCCGAATGTAAGACGTTTAACTAATCCTGGACCAGCAAGTACTTCGTGAAGGAGCATGGAAACAAAGTGTTATGTGTTATTTGTAATTATGTTATTGCAGTTGTGAAAGAATATAACATTAAAAGACGTAACAAAACAAAGCATAGCCATTTTGATAAATTTGATGGTGATGAGCGTACTGAAAAAGCGAACGAGCTCCTTTCTAAAGTTACGGCACAACAGCAGTTATTAATTCAGGGCGGTGGTGTAAGACAAACAAATGTTACCGAAGCGAGTTATGAAGTTTCGAAACTAATTGCTGAAAACGGAAAACCGTTTTCTGATGGCGAATTTGTGAAAAAGTATCTGATTGCTGTTGCCAAGAAGTTGTTCCGGTCCGCGATCAATTGCACAATCAGTTATTGGCCCGGCCCATTAAAAAGTTTGGGCGGCCCTGCTCTAGTGGCTCCAATTTTTATTTCAACGAAATGAAATTGGCATATAGCAGTTAATTAAAAATCGGGATAAGTAGATTCCCGGGTAACGCCGGGTAATGATCTAGTTGTTTATAAAAATGGATAACAACACCGAGCAACAAAAAGAAACTTTTTTTATCTCAGAAAAAAAATGTAATTCTGATAGTATTTTTTTCTCCTGAATTCAAATATGATATCGGGTTTTCTCTTTCACGCAAGGTTTCCAAGAGACAGGCATTTATAATTTCAAACACTTTAATATTTTCTACATTCGTAACTACACAATATTCGAACATTCGGACTCACCTAGAAAGTAAGAAATTACGATTTTCTGCCATATTTCGTCTGTGGAGCATCCCTCTTGATGGTCCAACAATAATCGGCCAACATATTAGGATTCCATTTGCCTTGATATCTCTTTTCCATAGCTGAAATCTCCTGATGAAAGTGTTCCCCGTGCTCATCGCTCAATGGACAAATGGACGAGAAAAGTTTATTAAAAAAATTATTTAAATCCATTAACTGAAATAGAATAAAAACACTGTGGGTGATGGAGAAATTCCAAATACATATTTGAAAACACGATAAAAAGCTGTATTAAGTACACCTATTGGTACTCATGAGACAAAAATCATGTTGACCAGTGTTATTGATTGTAACTGAAGTTCATGGAAGACATGATCCCATCAGGAATAGCCTGCTGTTATCTCGCTGGTTGTGATGTTATTTCTGATTGTTCTTGTCTCCTAACATGGCAACATCTTGTTAAGGTTTTATCAATACATTTATAAGCTACTTATCGATTGATTTGGCAAGATCGATAATAAGTAATCTTTATCCGATAGTTGAAGGTCACAATTAAGAAAATAAGGAAACAAATGAATCATTACATTCTATAAGCGTTGGCTGCACTTCCTCAAATTTACGATGCTGCCAAATTTGTGACCAAGGTTTTAAAATATATAATTTGTACATATAGATTATATTAGATTTATTTATTTAGCCTGATGGAGTTAAGACCATGTGGTCTTCTCTTCCACTCACCAGGACAAACATATGTTACATCAGAATATAGCAATCACAATTAACTCTAATATTAAATATTAAATAAAGATTTGATCAAAAAGATAATATCTATTATATTACAATCTATAATGCAACCAGTTAATGTTAGTTAAAATTAAGACTAAAACTAATAATAAAATGTATACAAGACAAATTAAATTGTCCCTGTCTAATGTATATAAAAAACAAAGGAAAATAATGAGATATAGAAAACTAATTTTACGATTATACAATATTTAAAACAAAATAAATGAAAATATTTGTTATTCTTAATAGTATTTTCATAAA
This sequence comes from Diploptera punctata, assembly GCA_030220185.1. Lineage (NCBI taxonomy): Eukaryota > Metazoa > Arthropoda > Insecta > Blattodea > Blaberidae > Diploptera > Diploptera punctata. The sequence goes on along the minus strand of JASPKZ010007791.1, from coordinate 441,180 downwards.
TAATTGAGTTTATTAATTGTTAAAAGAATCAGTGAGATGTATAAGTTAGTTTGTTATTAAATAATCCTTTAGTTTGTTTTTGAAGGATGTTATAGTTTGACTGACAGTCTCTGACATAAGGTGGAAGGGAATTCCATGTTTTGGTAAGTGTAAAAAAGTGATCTTACAGTGGGAAGCTTAATTATTATTATTATTATTATTATTATTATTATTATTATTATAAACCCGCCAAAGCCTGTCCCAAGCCATGTTAGAAAAGGGTGAGGGGGAGGAGTAACAACCTCGTTAAAAAACCAGGGTTCAGTACGCCTGGCTTATAGTAAGTTACCCTGTGAGGGCCTCTTATCTAGGGCACAGATACTGCTGCCTTGCAGTTCGTCATTGGTTTGACAAAGGCTAGAGGAAGAAAACCTTGACCAAAAATCACCTGGTCCTCCAGGTTGGCGGTTGATGCATCAGGCCAGCTCCCTTTTCGTCTCAAAAATACATAACAATGCTAAAAAGCCTAAAGATTTAAAGTCGGAAGCAAATAAACCAAGACGAGAAAATCAAAGGAAAAGGACATTTCTTGTTGGAACATGGAATATTCGAGATAACCCAGGAAAACATAGGAATGGTGTCCACCTGGAAGAAGGAGGAGAGGAAGACCTCGAAACTCGTGGATGCAGGAAATAAAAACTGGAATGAGAGCAAGGGGACTGGAGGACATGGAGTGGATGGAGAGAGACGAGTGGAGAAGAAAAATAAAACTTTAGGCACAGAAAGATGTGTCCGCTGTGGTCTCGGGGTAGCGTGCTGCCTTGTCACGCAGCTGGCCCGGGTTCGATCCCCGGTCGGGACAGTTTTTCTGGGTGAGGGTTTTATTGGTGTTTTTCCTCACCTGTAAGACAAATGTCAGGAAAACTTTAAGGCCCAAACGGTCCCCGAAATCATATGGCCATCGCGATCATCATCATTCATATTCATCTTAGATTAAGCTTAGGATTAGGGACTCTCCTGGCGCATCATTATCATCATCACCCGTCATATCATCGGGGCAACGTAACCCCGCCTTCCAGGCGCCCAAACCTCAGAAGTGGGTTACAAGTACGCCATGCCAGGACAGAAACCAGGAATGTCGAAAAACAAACCTGGGGCATTTGAAAAAAAAAAAAATATATATATATATATATATGTATATATTCAGTTTAATGTTTTTTGAAAGGAGTTGCGACGACAAGAGTCTCTGTAATGTATAATAGGTAGTGAAAAATGATGGGAATTTATTTCAGATGCTTGTTTACATGTAAAAGGGAAGACACAAAAGCAATGAAGCAGATGGTAATATAACAAATAGACTGTATCGGAGATGATGCCTCGGGGTCGTGGGATGACATACTTACAGTTGACACTCCCTTCTTTGGCAGCAGCGGTCTCACCTTGCACTTGCAGTCGAGTTTTTATTAAATCCAAAGGAAACGTAACTGTAAAAATAAATAAAACCAATCTTCAACTCTCCATATCCTATTTAATTCACTTCTATTTCCTATCAATTTTCTTTAGTGATTCAGCTCTCAAGAAGAGCCACAGTTCCTCTGGAACAGGTGATATATTCATCATCCTTCCTAATTTCACCCACCCGATTCTGGAATTCCCATAATAAGACCAATCATATGTTATGGAGCTGAAACCTGGGTACTAAAAGAAGCAGATAAATTAAGACTATTAACGTTTGAGAGGAAAATATTTAGAAGAGTGCTAGGTCCAGTAAAGGAAAATGGAAATTGGAGGTTGAGAAGGAATGATGAATTATACCTCAAGAATAATAAAGAAAATATAGTTAGTTTCATCAAATCCAAAAGATTACAACGGTTTGGACATACACTAAGAATGCCAAAGGGAAGATTGCCGAATGATATTTTGAATTGGAAGCCACAGGGAACAAGACCAAGGGGAAGACCCAAGGATCGATGGGAAGATGACGTAATTGAGGATTAGAGAAAGATGGGGATTTTTTATTTGAAATCTACTGCACAAGATAGGAAGAAGTGGTGTAAAATGGTTGAGAAGGCCAAGACATTCCAATGGAAGTCGTAGAGCCTGACGAAGAAGAAGAAGAAGATTCTGGAATTCCCTCTCCTCTTATATCAAGTACTGCCCGATTCAAAAACAGTTTAAAAAATCTCACTAAATATTTCTTCTTCTTCTTCTTCCAAGTATTAGGCCAAGGCCTGTTACGAACCTATAGAAATTTTTCCCCCGGGAAATTCTCCTATAAGACTAGAAAGCATAATAATAGTCCCTTCGATTGGGTGCTGGCCAAAGGAACGCAAGACCAGTGATGGAGCTGCCATCTTATAGCCTCTGGTCAGGCTTTTCTGGAGAAGAAAATAAAATAAAGGGAAGAAGTAATGGAAGAAAGGAAAGACTCCCTAGCCCTCGGATGCCCTAATAGCGTCGGGGTCGAAAAAACAAGAGTTAACCAAGAGAGGTTAGATAGTAAAGTTAAAAGAGTGCAAAACACAAGTAACTGGAAGAAATGTTTTGCTCAGCTTGGGCACCTTGTGGTCGCCATCCACATATCCCCTAGATGAGGACCCCTGAGGAACACTAAATATTTTACTTACACTATATAGTATATAACCATCTTCTAGCTATATTTCTATTATAAATATTTTATATTTTTGCAGTTTATTTTCCAAGCAAATTATTTAATCAAATTATAGGTTACAAAATGCCGGCGGTAGCATTGCTGCCGATAGGGTTACCCATGCCGGACTGGTCGAAGCTGATAAGCCAGACGAAAAAAATACCTTGGGCGAAAGAGTGACGATATTTCACCGTAAAGATACAACCGTCAAGAAATGCGGACATGGGTTCATCTGGGGTAAAATAGTAACACTAAGAAATTAGGACTGGAAGTAAATATCAGTAAAACTAAATATATGGTCACACGCAGAAATTCAGCATATAATGGAAATGGACAGCTAATGACAAATGAGGGAAATTTTGAGGAAGTGGCTGAATTCAAATACCTAGGAACAATAATCACAAATAGGAATGAGATGCACCAAGAAATTAAACATAGGCTCAATTCTGGAAATGCGTGCTATTATGCATTGCAGAGACTTTTGATGTCCCAACTCCTTTCAAAAAATGTTAAGCTGAAAATATATAAAACTATTATTCTACCAGTTATATTATATGGGTGCGAAACATGGACTCTTACTTTAAGGGAGGAAAGGAGATTACGAGTATTTGAGAATAAAGTACTTAGGAACATTTTTGGACCAAAGAGAGATGAACAGACAGGTGAATGGAGAAGACTACATAACAATGAACTACATGGTCTTTATAGGAAGCCAGATATAATAAGAACAGTTAAGTCTCGTAGACTGCGATGGGCAGGGCATGTTGCACGTATGGGATTGAAAGACGTGTATGGAAGCTTCTTGTAGGAAAGCCAGAAGGAAAACGCCCAGTTGGTAGACCAAGAATGAGGTGGGAGAACAACATTAACTATGATTTGAGGGAGTGGATTATACAGTGAATGATTGGAAAGCATTGGATCAGGATAGGGACGTATTATATATTTTCAGCTTAACTTTTTTTGAAAGGAGTTGGGACATCAAAAGTCTCTGCAATGCATAATAGCATGCATTTCCAGAATTGAGCCTATGTTTAATTTCTTTGTGCATCTCATTCCTATTTGTGATTATTGTTCCTAGGTATTTGAATTCAGGATAGATGTCACACGCCAAATATTTGTTAAACGAACCTATATTTTGAAAAACGGGTGTGTATTGAGGCCGAAAGAAAATTCGAGATACAAGTAGAAACTCTACTTCACCGGGCGGCAGGAATCATCACTTATTGTTAAATCACCTAACGGGAATTCAATGAAGTGGAAACTAATTCATGTCTGTATCTATCTTTCCGCCTTATAAACATTTTTTCATGAATTGGAAATATCCTTCCGTTTCCACGTTGGACAGATTCAATTTTATACCAAATAAATTCACGTAAAATTACTATTATTTCGCCGGGACCAATAAATTTGTTCACAGTGGACAGAATTCCGCATTATTCACGTTCCGAATTAAACAAGTTTTACTGTATTTAAATTTGTGTGTGACTCAAGTGTTGTAATTGCTTGAATTTTGACCTAATGAATCATTTGTTCTGGTTGTTTGAGAAAAATGATGCAATGTAAACATAGCAGAAATCTAGTTTCCTTCTGTTGATAGCGACATGTGTTCCAGTTGATAAGATGACATATTTCAGAACGCGAGTTTCCACAGAACCCTAGGAAAAGACATAAGGGCAACCGGTACTAATTCCCTTGCAATTTGGTTTAAAAATATCATCATCATCATAGTACATTCACGAATTTAGGCCATTTGTTGACCTGTTTCGGCCTCAAGAGAAACACCATCCAGAAGTCTTTTGAGTGGACGTCCTGGTCTTCTTCTTCCTGCAGGTTGATATCTTAACATTAGTTTGGGTATTCTGAGATCTTCCATTCGATGAACATGTTGTATCCATCTTGACTTATAATCAGAAATTTTGTTTTCTAAAGATTCCATGTGTAATTCTTCTAAGATGTCTTCATTTTTTTTGTGATCTAATAGTGTGTATCCTGCAGTCCTCCGAAGATATCTCATTTCAGCAGATCTAAGTCTCTGTATATCCTTCTGTTTCAACGTCCATACTTCGCTACCATACAAAAGAGTTGGAAGAGCCAGTGTTTTATACACTTTCAGTCTTGAATGCTTTTGGACTAACTGTGGCTTGAAGATAGAATTTATTAACCCTAAAATTCTTAAAAATTTAGATATTTTTGCATTTACATCCTTTTCTTCTTCATATGAGATATTGCATCCTAGATATGTAAAATTATTCACCTGCTCCAAAATTTTATTGTCCAGTACAATTTTACTTCTGACAGGATCTACACCTTGAAATGCCATAATTTTTGTTTTTTCTGTAGATATCTTTAATCCATATTCTTCTGTAATTTTGTTAAGTTCATACAGACCTTTCTGTAGATTATCTTCGGAATTTGCTATTATTATTTGGTCATCTGCAAACAATAGGGTGTTTAATTTTCTATTTTCTGATATTCTTATTCCAAATTTATATTTCTTGTTTTAAAAATATACGATATACAAAAATGATTTTTTCAGCTTATTCTTAAGTTATGTGCATGAAAATGATGTCACTAATTAAACAAGTCTTCCTGAACATAATGACACTCTGGTTAACTTTTTTAACATATTTCTTCACGAGTAATTTATAAAAAATGAAAATAAAAAATCCAATTTCTTAAAAGTATTGTCTCGGTACAGTTTTCTCAAAAAATACTCTTCCAATTGTTTCCAAAATGTAGTATTTTTTTTCTTCAAATGCCCCAAGTTTATCTTTCGACATTCCTGGTTTCTGTCCTGGCATGGCGTACTTGTAACTCACTTCTGAGGTTGGGGCGCCTGGAAGGCGGGGTTACGTTGCCCCGATGATATGATGGGTGATGATAGTGGTACGTCAGGAGAGTTCCTAATCCTAACCTAAGATGAATATGAATGATGATGATTGCGATGGCCATATGATTTCGGGGACCGTTTGGGCGTTAAAGTTTTCCTGACATTTGTCTTACAGGTGAGGAAAAACCCCGATAAAAACCTCACCCAGAAAAACTGTCCCGATCGGGGATCGAACCCAGGCCCACTGCGTGACAAGGCAGCACGCTACCTCGAGACCACAGCGGTGGAGTTTATTATTACTATTATTATTATTATTATTATTATTATTATTATTATTATTATTATTGTTATGGCTATTATTATTGTTGTTATTGTTATTATTAATATTATTATTATTATTATTATTATGGTTATTATTATTATTGTTATTATTGTTATTATTATTATTAATATTATTATTATTGTTGTTATGGTTATTATTATTGTTGTTATTGTTATTATTGTTATTGTTATTATTATTGTTATTATTATTATTATTATTATTATTATTATTATTATTATTATTATTATTATTATTATTATTATTTCCATCGCTGTGGTCTGGAGGTAGCGTGCTGCCTTGTCACGCAGCGGGCCCGGGTTCGATCCCCGGTCGGGGCAGTTTTCTGGGTGAGGTTCTTATCTGGGTTTTTCCTCACCTGTAAGACAAATGTCAGGAAAACTTTGAGGCCCAAAAGGTCCCCGAAATCATATGGCCATCATCATCATCATCATCATCCTTATCATTATCATCATCACCATCATCCTTCATCGGTGTGGAAAGCAATGGGAAGCTACCACACCTACAATTCCCTAGTAAAGCTGCAAGCATAGCATGGAAATGCTATGATTGCAGTGAAGGACCTGCCTTCGGGCAGAATTACTATGGATGGATGGATTATTGATATGGTTATTATTATTATTGTTATTATTGTTGTTGATGTTATTATTGTTGTTATTATTTTTATTATTAGTATTATTATTGTTATGGTTATTATTATTGTTGTTATTATTATTATTATTATTATTATTATTATTATTATTATTATTATTATTATTATTATTATTATTATTAGTTTCAGGTTATAGCCTTCTAGACCACCAAATAAATTTAACAATAGCCAGAGAGTTAAACATCGTACCTATATCTGAATACCTCCAAGAATATAGAAACAATTGGCTAGCCCATATTCAGCGCATGGATCGTCACAGAATACCAAAACAAATTCTTCACTACATTCCTCGAGGCAGAAGATCTGTGGGTCGACCTTTTCGGAGATGGCGGGATACCGTAACGGGCCACTGGGCCTAATACTTGAAGGGACGATGATGATGATTATTATTATTAGTTTCATTCCTTCGGAATTCGGTAAACATATTTGAGATACTTTTCCCCTATACAGTAGCGAGTAATCGTTAAGCTATTGAAAGATAAGAATTTTATTGTTTCGCATAAATTACGAAATTGTTTGCAATCCCGTCATACTCTAGTGATTTCAAGGTCACTAATGACGGCGACAAAAATGATAAGCGGATCTGTAAAGCCCCGATCGTGACGTTTTCAAGGTACAACATTCCCCGAGTCTTTTCTTTCCATTTTTGTTATCACATCCATAGAAATCTTCTTCTTCTACGTCATGCAATTAGGTTATAGACCTGTTTCCAAATCAAGACACCATATCCCTCCATCTAGTAATGGGGCGCTTGGAGATAATTACAGGGGATGAGCTCAGGATAGGGATGCTTGGAGAGGTTATGTCCGCACGGCCATGGACCTATCGGTTCGATAGTGACAGTATTCTTCTTCTTCTTAAACTTAATTTGTAGGATTTTCATCTTGTTTATTTCCAAAAATCATTCCTCGGAGGAAGACGTATTGGATGTGCATTCACTGTCTATCCATCTCTTAGCTGGTCTTCCTCTTGTTCTTTTTCCGTCCATTGGTTTTTCTTCTTAAGCTCTTTTTGCAGGTCAGTTTTCTTCCATTCTTCCTATATGGCCCTTCCAATATTTTCATCTATCTATAATAAATTTGGTTATGTCTTGAATATGACATTTGTCCCTAATTTCTGTGTTGTGTATTTTATCAAATAATGTTTTCCTTGAATAGTTCTTAAGATTTTCATTTCACATGTGCTTATTATTTGTTTAGTTTTTGTTCTATCAGCCCTAGTTTCTGCTCCATATACGATAACTGGTCGAACTATCGTTTTGTATATGCGGGTTTTGCTTTCTATTGACATATGTTTGTTGTGCCAAATTAAATCTTTCATATATCCTGATATTTGTGCTGCTTTATCAGCTTGTTTCTTTACTTCTTTTATTAAATTTTTAGTGTTTGTTATTAATACACCTAAATAATTAAATTCTGACACTTGTTCTATAATTTTTCTTCCCACTTCTAATTTGCATCTTACTGGTTCTTTTGATATTGTTAAGCATTTTGTCTTATTCGTGTTAATTTCCATATTGTATTTTCTGGCATTTATATTAAATTGATGTAAAGATCTTTGTAAATAATCTTCAGATTCTGAAAGGCGAACAACATCATCTGCGTAACACATTAAGTGAAATCTAGTGTTTCCCATTTTATAACCCAAACGTGATATGTTTTCAATAATTTTATGCATTATAATATTACTTCATTCTCTATCAAGATATGTACAACATCTTCAAGCTGTACTCTATGGATGGGGTTCGTTAGTCCTGCAAGACAACGCATCTAGGAGAGACAACTCCGAAATAAAACGGGGCAGGCTGAGCTCTGGAGCTGGGTGAAGGCAATAGGCCTAGGGAGGAAACCCGGAATAATAAACCCGCCATGAAAACGGACCAGCAACCCACTTCAAGGTGTATCTTATACATTGCTCGCAGTCCCGAGGTTCAAGCCCTCGGATGAAAGACGGAAACAAAAATAAAACCCCTGAATCTTGGAAAACATACGGGGTGAATCATAAATATAGCTATACGTTTGATCGCGTTGTGTGATGAAAATATTACCATTACAGGAAATATGAAATTACCGTTGGAAAGGCAATTATTCAAATTTCAACAATGGAATAAATCAAAACAGTGTAGAACTTACGTCATTAGTCAAAATGGCGTTGAATATGCAACAGCGTATTACAATTGCTGCATGGGCAGTAACGTACGCTAATGATCGTGAGGCCGCAAGACGTGAGTTTAACGTAGCATTGCAGCCGTCGACTGTGGGGAAGTGCAGAAAACGACTGCTGGAAACGGGAAGGATGCAGAAAATCAGACCTCCTGGAAGGCTTCGCATTAGCACGGATGCAGAATTATACTTGGATGCAAACGGCGAACAGTTGAAGCAATAAAGTGACTTGCTTAGTGTTGTTGTAAGTGATTTGTTTTGTTCTTTCTTAGGAAAATTTTTGGACCAAAGAAAGATGAACAGACAGATGAATGGAGAAGACTGCATAACAGTGAATTGTATGGTCTTTATAGGAAGCCGGATATAATGAGAACAAATTAAGTCTCGTAGACTGCGATGGGCAGGACATGTGGCACGAATGGGGGAATGAAAGACGTGCATGGAAGATTCTTGTAGGAAAACCAGAGAGAAAACACCCAGTTGGTAGACCAAGAATGAGGTGGGAGAATAACATTAAGTATGATTCGAGGGAAGTAGATTATACAGGGGATGATTGGAAAACATTGGCTCAGGATGGGGATATATGGAGAGGTTATGTCCGCGCGGCTATGAACCTACACGTTCGATAGTGCCAGTGAGTTAGTTAGATTTGGTTTGTTGTATTGTTGTAATTTGAAGGATTCCCTTTCCAATTATAACATCATATTTCCTTTAAAAATATTTTCGTCGCAGAATGCGATCAAACGTATAGCCATATTTCTGAATCACCCTGTACATTGCTCATAGTCCCAAGGATCAAGTCTCGTATGAAGACGGAAACAAAAATAAAATTCCTGAATCTTGGAAAAGATAGAAAACATAGTGATAGTGAGTTAGTTGGTTGGAGGTGGCGCTTGCAATGAGTTTATTACTACTGTAGTGAGGCCCTCCATGGCCTTGTGTGGTCGTAAAGCGAGTGTGTGGTCGAATTAAAAATCTTCTCCGGAAGCGATGGAGAGGAGTGAGCTAATAGCAGGAACGTTTGCAATCCACGGATCTTTATTTTTAGTGTTCGAGGGATTCTGTAAAGTGGGTCTTAAAAACATATCTACGCAAGCTCCGCCGCACACATCATGCGTATACTTAACATCACTCTCTTTCTCTCTCTCTTTCTTTCTATCTCTCTTTCTCTCTGTAGTTAAATCTAATCACTTGCAAAATCTCAGAGTTTATAAATTTGAGGCAGTATTATAATGAAGTTCATGTATCTACTATTATAGCTAGGGAAGGGATTTTAAGATGTACATTTTGGTCGTAAAAGGAGGAAAAGGTGCACACACTGCTGAGTAACACTAAGAAATTGGGACTGGAAGTAAATATCAATAAAACTAAAAATATGATCACACATAAAAATACATTATATAATGGAAATGGACAGCTAATGACAAATGAGGGAAATTTTGAGGAAGTGGCTGAATTCAAATACCTAGGAACAATAATCACAAATAGGAATGAGATGCACAAAGAAATTAAACATAGGGTCAATTCTGGAAATGCGTGCTATTATGCATTGCAGAGACTCTTGATGTCCCAACTCCTTTCAAAAAACGTTAAACTGAAAATATATAAAACTATTATTCTACCAGTTATATTATATGGGTGCGAAACATGGACTCTTACTTTAAGGGAGGAAAGGAGATTACAAGTATTTGAGAATAAAGTTATTAGGAACATTTTTGGACCAAAGAGAGATGAACAGACAGGTGAATGGAGAAGACTACATAACAGTGAATTACATGGTCTTTATAGGAAGCCAGATATAATGAGAACAGTTAAGTCTCGTAGACTGCGATGGGCAGGACATATGGCACGAATGGGGAATGAAAGACGTGCATGGAAGCTTCTTGTAGGAAAACCAGAGGGAAAACGACCAGTTGGTAGACCAAGAATGAGGAGGGAGAATAACATTAACTATGATTTGAGAGAAGTAGATTATACAGGGGATGATTGGAAAACATTGGCTCAGGATAGGGATATATGGAGAGCTTATGTACGCGCGACCATGAACCTACGTGTTCGATAGTGCCAGTGAGTTAGTTAGTTAGTTAGTTAAAGGAGGAAAAGGTTCTGAAAATACATACAAAAAAGGGGTAAAAAAAAGATACTGCTGAAACATGTGTACACAAACTCAGTTTATATAACATGCATATAATTTTGCACCAATTTTTTTCTTCTTTACAGAGTCCATAAAAGGTAATTCATAGTTATTTAGTTTATTGTAATATTTACTTCGCAGATGGAACATCGAACTTTGATGTAATCATTTCGATAGCACAAGTCTGCATTTTAAAATTTTTTTCTCTTCGTGAGTCGTGAATTTATCGATAATTTTGAAATCACTCGTGGCATTACTTATGACTATTTAACTCATGCCCCAAATGGGAGTCAATGACCAATCACGTTTCAATGATTTCTGTTTTACAACCAATCAGAGTCGTGTTTCACCAAATAGTGATCAGGGCTTATACAAGGACAATAGTTTAAAGAAAGCTCCGCCTTACAATATTGCGTTCCTTTCGGCAATTTAAATAGTATGACTGTGATTGCCAGTGAAAAACAAAAAGAAGCAGTAGAAGCGTACCTATCGTTTCTCCATTTTGGTTTCAAACATCGCCGTTTACTATTACATATATAAATATTTATAAAATAACTATAGTATAACTAATGATTTTTGAGTAAACAGCTTAATTTTATTCGATTAAATAGTCCTAACAAATGCCACTCTTTATTTCCAAAATTCTCTAGATAAATTCACTCCTCACTTCGTGAGTCTTGAATTTAATCGATAATTTGGAAATCACTCGTGGCATTACGTATGGAAAAATAACCATTAGATAGTATACCTGTCACCAGGATTGATGATTGGGACAAGAGGTGCTTTATACCCCGCTTCTTAGCCAAATTTTGGCATTCATTTGATTTGGACGGAGTGCCTTCTTTCTCACAATTGCAATCGCGGCCATTAGACGGATCAATGGAGAGGTAATAAAAAAAAACATATTTACAAATGTTCGACTTTATAGTGTTGTTAGAACTCAATTGCAATTTGGAATTTTTTAATGTATTTACAATGTGTATTTAATCAATTTCGAAAATTAATTGTCTGTATCACTTTGTTCTTGAGACAATCCTCTAATGAGGAAAGTTGTATATAATAATAATAATAATAATAATAATAATAATAATAATAATAATAATAATAATAAAATGAAAACATCATCGTGCAAAATATAACGTACAACACACGTTTGTGAAGTGTTTTACAGAATATAGGAAATATCATTTCCTCACTTTTGTAAAAAACCACTTCCAACCTTACATTTATAATATACTATTGTTTTTATAATTTGTTTTGTTTTTGTTTTAGATAGTTAATAAAGTATTGGCAGTTCCATCTCTTATCTATGGATGTGAAACCTGGACATTAACAAAGGCAGATAGTAAACAAATAGAGGCTGCTGAAATGAAGATGTTGAGAGCAATAGCAGGATACCAAAGGACCGATAAATATAAAAACGAAGATATAAGAACAGAACTTAATATATTTAATCTCTGTGAAAGAATAAAATATTATCAAAATGCTTATCTTGAGCACGTATTACGAATGAATGAACAGCGCATACCAAGAAGAATGTATAATTATAAACCAAAAGGGAGAAGAATGTTGGGAAGACCATTGAAGGGATAGAAGGACCAATTCGACCTATAATGAGATCGGAACAGGCCATTGGGCTTAATCCTTGTTGTTGTTGATGATGATGATGATGATGATGATGATGATAGTTAATATGTTAGATGATAGAGGTCCATGAACCTTGTGAAGGGAAAGTGAATGATAGTTTATAAGTTGTAAAATGCGGTACTGAGATAATCGCTACTGAAATCTCAGTTAGGTCTGGTGTTCTGGAACATATTTACGTTGGAGTTGAGCCAGTCAGAGTAAGTAACATCTGGAGAAATCTATCTTCTGCTAGGGCGAGCTGCCAATCAACTGTATCCGTGTACATTTTAATATTTCGCATAAACAAATCAGTTGCTTTTTTGTAAACATTTTACCCAATCCTAAATGAATTAAGTTTTGTTCTCATGAAATTATTATTTCAAGATTGTTTCTGTAATTTACACAGGTATCCTCATCCAAAATATACAATTGTTTTTCTTCCACACTTCCTGTACTTGCGTGTCTGGTTCTGTCATATTTCTCTTCTTCGTGTTGTCTTGAATTCCCTTTATCCACGTTGACTTTGGTCTACCATGTTTCCCTTTTCCAGGAGGTATCCATTTCAATGCTTCTTTCTTTGTTTCTGTGTCCCTTCTTCTCATTATATGTCCATACCATCTTAGTTGGATTTTTCTACTTTCATTATTTCTCTTATTGTATTATTTTTTACTTACTTACTTACTTACTCACTGGCACTATCGAACCCGTAGGTTCATGGCCGCGCGGACACAAGCTCTCCATACATCCCTATCCTGGGATAATGCCTTCCAGTCATTCCCTGTATAATCAACTTCCCTCAAATCATACTTAATGTTGTTCTCCCACCTCATTCTTGGTCTACCAACTGGGCGTTTTCCCTCTGGTTTTCCTACAAGAAGATTCCATGCACGCCTTTCATTCCCCATACGTGCAACATGTCCTGCCCATCGCAGTCTACGATACTTAACTGTTCTTATTATATCTGGCTTCCTATAAAGACCGTGTAGTTCATTGTTATGCAGTCTTCTCCATTCACCTGTCTGTTCATCTCTCTTTGGTGCAAAAATTTTCCTAAGTGCTTTATTCTCAAATACTCGTAATCTCCTTTCCTCCCTTAAAGTAAGAGTCCATGTTTCGCATCCATATAATATAACTGGTAGAATAACAGTTTTATATATTTTCAGTTTAACGTTTTTTGAAAGGAGTTGGGACGTCAAGAGTCTCTGTAATGCATAATAGCACGCATTTCCAGAATTGAGCCTATGTTTAATTTCTTTGTGCATCTCATTCCTGTTTGTGATTATTGTTCCTAGGTATTTGAATTCAGCCATTTCAGCTTAAATGTTATAGTGTTTAAATTTTTCAGAGTGTGACTTTCTTTTGAGACATGGTGTGAAATGCATTACTTTCAGTTTGGCCACATTCTTTCAACTTTCTGTCACAATATTTTCTTAGAGTCATTGGGTCATAGATATTAAACAAGTTAAGCTTTACCACGGAGCATGTGCCACTTTTCCACATCGTTATGGCATGCATCCAGTTCATGGTCGAGAGAAATTAACACTCGTTTTAGGTCCAGCAGTTCATTTTATAAGCTTAAAGAAGACAAAATATTTATCCCATTCGCCTCAGAAGACGAGATAGACTCGCCGGCAGTTAAATGACCTTCAACTCAGAAGACGATGTACACTCGCTTAACTCTGCTGTTATATATTTTGTAATATTTTGTACATCCCTTGGCAGGGCAATATTTTGTTAACATTTATGAATAGTAGAGGAATGTGTTTTTTCCTTCACCCTTATTGTAATCTCAAGTACAGTTATCTTTTGTTTGTTTTGAATATCTGAAAATACACACTATAATTTACGGTAACTAAAATCTGGTTTCTGGGAAAATGCATTGAGCATTTAAACCTAAAGCGAATGGGTTAAGATGTATGAGAAACAAAAAAAAGTTCGTGACATAGGAACTGCGTAAACCAAGCGAATTTCTCAGCAAGTTGATTTATGGTCAAATTTTGCTGGTTTACATACCCTTTGTTACAGTGTAGCTAACTTATCACAAAAAAACGCGCTAACAAACAAGTGAATGCTAATAGTATAGGCCTATTACGATGCGATGCCCATGTGCTGGGGCTACTCTGACATCACATTTGTTTTCACTATAATTCAAAGTGGACCCACTGTAGGTACTGCTTTGACACCAATTTATCTTTTTATAAATATTTTTATTGTAAACAACCTTACTACAAATGTTTTTATAACTGTAATTTGACAAAATAAACTTAAACTTATTTATCAATTCTGACGCGCAACAGAACACAAAAATTGTAGTTAGACAATCAGGAATTAATTAGAAAACGAATTTTTGAAACAAGAGTAGAAAAAAAAAAGATTTTCACATCTCATCTTCACATAGTTCACATTCATATTGAGAATTGTTCGATCCCCTGTTACACACACCACAGACCCAGAGCTTGCATCTACACAACAAATCCAGTCCTTACCCCTGTAAAACCGAAAATCACAATTTTATCCTTGCTGGGAACTCATTGTTGTTGAAAGTGACACAGATGTGTCTCCAACAATTAACATCCTCTTTTAAAACAACTTAATTATTCGTGCGCCTTCAAGGAAATGTCTACACCATTGAATTGTTGTCAAAATAGCCCAAAACACGCAAGAAATTTAAAATGTCAAAGAAGCCCCAATTCTGTCAAAGTTGCCCCGTTGTATGGTAGGTATTTATCAAAAAACGAGCGAAATCCGACAATTAGAAGTGGAGGTTTACCTAAAATCCGAAATTTAAAACTGACTAGCAACCGCCATGTTGGTTTGTCTCAGCGTATACCATACTATTTAATTAACCTTTAACGTTTAATTTATACGCGTGCTGCGTATTGGCTAGTTTTATAGCCTTTATAAAATCTTATATCGTGAATTATATATATACTCTGCTGGATAAGAAAATAAATGAAGATATAAGAAAGGAACTAAATATTTTCAAACTTACAGACCGAATAATTAAATATTGGAACAAAACTTAGTTTTATTTGATTTTCATATTTATTAAGATATACGGTAATTCAGTGATAGCTGTTTCGGTACACTGTACCTTCTTCAGAGATGAAGAAGGTACAGTGTATCGAAACAGCTGTCACTGAATTATATCTTAATAAATATGAAAATCAAATAAAACTAAGTTCTGTTCCTATTATTATTATAATTAATAAATATGGATTTTCATCAAGTAAACACCAACTCAATTGATTAAATATAGGAACGACTGGAAAGGACATATTGATAGAATGCCAGAAGAAAGATTTCCAAAATTATTGCTAAATTAAAAACCGCATGGAAGGAGAAATGTTGGACGCCCACACAGAAGATGGTCTGAACAATTTTAACAATTCTAGCTTTCATGAAACCGGAACGAGCCAACAGGCTTAATCCCTGGATGATGATGATGTGAATGATACCTGAAAGAAATTGTATCGTGTATTTTTTTTTATAGACGATACACTATAATGTCCACCGCTGTGGTCTCGAGGTAGCGTGCTGCCTTGTCACGCAGCTAGCCCGGGTTCGATCCCCGGTCGGGACAGTTTTTCTGGGTGAGGTTTTTATCGGGGTTTTTCCTCACCTGTAAGACAAATGCCAGGAAAACTTTAAGGCCCAAACGGTCCCCGAAATCATATGGCCATCGCAATCATCATCATTCATATTCATCTTAGATTAAGCTTAGGATTAGGGACTCTTCCTGGCGCAGCACTATTATCATCATCATCATCATCATCACCCATCATATCATCGGGGCAACGTAACCCCGCCTTCCAGGCGCCCCAACCTCAGAAGTGGGTTACAAGTACGCCATGCCAGGAGAGAACGCCAGAAATGTCGAAAGACAACCTGGGGCATTTGCAAAAAAAAAAAATATTTCCCAAATTATTGCTAAATTATAAACCGCACGGAAGCAGAAATGTTGGACGCCCACACAGAAGATGATTTTAACAATTCTAGCTTTTATGAAACCGGAACGAGCCAACAGGCTTAATCCCTGGATGATGATGTTGATGATGTGAATGATACCTGAAAGAAATTATATCGTGTATTTTTTTTAATAATTACACATGGAATCTTTAGAAAACAAAATTTCTGATTATAAGTCAAGATGGATGCAACATGTTCATCGAATGGAAGATCACAGAATACCCAAACAAATGTTAAGATATCAACCTGCAGGAAGAAGAAGACAAGGACGTCCACTCAAAAGACTTCTGGATGGTGTTTCTCTTGAGACCGAAACAGGTCAACAAATGGCCTAAATTCGTGAATGTACTATGATGATGATGATGATGATTTTTTAAATAGAGGATACACTATATGTAAATGTACACATGTATACATGATAATCCCTTGGTGTTTACATGTTAATCCAAACACCTACAATCTAATCACCCAAGATATCTCGTTTAATCTTATCTATAGCCGTTGTTTGTAATCAATAAGTTTTGAATGATAACAACGATTTGCGAAATTCTTGCAAAATTTACACGTCATTGAATGACAATAACATCACAAGATTCTTGTTTGAATCCTTGCTAATGAATTGTATCACATACTCCCATCCTCATATTTTTCCATCCTAAAAAAAATACATTGATATATCAAAGAAAATCACAAATTTTACAAAAAACAACGGGGATAATTAACAATATAATGAAACCATCTTTAGTACAGAAGAACACAAGATTATGACTTTATAAGGTTCTCGCAAGACCAGTATTAAGATATGGTAGTGAAGCATGGACAATCGAAGAAGAGATGAAAGCCGAATAACAGCAAATGAGTTGCGATTTACGCGCCGTACAGCAGGCTACACAAAGTGGGACCATAAAAGAAATGAGGAAATTATGGAAGAGTTGGATGTAGAACCCATTCTTCACCATATACAAAACTACCAGAACAAGTGAAAAGCCCATCTTCAACGAATGCCGTCTCATAGAATTCCAAAAGCCATACTTCGCTACTGCCTCCAAGGCAAAAGATCGCTGGGACGTCCAAAAAAGCGCTGGACGGAAAATTCCTCTTTGAGACCGTAACAGGCCACACGGCCTAATACTTGCATGAATGATGATGATGAAAAAATCCATCTGCCCGTGGTGGGTTAGAAACCGCGACCATTTGGAATAAAGTACTTTTTTTTGCGCGATGGTGCGTTTTGTCGTACTTACAGCAACATCGACCATGATTAAAAGTTCCAACTTCCTACATTTCGGGGTTGCCAACCTAAATAACTATACTGTAATATTACAAACACGCGGGTGGGAAATAAAACCACTGCCATCTATGTATACTACATACAATGTATATATCATCATCATCATCATCATCATCATCATCATCCTGCCAGGTATTAGTCCTAGAAGAACTGTTACGGCCTGAGAAAGCGGTTTTCATGCTATCTTTTCATAGGTCGACCAAGTGACCGTTTCCCATTTGGACAGTAGTTCATTATTGCTTTGGGGATCCTGGATCTAGCCATTCTTGAGACATGTTCCTTCCAGTTTAGCTGATATCTGGAGATGTAGTCCAGTATTGGTGACACATTAAGTTCTTGAAGGATTTCTACATTTTTCTTTCGATCCCATTTGGTGTAGCCAGCTGTTCGGCGCATAAATTTCATCTCACAAGCTGTTAGTCTGCTTTCATCTCTCATCCTTATAGTCCACGCTTCACTGCCATAACATAGGACTGGTCGAGCCATTATTTGATAAGGACGAGTACGAGTTGATTTTTGTACTAATGAAGGTTTTAAAACTTTATTAATGATTCCCATTCATTTGTTGAATTTCACAATTTTATCTGGTAAATCCAAATTTTCAACAAAAGAGAGCTTATATTCTATTACAAATCATATATCCAAAAGGTAGTGTTAATATACATTATATGAAACAAATCACTGCATTTTAAATGATTTGAACTTGATTTGAAACAATATAAAACAATAAATACGTACTTGCCGTCATTTATCACTAAATTGGTCTCACGGCCTACTGTTGTTTCAAGTAATAAATATTGTCCACACTGTTTACATTAGTCAATTGTTTATAATGAACGCAAATATTTCCAACAAAGATGTTATTATTTATTATTTTGAAAACACCATCGCGCAAAAAATAATGTACAACGCACGTCTGTGAAGTGTTTTACAGAATCTCGGAAATTAAATGCTCGCTGTCGCTCGGGATTTAAACATTTTCCTCGATTCTGTAAAAACCACTTCCCAACCTCGTATCGTAATATACTATAACCAAATAACTCCATGTAGCCTTTTTCCTTCAACACCAATACTCAATTTTAATAAAATGAATAGAGGGAAGACTGGACTACCTATAGTGGATTGTACATATCTGCAATTTGATACTAGTCCCGCGCCGTAACCAGTGGTTAAGGCAAAATACCTTCGCGCAGAGCTACGGGACTTGCGCTGGTTCGAGTCCCCATGGGGGAAGAAATGTTCTCATGGAATTCCGGCCGAGCCCGCCATTGCCAGGTGAGAACACCAGAAATGTAAAAATGACAAACTGGGACATTGAAAAAAATAATAATAATAATAATTAATAATAATAATAATAATAATAATAATAATAATAATAATAATAATAATAATAATCCTTAAGCCTGAATAAAAAGGCCTCTAAGCAAAATTTACTGAATTTTCCCGTCCTAGTACTACCTTGGTAAGACTACATAATAGTGAATTACATGGTCTTTATAGGAAGCCAGATATAATGAGAACAGTTAAGTCTCGTAGACAGCGATGGGTAGGACATGTGGCACGAATGGGGAATGAAAGACGTGCATGGAAGCTTCATGTAGGAAAACCAGTGGGAAAACGCCCAGTTGGTAGGCCATGAATCAGCTGGGAGAATAACATTAACTATGATTTGAGGGAAGTAGATTGTACAGGGGATGATTGGAAAACATTGGCTCAGGATAGGGATGTATGGAGAGCTTATGTCCGCGCGGCCATGAACCTACGGGTTCGATAGTGCCAGTGAGTTAGTTAGCTAAGCCTGAATAAAAATGTCTTTAAGCAAAATTTACCGAATTTTCCCGTCCTAGTACTACCTTGGTTTCCTAGATGTCAGTATGAGGACGAACGCTGACCACGGGCCACTCCAATGACATTTATACGAAAACAAGTGTAACTAAATTAGTATGGTTCAATTTCTTCCCTGTAGGGGGGGAGTGCCTACATTCCGTTGAGGGAAACAAGGACTTAAAAGATATTCTTGTAAGCCCGTTTTTCCCTTAACAGAGATTTGAGAGCTCTCCCTCTACAGGAAAGAATTTGAACCATACTAATTTAATTACACTTGTTTTCGTATAGATGTCATTCTGAGTGGTCCGTGGTCAGCGTTCCGCCTCATACTGACATCTAGGAGACCGAGGTAGTACTAGGACGGGAAATTTCGGTAAATTTTGCTTAGAGTCCTTTTCATTCAGGCTTAAGGATCTTTTACGATCCTGGAAATCTTCAGACTCGGGACCCACGGTTCCGGAGGACTTGCTCCTTGGATTTTTCCATCCTAAAAAAATCCATCGACATCGGCCGGGTTTTGACCCGCGACCCTCGGGACCAGAGGCAAGGAGCATAACCACAAGTCCACCGCGGCCGATTACAAGATACAATAATAATAATAATAATAATAATAATAATAATAATAATAATAACTAACTCACTGGCACTATCGAACCCGTAGGTTCATGGCCCGCGCGGACATAAGCTCTCCATACGTCCCTATCCTGAGCTAATGCTTTCCAATCATTCCCTGTATAATCTACTTCCCTCAAATCATAGTTAATGTTATTCTCCCACCTCATTCTTGGTCTACCAACTGGGCGTTTTGTCCTGCCCATCGCAGTCTACGAGACTTGACTGTTCTTATTATATTTGGCTTCCTATAAAGATCATATAGTTCA
This sequence comes from Diploptera punctata, assembly GCA_030220185.1. Taxonomy (NCBI): domain Eukaryota; kingdom Metazoa; phylum Arthropoda; class Insecta; order Blattodea; family Blaberidae; genus Diploptera; species Diploptera punctata. Next base: position 420,839 of record JASPKZ010007791.1, on the reverse strand, counting down.
TTGTTATGGAGTCTTCTCCATTCGCCTGTCTGTTCATCTCTCTTTGGTCCAAAAATTTTTCCTAAGTACTTTATTCTCAAATACTTGTAATCTCCTTTCCTCCCTTAAAGTAAGAGTCCATGTTTCGCACCCATATAATATAACTGGTAGAATAATAATAACAATAATAATAATAATAATAATAATAATACATTCAGCATTAATTTGTGTAGTTTTAGGAAGTGTCATTGTCTTCAAGTCTGTTGGTCACCCTCTCTACCTTGACAATAGAGCACCTCCAGCACGCTCTCTAGATCAACGAGATAATTATGTCTATCTTTAACGTTCGCGAGACGAGCCACCAGATATGATTGTGTAGTTAAGCATTATATAACATTACATTTACTTGGTGATTGCGGTTACTGTATGTAATTGTACTGGTGCTATAATAGCTACTTCTCCTTTCTCTGAAACTGTAGCCATTGTAAAAACATCGCGTGCTGCCGGCTCATCCATTGATTCAGAAAACAAAACATCGATTCTGAGAGAGAAAGTGGAATTTAATCACGGAATCTTTACGAAGATGATTCAAGATCGTGATGTTATACACAAAGGAATTAAACATAGACTCAATTCTGGAAATGTGTGCTATTTTTTGCGTTAGAACAGAGGTTCCCAACCTTTTTCGATTCGCGAAACAACCCCTTCCAACAACGATCTGAGTTGGGTGTGAACATCTGACTTTAAATATAACTACAGTAGACATGTATAGAAATTTAATTAATTCCAATCAAAAGGTTTAATAACCTTAAATTAACTTAACCCTTAACGGTTAAAATCTAAAGTTACTCAATTTTACGGCTTAAAAGTTACACAACGTGTAGACCTAGTTGTAGCGAAATCAAATGCATTCCTACAACGTTGTTTACATACACATGTAAATCAGGCATTAGCGGTAAATATTAATTTATTCCGGAAATAATGTGATAAATTCCCAATTTTACGCATATGCAACAAGGAGCACTATAGGGTAATTTAAATTTAAAATAATAATAATAATAATAATCATAATTTATTATTATTATTAACTAACTAACTCACTAGCACTATCGAACCCGTAGATTGATGGCCGCGCGGACATAAGCTCTCCATATATCCCTATCCTGTACCACTGTTTTCCAATCAGTAATCCCGTGTAATAAATACTTCCCCTCAAACATCATAGTTAATGTTATCTCATTCTCCCACCACGCATCATTCTTGGTCTACCAACTGGGCGTTTTCCCTCTGGATTTCCCACAAGAAGCTTCCATGCACCTCTTTCATTCCCCATTCTTGCCACATGTCCTGCCCATCGCAGTCTACGAGACAACTGTTCTCATTATATTTGGCTTCCCATAAAGACCATGCAACTCACTGTTATGTAGTCTTCTCCATTCACCTGTCTGTTCAGCTCTCTTGGGTCCAAAAATTTTCCTAAGAACTTTATTCTCAAATACTCGTAATCTCCTTTCCTCCCTTAAAGTAAGAGTCCATGTTTCGCACCCATATAATATAACTGGTAGAATAACAGTTTTATATATTTTCAGTTTAACGTTTTTTGAAAGGAGTTGGAGAGTCCCTGTAATGCATAATAACACGCATTTCCAGAATTGAGCCTATGTTTAATATCCTTGTGCATGTTATTATTATTATTATTATTATTATTATTATTATTATTATTATTATTATTATTATCACAATGCTGCAGAAATGAAGGAAACAATAATAGACCTAACCTCGAAACTCGCCATTACGGAAAAGTTTTGGCGAACCTCTTCAAATATTTTGCGAACCCCCAGGTTGGGAAATGATGTATTAGAGGGACTCTTGTCGTCCCAACTCCTCTAAAAAAACATTAAACTGAAAACATATAAAACCTTTATTATTCCAGTTATATATGGATGCTCATGCATTCTTGCTTTAAGGGAGTGGAAAAGATTACGAGCATTTGAGAATAGCCTAAAGTTCATAGGAACATTTTTGGACCAGAGATGAACGGACAGGCGAATGGAGAAGACTTCATAACGGTGAGCTACGTGATATTTGTAGGAAACTAGATATAATAAGAACAGTTATGTCTCGTAGACTGCGATGGACAGGACATGTGGCACGAATGGGGAATGAAAGACGTACATGGAAGCTTCCTTGTAGTAAAACCAAAGGGAAAACAACCTGTTGGTAGAGAAAGAATGGTGGGAGAATAACATTAACTATGATTTGAGGGAAGTAGATAATACAGGGAATGATTGGAAAACATTAGCTCAGGATAGGGATGTGTGGAGAGTTTATGTCCGCGCGGCCATGAACTACCGGGTTCGGTAGTGCCAGTTAAGTTGATTATAAATTACTGATAAATAATGTAAATAAGAAAGACTAGAGAGTAATGTGAAAAACAAATTTATTTTTATATCTCCTTAAGCTGGCTTCTCGGACCCTAGGGTTCTTAACAAAATTATTCAGTGCCTCATCCTCTTATTCTACTTCCTTCACAGTAACCTCTGCCCGCTCCTGGAATTTCCTTCCTCAAGATATCAGGGGTTGCCGCACACTTGGCACTTTTAAGTCACGCTTATACAGTTACCTGTTGTCTAATAATTAATTTTTCTCTATTTATTTAAATTTATACTATGTCATTAATTTTTTTCTCGTTTTTTTATATATCTTGTAGATATATATTTAATTCGTTAAATTTAGAGTAAATCAAAATACATTATAAATATTAATTGTATTGTATTTATAACAAGTAATCGTTTATGTACATTGTAATTTATATGTAAGACTTTTTTTTGTATTTTCTAAAACATGGTTGAGTGGCAGACAAGGCCTTAAGGCCTTAACTCTGCCAGGTAAAATAAAGTTATTATTGTTATTGTTATTATTATTATTATTATTATTATTATTATTATTATTATTATTATTATTATTATCTGCTACGCACTGTTTAATTTTTGCACGCTCATATAGAATCACCCTGTATATTATTTGTGACTCTTAATGTTGCTCCTATATCTGTGTTTTGTCTAGTCTAGTTAAACCTAACAGTGTACATAAATAGTTACTTACGCAACAAGGGAAGTAAGTAGTACATTACCAGTTGAGGACGTGTTTAGCAAATAAGTTCCAGACCAGTAATGCACTTACTTCCCGAATTGTGTATATAATTTTGTTCACTCCTGTACTAATAATTATGTTTAATTTTTATATTTCGTGTGAATTTATATCTTGTTTTGAAGAGTTCAATTGTTTGATAGCAAGAGAATGTTGATAAAACAACTGCAATTGTTTATTGTTGTCTGAATTAGTGGCAGACATTTTAAATAACAGTTTCAGACTGCATATTAATTACAGATATGATTAATTGTGATGTAGAGGAAGCGGCGAATGCTCCTGTTCATTTTCTATTACCAGCAAAGTCGAAAAATATATATGAAAAAGTATACAGTAAACTTAAGAATGTATTACTCAACATTAAAGAAACATAATGAAATAAATAAGAAAATACTTGAAAATCGACCAAATTTTGTGGCCATTGTTAATAACTGTAACAACTGTTGAATCACTATAAATTTGAATTATTAAAATGAGAAATAAGTGTAATACAATACAATTGTATTGCATTATTCAATAAAATTTTATTAATTACATAAAAAATATAAATAAATTATAGACCTAGTGCCAGAATTTAATTATTTAGGTGTATTAATGTCCCGCGCCGTAGCCGAGTGGTTAAGGCAGAAAGCCTTGGCGCAGAGCTACGGGACTTGCGCTGGTTCGAGTCTCCATGGGGGAAGAAATTTTCTCATGGCATTTCGGCCAGTATGGGACCGGTGCCCACCCAGCATCGTGATGCATTTGGGTAGCTACAATAAGTAGCGGCTCCAGGTTGAGAAAACCAGCTACAACGGCTGGGGGACTCGACATGCTGACCACATGTCACCCCTACACTTGCTGATTACCATCTACCTCTGTGATTGACACATGTGGATGTGAGGCCACCAGCCGGCTGGTAGGCTAAAGGGCCTTGTAGGCCTGTCGCGCCAGGAGTAGGTGTATTAATAACAAACACTAAAAATGTAATAGAATAAATAATGAGACAAGCTGATAAAGCAGCACAAATATCAGGATATATGAAAGATTTAATTTGGCGCAACAAACATATGTCAATAGAAAGCAAAACCCGCATATACAAAAGATAGTTCAACCAGTTATCGTATATGGAGCAGAAACTAGGGCTGATACAACAAAATCTAAACAAATAATAAGCACATGTGAAATGAAGATCTTAAAAACTATTCAGGGGAAAATATTATTTGATAAAATACACAACAGAGAAATTAGAGACAAATGTCATATTCAAGACATAACCAAATTTATTGTAGATAGGTGAAAATATTGGAAAGATCATATAGAAAGAATGGAAGAAAACCGGCTTGCAAAAAGAGCTAAAGAAGATAGACCAATGGATGGGAGAAGAACAAGAGGAAGACCAGCCAAGAGATGGATAGACAGTGAATGCACATCCAATACGTCTTCCTCCGAGGAGTGATTTTGGAAATAAACAGGATGAAAATCCTACAAATTATGAATAAGAAGAAGGAGACTTTTCTTCCCTAGGGAAGTAAGTTGAGCTATAACATGCCGTTGTCAATAGATATCAAGGCCTCTCTGGTAAATTCAACTTACTTCCCTAAAAACAGAATGATAATTAGGCCATTATTAGTATACTTACTTACTCACTGGCACTATCGAACCCGTAGGTTCATGGCCGCACGGACATAAGCTCTCCATGCATCCCTATCCTGAGCTAATGCTTTCCAATCATTCCCTGTATAATCTACTTCCCTCAAATCATAGTTAATGTTATTCTCCCACCTCATTCTTGGTCTACCAACTGGGCGTTTTCCCTCTGGCTTTCCTACAAGAAGCTTCCATGCAAGTCTTTCATTTCCCATACGTGCAACATGTCCTGCCCAACGCAGTCTACGAGACTTAACTGTTCTTATTATATCTGACTTCCTATAAAGACCATGTAGTTCATTGTTGTGTAGTCTTCTCCATTCACCTGTCTGTTCATCTCTCTTTGGTCCAAAAATTTTCCTAAGTACTTTGTTCTCAAATACTTGTAATTTCCTTTCCTCTCTTAAAGTAAGAGTCCATGTTTCGCACCCATATAATATAACTGGTAGAATAATAGTTTTATATATTTTCAGCTTAACGTTTTTTGAAAGGAGTTGGGACATCAAGAGTCTCTGCAATGCATAATAGCACGCATTTCCAGAATTGAGCCTATGTTTAATTTCGTTGTGCATCTCATTCCTGTTTGTGATTATTGTTCATAGGTATTTGAATTCAGCCACTTCCTCAAAATTGCCCTCATTTGTCATTAGCTGTCCATTTCCATTATATAATAGGAGTGAACAAAATATATAATTTGGACAGCTGTAGTCGGAAGTTATACATCATTATCATTTACCATCCATTATACCATCGGAGTACGTAACTCCGCCTTCCAGGCGCCCCCATACTCAGAAGTGGGTTACAATTCCGCCAATACCAGCACAGAACGCCAGAAATGTCGTAAAGACAACCTCGTGGTTTTGGACAAAAAAAAAGCAAATATGAGTTCTTCTTCTTCTTCACATCACGGATTAGGCAAATTGCCCGTTCCGCCTCACAGTTGTTCTGTCCATCTTTTCACTGGGCTTCCCACATTCCTTGAACCTCTTGGCTTGTAGTTAAATGCTGCTTTTGGTAACCTTGTTACATTCATTCTTTCTACATGTCTAAACCATTTATCTTTATATTCTTTGATTCTATCATCAAATGGAGATATAACGGGCTTCCAATATAAAACCGGACCGGCCTCACGGAGTTTCACCCGGCACGCAGTGCTGTCTCTTCCTCCCGCAATTCACCCTGCCTGCCACCCGTCCTTGAACTGTTTCTTACCTTATAGAAAATGCTGGAAATGTTGTCCTCCCGCACACGTGCTATGGGATCACCTTGGTTTAGACAATGAACACGTGTACACTTGTAAGGTTTGAGTTTTAACAATTTTGTTGCTGTATGTGCAGACGATACTGAAATCCCAACTCGTTGTGCTAATTTCGGTAATGATTTTTGTGGTGAACGTTCCAAATTTTCGCCAATTTCGTCTATTTTTTTTTCGGTGAGAACCGTACGCCTTCGCGTGTGTTTCTTATTTTGTACTGAACCAGTGGTCTCAAATTTAGTCACAAGATCGTGGATTGTCGATCTGGAAGGAGGTAATTGTCCAGGGAAGTTCCGAATAAATTCCTCGCGAACGCGACGAGCTGATTCGTATTTATAATAACATTTACACACATAAATGCGCTGCTCTAATGTCAGCTGACGTCTCATCTTGTCGAACGATAGTAAACTGACTAGTTCAAGGACGAGCGGCTGGCAGAGTGAAATGCGGACGAGGAGAGAGCGCTGCCTGACGGGTGAAACCCCGTGAGGCCGGTCCGGGTTTATATTGGAAGCCCGGTTATATATATATATATATATATATATATATATATTATTTATTTATTTATTTATTTAACTCTGTTCTTATATCTTCATTCTTTAACCGATCCAATCTTGCGCAGCCTTTTGCTCTTCTAAGGAAGTTCATTTCTGCGCTTTGTATTCTACTTTGTAATTTTTTGGTCATTACCCAAGTTTCGCTCCCATAAAGTAATGCAGGAACTGCCAATGTTTTATAATACTTCAATCTAGTATCTCTTCTTGTTTTGTTCTTTAATGTTTTATGTATAGTTCCACATACGTGTGTTTCAGATATAATTATTTGTAAGCTTGCAATCTCTCTGGACATCAACTTCTAATTCGGATGTTAGATAAGCGGTTTTTATCGTAAATGGAATTCCTGGGAAATTGTGTACTAGTCACACACGCGGGGTTTTCCCTATATCGACGGATAAAAAGTGCAATGTGGCGGCTGGCAGTACATTAACACTACAGTAGATAATCAAGACCAGCCTTCAAAGTACGACACTGATTTCTATGACCATATATGAACAGCAATACGTCACTGACAATTGCCTAATGTTTCAGTAATTAATGCGACGCATTATTTTTTCATTAAAATAATATTTATATTGGTCAATATTTCAAGCTGAATCCACCACTGTGCTCTTAAGATAGCGTGCTGCCTTGTCACGCAACGGGCTTGGATTCCATTCCCTGTCGGGACAAGTTCCCTGGATGAGGTTTTATTCGGGTTTTTTCTTCACCTGTAAGGCAAATATCAGAAAACTTCAAGGCCCAAACGGTCCCCGAAAATAATTTGGCCATCAAGACAGGCGAAAGATACAGTGTCTCTGCTTCTTATACAAAACTTTGTCCACCTCATCACCCCTTTATATTTCTACTCGCTTTCATTCACTATCCTCCCACCATAACTTAAACACACGATCGAGAGAAAATTTAACTCTAGCTGTTCCTCTACATCGAACATCTCACTATTCCTTATCCTTCCTTGTTTCAGCCACACGACTCTGGAATTCCTTCCCCTCGTATGTCAAGGACTGCCCGACTCAAAAACAGTTTAAAAAGAAACTCACTACATATTTCCTTAGACAATATAATGTATAACCCTGTTCCATGTTTACTTTTATTGTTTCTTTATATTTTAAACTTTCTTTATCAAGCAATTTACTTTCATCATCATCATCATCATCAAGGACAAATTCGTTTTAGGCCATGTGGCCTGTACGGTAAACCTAGCGAAGATGGTCTTGATCTTTCCACCGATGTTTTGGTCTTCCGTGATCCCTATGTCCAGTTGGGATATATTGTCATGCCAATTTTGGAAGTCTATTTCTTGCCATTCTACTCAGATGAGCAATTTACTTAATCTAATTATAGGTTATTAGGTTATTATTTTTGTTGGGGGCACGCCGTAGCGTAGTGGTTAAGGCACTGAGCTATAAGCCAGAGGGTCGAGGGTTCAAGTCCCGTTGGGGTCAGGATTTTTAAACTGACCCAAACCCTCTGGCGGCACTATGGCCCTGGGGTCGACTCAGCCTCTAACGGAAATGAGTACCAGACGCTTGTTCTGGGGGTAAAGGCGGCCGTCACGCAGGGCTGACATAAAGTGCCGATTGTCTAGAAAAAGTGGGAGCCTTAACCTCCTACTACCCCAAGGGCCTCCGGGCCTGTTGTGGGATCACTTTACTTTTTATTTTGTTGTTATTATTATTATTATTATTATTATTATTATTATTATTATTTCTATTTTTCTTTCTTACCCTTGTCAAATTTATAGTGTGTAGTATATATATATATATATATATATATATATATATATATATATATATATATATATATGGGGCTAATTGGGATTTCCAGATCCTTGATCTGGTCAAAAATCCTGATGGAACTGATATTTAACTTCTTGGGTGAATTTCGGTGAAGTCCGGAGGGTCTAACTTAGCCAAATCCACTCTCCTCACCTCCAAGTTGGGGCCCCTCGGGACCTTCTTAAGATCTTTTAAGATTTTAAGATGCAAAAGAGAGGGTGGGGTGTGGAAAGAAACGGGAAGCTACCACACCTATATATCCCTAGTAAAGCTGCAAACTGGAGAGCTTCAAATACTTGGGTTGTACTATCAGTAGTAACATGAACTGCAGTCAAGAAGTAAAGCAGAGGATAGCAATGGCAAAAGAAGCTTTCAACAAGAAGAGAAGCATTTTCTGCGGACCTTTGGCAAGAGAAATAAGAAAGAGGCTAGTGAAGTGCTTTGTGTGGAGTGTAACATTATATGGTGCGGAGACGTGGACATTACGACGGAATGAGGAAAAGCGACTGGAAGCTTTTGAGATGTGGATATGGAGAAGAATGGAACGTATAAAATGGACAGACAAAGTAAGAAATGAAGATGTGCTAGGCAGAGTGGGTGAAAGAAGAACAATGCTGGAACTCATAAAGAAGAGGAAAAGAAATTGGATTGGCCACTGGCTAAGAAGAAACTGCCTGCTGAAGGATGCTCTAGAAGGAATGGTCAACGGAAAGAAAGTTAGAGGCAGAAAAAGACATCAGATGATAGACAATATTAAAATAAATGGTTTATATGCAGATACAAAAAGGAAAGCTGAGTTAAGGAAAGAGTGGAGAATGCTGAGTTTGCAGTGAAAGACCTGCTCTTCAGCAGAACACTATGAATGAATGAATATATATATATATATATATATATAATGTATCAATCATAATTCTAATTGTATGTATAATTTAACAATGGTGAAGTGGAAGAGAAGACCTTACAGTCTTAACTCCATCAGGTTACTTACTTACTTACTCACTGGCACTATCGAACCGTAGGTTCATGGCCGCGCGGACATAAGCTCTCTATACATCCCTATCCTGAGCTAATGCTTTCCAATCATTCCCTGTATAATCTGCTTCCCTCAAATCATAGTTAATGTTATTCTCCCACCTCATTCTTGGTCTACCAACTGGGCGTTTTCCCTCTGGCTTTCCTACAAGAAGATTCCATGCAAGTCTTTCATTTCCCATACGTGCAACATGTCCTGCCCATCGCAGTCTACGAGACTTAACTGCTCTTATTATATCTGGCTTCCTATAAACACCATGTAGTTCATTGTTATGTAGTCTTCTCCATTCACTAACTCCATCAGGTAAAATAAATAAATTAATTAAATTATGATCATTAACATATTCATTAAGTTTAGGATTAAGGCCTCTCCTGGCGCATCATTATCATTATCATCACATATCATCGGGGCAGTGTAACTCCGCATTCCAGTCGCCCCAACCTCAGAAGTGGGTTACAATAACGCCATGAAAGGAGAGAATACCAGAATGTCCAAATGACAACATGGCGGCATTGAATTCAATAAATAAATAAATATTTCAAGCTGATGTTTTATACATAGGGTCTTTCATATATTACGCAGTTGTTTCTTGTTCTTGTAAGCCCATGTTTCCCTTAACAGAGATTTAGGCGCTCTCCCCCTACAGGGAAGAATTTGAACCATACTAATTTAGTTACACTTGTTTTCGCCACTTTTGAGTGGTCCGTGGTCAGCGTTCCGCCTCATACTGACATTTAGGAAACCAAGGTAGTACTAGGACGGGAAAATTCCGTAAATTTTCCTTAGAGGCCTTTTCATTCAGGCTTAATTATCTTTTACGAGCCTGAAAATATTCAGACTCGGGACCCATGGCTTAAAGTCCCTCCCGGAGGGCTTGCTCCTTGAATTTTTCCGTCCTAAAAAAATCCATCGACCCCGGCCAGGTTTGAACCCGCGACCCTCGGGACCAGAGGCAAAGAGAGTAACCACTAGTACCATAAACAAAACAAAAAAAAAACGCTGTTTACACTTTCTTAAACGTATTATTCGCCAGGAATTAACGTTGCAGAAAAATATAACTGACATATTTACATCATAGCACACCAGAAAATAATTAATAACCTGTAATGGTGTGTTTCATTTTTTCTCCACTAGGGTGCATTCTTACAATATTGCGATTCTATTTGGCAATACATATGATCTGGTTGCAGTGATGAATAAATGAAACATAACCAAACATTTCCGATTTGTTTTCAAACATCGCCGTTTAAATTAAATATATAAATATTTTAAAATAACTATATTTAAATAATGATTTGTGAGTAAACAGATTAATTGCATTCGTTAAATACTCCTAACAAATGCCACTCTTGATTTCCAAATTCTTTAGATAAATTCACTCCTCACTTCGTGAGTCATGAATTTATCGATAATTTGGAAATCACTCGTGTCATTACTTATGAATAGTTTATATGATCTCCAGTGACTCATTTATAAGCATTATGTTGTAAGGAAGGAAATATAGAGTCTATACCAATTACACATCCGCTGATAAAATTCCAGCCCCTTCCTTTGTAGAGTGTGTACTGTATCACGCCATAATATGCATCATATTCTAGTATCAACTAATAAACAGCAAATAAAACTCCTGTCATCCCAACTTCCCTCCTCCTTCTAGCTCTACAGGCCTTTATGAGCCCTAGCTGCTGTTAAGACACTCTTCCGTGCATACCTGTCCAACGCCCTCCTTCTCCATCCCCGGACCCCGAGCTTTCGGAGGTCCTCCTCTACCGTCCATCCATCCATCCATCTGAGCTTCGATCTTCTTCCATCTGGTCTCAGTAGTATAAATCCAGCGCCAAATCTCTCATGTAATCTGTAGGGAAGTAATACAACTCGTGAATTGGACGATTGTTAACCCCTCTCCCGCGCCGCGTTCTCGCCCACTCCATTCAACTCAAGCAGGGAGTTCATCTGCTCCGTACAGTGGGTATATGTGATAGGAGTGGGAATACCGCCTTGATGTTTGTAGCGTGACACGTGAAGCGCACATCGAGTGTCTTTGAAGTAGATACTTTTTTTTTTAAAATTTATCATAAGTAATGCCACAAGTGATTTCCAAATTATCGATAAATTTATCTAGAGAATTTGGAAATCAAGAGTGGCATTTGTTAGGACTATTTAACGAATAAAATTAAGCTGTTTACTCACAAATCATTGTTTAACTATAGTTATTTTAAAATATTTATATATTTAATGTAAACGGCGATGTTTGAAAACAAATCAGAAACGACTGGCACGCTTCATTTCCTTCCTTTGTTCATCACTGCAACCAGATCATACTATTTATTGCCAAAGGAACGCAATATTGTAAGAATGCACTCTAGTGGAGAAAAAATTAAACACACCAAACTGTATATTAATTCATTTCTGATGTCCTATGATGTAAATATGACAATTATATTTTTCTGGAATGTTATTACCTGGGAAAAAATACATTTAAGAAAGTGCAAACAGTGGTTTCTTTTTGGTGGTACAATCAATTGCTACAAATGTGTTTATATTAACTCCCGCATGCGCTATATGTTCGCATTCATGCACTATATATACAATCTGGTAGCCGTATTTCTTGGGGAGCCTGTCTCTGCAAAATAATGCTATGACCTATTCAGAATGTTAAAAAGGAGGTACTTTCTTTATTATGATAAACTTTAGTTGGTAAATTCAAGGTGAAACACGACTGTGATTGGTTGTAAATAAAAAATCATTGAAATGTGATCGGTCATTGACACCCATTTGGGTCATGAGTTAAATAGTCTTTCTAATGACATCAGTTTGGGGCACGCCGTAGCGTAGTGGTTAAGGCACTGAGCTACAAGCCGGAGGGTCGAGGGTTCAAGTCCCGTTGGGGTCAGGATTTTTAAACTGACCCAAACCCTCTGGCGGCACTATGGCCCTGGGGTCGACTCAGCCTCTAACGGAAATGAGTACCAGACGCTTGTTCTGGGGTAAAGGCGGCCGTCACGCAGGGCTGACAACCCGGCTGACATAAAGTGCCGATTGTCTAGAAAAAGTGGGAGCCTTAATCTCCTACTACCCCTAGGGCCTCCGGGCCTGTTGTGGGATCACTTTACTTTACTTTACTTAATGACATCAGTTCTGTATAAATCCTACAACAGATAGAGACGCTATACCGAGTTGTAATCATGGAATATTTCTGAGGATACGATGTACGTAACCTGTAGTTTAGTTCCTTTAGCGATTGAAGCAAAAACGGAACAAATGTCATCATTATCAGGATAATAGCCCAAGTTGTGCCTGCCCTGCCCGCTCTCTATCATGGGCGACCTTCCATCAGTTGAAAATGCCAAGCTTCTTCACATCCTCAACGACTCCATCCAACCATCTAAGCATTGGTCTTCCAGCTGACCTCTTCCATCTGGCATCACCCTCTTAAGTACCTCCTTTACATCCATTCTTTCTACTTGTCCAGGAACAAATTTCACCTGGCGAATATACAATGTAATCCGTTGCCAATAGTATATATTACGATGCGAGGTTAGGAAGTGTTTTTTTACAGAAGCGAGGATTTTTTTTAAAAGCCGAGAGTTCGCTCGGTTTATAATTCCCGAGATTCTGTAAAACACTTCACAAACGTGCGTTGTACATTATTTTTTTTTGCGCGATGGTGTTTTCAAAATAATAAATAACACTAAAGTAATAACACGTTTGTTAGAAATATTTGCGTTCATTATAAACAACTGACTAACGTTAACAGTGTGGGCAACGTTTATTAGTTGAAACTACAGGAGGCCGTGACACCAATCAGTAGTAAAATGGCGGAAACTACGTATTTATTGACTTAGGCTTTCACGGCCGGAGTTACTATGATGATCTTGCAGGAGATTTCCGGGCTGTTGACCATGGTCTTGAGGCTTGTAGTTCCCCAACGTTTCGCCAGAGACTGCGTCCGGCATCCTCAAGGGTTGTCTCAAGAGGATGTCGGACGCAGTCTCTGGCGAAACGTCGGGGAACTACAAGCCTCAAGACCACGGCCAACAGCCCGGAAATCTTCTGCAAGATCATTAAGTATTTATTGTTTTATATTGTTTCAAATAAAGTTCAGTTCATTTAAAATGCAGTGATTTGTTTCATATAATATATATTTACACTACCTTTTGGGTATTTTTTGTATGTACATTGTACGTAGTATACATAGAGGGCAGTGGTTTTACTTCCCGCACGTGGTTTGTAATATGTTATATTACAGTAGCTATAGTTATTTAGGTTGGCAACTCCGAAATGTAGGAAGTTGAACTTTCAATCATGGTCGCCATTGCTGTAAGTACGACAAAATGCATTATCGCGCAAAAAACTATTGTACCTTCCTCAAATCTTATAAAACTCTACGAAAACATTATAAACATTAAATTTTGCTCAGATATTCCAATTTAGGCTTGAGGTTCTTTTTATGATCTTCAATATCTTATCAGACCGCTTCATTAGACTCTCTGATACACGTAAATTAGATACCCGATCCTTTGAGCACAGTGTCCTTTATATCCCTCCTCATCACACTACCTGTTATTCGAAATCTTTTACAGTTTCTCTTGCTAGAACATGGAATTCTCTTCCACCCTATGTCAGAGACTGCCAAACTTTACCATCTTTCAGAAACAAAAAATGGAAAATAAAATTATTAACAGAAACAACTCACTAATATTTTTTGCGCTATAGTGCATTTTGTCGTACTTACAGCAATGGCGACCATGATTGAAAGTTCAACTTCCTACATTTCGGAGTTGCCAACCTAAATAACTATAGCTACTGTAATATAACATATTACAAACCACGTGTGGGAAGTACAATCACTGCTCTCTATGTATACTACGTACAATGTAGGCCTACATACAAAAAGTATCCAAAAGGTAGTGTAAATATATATTATATGAAACAAATTGCTGCATTTTAAATGAATTGAACTTTATTTGAAACAATATAAAACAATAAATACGTATCTGCCGCCATTTTATAACTGCTTGGTGTCACGGCCTGCTGTAGTCTCAACTAATAAACATTGCCCACATTGTTAACGTTAGTCAGTTGTTTATCATGAACGCAAATATTTCCAATAAAGATGTTATTATTTTACTATTATTTATTATTTTGAAAACACCATAAAATAATGTACAGCGCACGTTTGTGAAGTGTTTTACAGAATCTCGGAAACATTTCCTCGCTTCTGAAGAAACCACTTCCCAACCTTGCATCGTAATATACTATTTTTAAACAATTAATAGTTTGTTTTTCCTTTATTTAATAAAGATTGTGTTAAAATGTATCAATAATTTCACTTAGTGCCTTATTCCTTGGTGTATATATTCCTTTATCAGTTTTAATTTTAATTGTATTTATTTTTTATTGTATTATTAGACAAAATTTTTATTATTTTCCAGTTATTATATTATATTAGAGCAAGTTAATTCATTTAAATACTTAGGATATAATCTAACTTATAATGAGGAATGTGATATATCCTTTAAAATACAAAACTATAATAAAGCTTTAAGAATTATCAACCAAGATTTTAAACCATCAAAAGTGCAGAGACACACAAGAATGAAAATCTATAAAATTCTCGCTAGACCCATAATCTGTTATGGCAGTGAAGCTTGGACCATCAGAACTCAGGATGATCGTCATATTACAGCCACGGAGATGAAATTTCTGCGACGAACTGCAGGTTATAGCCTTCTAGACCACCAAAGAAATTCAACAATAGCCAGAGAGTTAAACATCGTACCTATATCTGAATACCTCCAAGAATATAGAAACAATTGGCTAGCCCATAGTCAGCGCATGGATCGTCACAGAATACCAAAACAAATTCTTCACTACATTCCTCGAGGCAGAAGATCTGTGGGTCGACCTTTTCATAGATGGCGGGATACCGTAACGGACCACTGGGCCTAATACTTGAAAGGACGATGATGATGATGATGATTGTCCAGTTTGACAGATAATTAATTGTTTACTATGTACTATTATTGTACATTTTTTGTATTCAAATGTAACATATGTTTGTCCTGGTGAGTGGAAGAGAAAGCCACATGGCCTTAACCCCATAAGGCTAAGTAAATAAATATCTTTAGACCCATGACTCACAGCCTAAAACCCCTTCTGTAGTAAATGTTACATGGATTTTTCCTCCTAAAAAATGCCATCAAGCCCGGCTAAATGTGAACCCGCGACCCTCGGAACCAGATGCAAGAAATTCAACCCCTTGCCCTGAAAACGTAAAATTATAACGTACTGGATAATATAAAATATGGAATATTGCTGTATTTAGGCCTATCTTTATATATATATATATATATATTTCCATGCCCCTAGCCTAAACCAAGCAAGCCCTGATCTCTCTTTAAATCCTAGGTTGAGTGTATGCGATTCTTTTCCCCAAACGTGTTTTAGGTCTCTTTGCAAACACAGTGAGCGTTTTCCTGTACATTCGGCGAAAATATCTTGTTGGTTTATATCTAAGTACCTCCTCCTTATTTTTCTCCACACGTTCTTGCGATTTTTAGTCCCTTTTCCCCATATCCATTTTGGAGTTCTCTCCTAACTTCGTGTGCCCAAAATTTCACATCTGTGCGACCCATATTTGTAAATAATATTGTAAATATCTTACTTTTTGTCTAACAAAGTCCTACTATATATATATATAATCATCATCATCATCCGGTATCATGGCAGCTGCCGCCGTCTTCCGGAAACCAAACGCCATTCCTTTCTATCCATCCATTGATCTTCCTCCATTCCTCTGATATTCATAGCTGCTTGTACCCCTTCTATCCAAGTTTTCTTCGGTCTTCCTCTCTTTCTCCTTTCCATTGAGATCCATTCCATAACAATTTTTGGCAATCTTTGCTCTGGCATTCGTTTGACATGATCATATCACTGCAATCTTTTCTTTTCTATGATGTCTATGATGTCCGGCTCCTCTTGTACACCCATATATAGGCCTATATATAAATAATTCTTATGTACGTGTGTATGTCACTGAAATCTTCCTAAATGACTGGACCGATTTTTATGAATTTTTTTATGTGTGTTTGAGTGGGTCATTGAATAATTGGACAATTGGACCCTCTAAAACCATTAGGTATAAGAGTTCACCTGAAGTGAAACATTTAAAATCGTTCTAGCGGTCACAATTGTCGATGTTTCTCAACGAAACTCAGTATATCCTATTAAAATGACCCGAGGTAGACATTATCAAAAAATGAACGAAATCTGACAATTAGAAGTGGAGGTTTACCTGAAATCCGAAATTAAAAACTGACTAGCAACGGCCATGTTTGGTTCGTCTCAGCGTATACCATACAATTTAATGAAACGTTTAATATATAATTTATTTAGGCGTAGCAACGCATGCAGGGCATTAGCTAGTAATAGTATGTAAAGGCAAAAGAAGAGAAAATGTAGACAGAATTGAAGAGTAACAGGGAATTCTCTTGAGACGATCTTTCACCCCTTGTTCCTAGTAATGATGGAGAGAGCATTGCATGTGTTACACCATTTCCATCATTGGGAATCCCAGAGGAGTAGCTGCCTGCTTACTGTCACAGTACTAACAGGGTCAGGCGGTTATCACAATTATATTTTCATACTTAGGCCTATATTAGAGAATTTCAAAGCAATGAGCTATTGAGGTTGTTTTCATAACAACATATGTTTTAAATATTTTTACACGCTATATATTAGCTTGAGGGAAATTTTGATGAAGTGGCTGAATTCAAATACCTAGGAACAATAATCACAAATAGGAATGAGATGCACAAAGAAATTAAACATAGACTCAATTCTGGAAATACGTGCTATTATGCATTGCAGAGACTTTTGATGTCCCAACTCCTTTCAAAAAACGTTAAACTGAAAATATATAAAACTATTATTCTACCAGTTATATTATATGGGTGCGAAACATGGACTCTTACTTTAAGGGAGGAAAGGAGATTACGAGTATTTGAGAATAAAGTTCTTAGGAAAATTTTTGGACCAAAGAGAGATGAACAGACAGGTGAATGGAGAAGACTACATAACAATGAACTACATGGTCTTTATAGGAAGCCAGATATAATAAGAACAGTTAAGTCTCGTAGACTGCGATGGGCAGGACATGTTGCACGTATGGGGAATGAAAGACGTGCATGGAAGCTTCTTGTAGGAAAGCCAGAGGGAAAAACGCCCAGTTGGTAGGCCAAGAATGAGGTGGGAGAACAACATTAACTAAGATTTGAGGGAAGTAGATTATACAGGGAATGATTGGAAAGCATTAGCTCAGGATAGGGATGTATGGAGAGCTTATGTCCGCGCGGCCATGAACCTTCGGGTTCGATAGTGCCAGTGAGTAAGTAAGTATATATTAGCTTGATCTGTATCTATGTAACGGAAACTTTCAACACGATTTTCACCCACTTAAAAACATTGGATCGTCTTGAAACTTTGTATACTTGTAAAGGACCAATGACAGTACAATAATTTCATAGATGATATATATGTATATAATATGAGGTGAGTGATAAACATATTCTACCTTAATGAATATACCTCATAGTGAGAATTCCTAAAATAAGTAATAATATAGAACCTAATTTTTATATACAAATTTCCTCATTAGAGGATTCCCTCAAGGACAAAGTGATACAGACAATTAATATTTGGAATTGATGAAATTCATTTTGTAAATACATTTCAAAAAATTCAAATTGTAGGCCTAATTGAAGTATATAAAGTAGAAATTTTGTAAATATGGTTTCTTAAAATTTAAATTGGTCCTCTAATGGCAGCGATGGCAATTTTAGAAAGATACACCCTGTCCAAATCTAAGGAATTCCAAAATTTGGCTAAGAATCCTGGTATAGTACCTGTTGCCCCGATCATCAATCCTGTGACAGTTATACTATCTAGTTGGTATTTATCTTTGTAATAGTCAATTGTTGGCTCATATATGGCTTTCTTTTCAGAGTCAACTTCCTCAGGTTGGCCACTATGAGTCTCAAAACGAATTGTGGGATGCGGACAAATCACTTTTTAGTCCATCGTTGTAAGAAATTAATGTTATATATTCTGGTAGCTCAGTTGGTAGAGTGGTGGACTGTAGTTGTTTATAATTTCAGTAATCCATATGTCGCTGGTTCAAATCCGGCCCGGAGGATTTTTTTAGAAGAGTATTACTTTTAGCTCATACTACAATAGTATCGAATTTAAATATATTTACATTTTTAGAAAACCAAACTAAAAAATAAAAAATAAATAATAGTAAAAAAACTAAAACAACACACTTTATTAGAAAACAGAACTAAAAAATGAAAAATAATTTTAATTTCCAACACGCTTGGGATAAAATTAAAGTGGTCAACAAAAATCATCCCCAACACATCTAGAATAAAACTAGAGTTATCTACAATAAAAATAATTCTACCATCAAAAGCGTGGGGTGCTCTATATCAATTAATATATTCGATAATAAACAGATATTGGTAAAAGTACAGTCTCTAAGAAGAAAACGTAAAAACCATAAAAAGCACCCCATGCTTTTGATGGTAAAATTATTTTTTTTTGTAGATAACTCCAGTTTTATTCTAGATGTATTGGAGATGTTTTTTTTTATCACTTTAATTTTATCCCAAACGTGTTGGAAATTAAAATTATTTTTTTTCAATTTTTAGTTCGGTTTTCTAATAAAGCGTGTTGTTTTAGTTTTTTTTAAAACTATTATTTGTTACAGAACTCCTAACTAAGCAAGGTTGTCCACTCTTAAAATGATCTTCATTAAAACAAAGCCATGTGACCTGCTCACTTTACATTGGTTATGGACACCTACAAACGTTGTAGAAGCAATAAGTACGTGAAAAAGTAGTTCCCTTCATTCAATTAAAAATATGTCCTCTGAATATACTTGTTATTCTTCGTGAATGAAAATAATAATATTCAAAACATACAAAATACTCTAAAATATACCTAATCAATAACACTGAGCAACAAAAAATAAACTTTTTTTTGTCTCAGAAAGAAAAATATGTGATTCTGATAGTATTTTTTTCTTACTTACTTACTTACTCACTGGCACTATCGAACCCGTAGGTTCATGGCCGCACGGACATAAGTTCTCCATACATCCCTATCCTGAGCTAATGCTTTCCAATCATTCCCTGTATAATCTACATCCCTCAAATCATAGTTAATGTTGTTTCTCCCACCTCATTCTTGGTCTACCAACTGGGCGTTTTCCTTCTGGCTTTTCCTCCAAGAAGTTTCCATGCACGTCGTTCATTCCCCATACGGGCAACATGTCCTGCCCATCGCAGTCTACGGGACTTAACTCTTCTTATTATATCTGGCTTCCTATAAAGACAAAGGTAGTTCATTGTTATGTAGTCTTCTCCATTCACCTGTCTGTTCATCTCTCTTTGGTCCAAGAAAAAAAAAAAAAAAAATTTTCCTAAGAACTTTATTCTCAAATACTCGTAATCTCCTTTCCTCCCTTAAAGTAAGAGTCCATGTTTCGCACCCATATAATATAACTGGTAGAATAATAGTTTTATATTTTCAGCTTAACATTTTTTGAAAGGAGTTGGGACATCAAAAGTCTCTGCAATGCATAAGAGCATGCATTTCCAGAATTGAGCCTATGTTTAATTTCTTTGTGCATCTCATTCCTATTTGTGATTATTGTTCCTAGGTATTTGAATTCAGCCAATTCCTCAAAATTTCCCTCATTTGTCATTAGCTGTCCATTTCCATTATATAATGTATTTCTACGTGTGACCATATATTTAGTTTTACTGATATTTACTTCCAGTCCTAATTTCTTAGTGTTACTCAATAGTGTGTGCGTGTTGGCCTTTAGTATCTCCTCGCTATCGGCCAGTAGTACTACATCATCAGCATAAACTAACAGCTTATTAATACCATTCAGTTGTAGGCCTTCCTCATTCTCTAAAGATTTAATGGCATGCTCTAGTACAAAATTAAATAGTAGAGGAGATAGTGCATCTCCTTGCTTCAACCCATTCTGGATTTCAAAAGTGTCTGAAAACTGTTTGCCTACACGCACCCTACTCGTTGAGCCATTTAGACACATTCGTATAAGTCTAACCAACTTTTTAGGAATTCCGAACTCCAGCAGGATACTATATAACTTCTCCCTCTTAATTGAATCATATGCTTTTTTGAAGTCTACATATAGTTGATGTACAGTACCATTATATTCCCATTTCTTTTCTAAAATCTGTCTTATACTAAAAATCTGATCTGTTGTAGACCTGTTTCTTCTAAATGCACATTGATGATCTCCTAGAATGTCATCAATATAGGGAGTAAGTCTGCTTACTAATATATTTGTTAGAATTTTGTACGAAGTTGAAAGTAATGAGATGCCCCTATAGTTGTTGCAATCAGTTTTATCTCCTTTCTTATAAATTGGTACGATAATTGATTCCTTCCATTCATCTGGTTTTCTCCTGAATCCAATTATGATATCGGTTTTTCTCCATCACGCAAGGTTTCCGAGAGACAGGAATTTATAATTTCAAACACTTTTAATATTTTCTACATTCGTAACTACACAATATTCGAACATTCGGACTCACCTAGAAAGTAAGAAATGACGATTTTCTGCTATATTTCGCCTGTGGAGCATCCCTCTTGATGGTCCAACAATAATCGGCCAGCATATTAGGATTCCATTTGCCTTGATATCTCTTTTCCATAGCTGAAATCTCCTGAGTTAGCTCGTTTGGTTTTATTTTACAATGGACAAATGGACGAAAAAAGTTTATTAAGAAAATAATTATTTAAATCCATTAATTGAAATTGTAATAAAAAAACTGTGGGTGATGGAGAAATTCCGAATACATATTAGAAAACACGATAAAAAAAACTGTATTAAGTACAACTATTGGTACTCATGAGACAAAAATCATGTTGACCAGTGTTATTACAACTTCAAACAGTTTATTACATATGGGTGATGCACTTGAGTCATGTTTCAGTCGATTCTCATGAAACATATTGACTGAAAGTGTCGAGTCTTCTTGTTGCTGTGTCGTCATCTTCCTGTCAAAAGTGACAGTAATTGTGGCGCGAATGGCGGAAGGATACAATTGGTGTTTGTTGATGTTAGGATCACTCACATTTGTATAAGTCTAACTTTTTAGGAATTCCGAACTCCAGCAGGATACTATATAACTTTTCACTCTTAATTGAATCGTAGGCCTATATATTTTTCAAATCTACATATAGATGATGCACAGTGCCATTATATTACCACTTTTTTTCTCTAAACTCTGTCTTATATTAAAAATCTGATCTGTTGTTGACCTGTTTGTTCTAAATCCATATTGATGATGTGCTATTGTCATAAATATAAGAAGTAAATCTTAATATACAAACTATAGGATAGGCTAAATATTTCTAGTTCTGACTTGATCATTCATCATAATTCAAGGAAATATACCGTAAAACGGGGCTACTTTGACATATTTTTGAAGTTTTTATTATTGAGTTCGTACATCTCAATGATGGATAAATCATATTTGAAGAGAAAAATTATACGCTCAGACCGGGACTTGAACCCGGGACCCTTGGTTCTCTAGACCAAGTGCTCTACCAACTGAGCTACCTGAGCAATTACCGATCTAAACGCAAATCCTTCTCTATATAAATATTTTTGAAGGTTTTTAAGGTCTAACCCGTATGATTTATGCCGAAAAAATTGAATGTATGATTTATTACACCAATTGAACCTTAGACTACAAATCCCATTTGGTACTGTTCTCAAATAAAAATTTAGTTGGACAACAGTGAGTTTTGTTTAGGTCTGTTTTGCCCATGTGCTGGGGCTACTTTGACATCACATTTGTTTTCACTATAATTCAAAGTAGACCCACTGTAGGTACTACTCTGACACCAATTTATCTTTTTATAAATATTTTTATTGTAAACAACCTCACTACAAATGTTTTTATAACTGTAATTTGACAAAATAAACTTAAACTTCTTTATCAATTCTGACGCGCAACAGAACACAAAAATTATATAATTATTGTAGTTAGACAATCAGGAATTAATTAGAAAACATGAATTTTTGAAACAACAGTAGAAAAAAAACAGTTTTTCACATCTCATCTTCGTAGCGTAGTGGTTAAGGCACTGAGCTACAAGCCGGAGGGTCGAGGGTTCAAGTCCCGTTGGGGTCAGGATTTTTAAACTGACCCAAACCCTCTGGCGACACTATGGCCCTGGGGTCGACTCAGCCTCTAACTGAAATGAGTACCAGACGCTTGTTCTGGGGTAAAGGCGACCGTCACGCAGGGCTGACAACCCGGCTGACATAAAGTGCCGATTGTCTATAAAAAGTGGGAGCCTTAACCTCCTACTACCCCAAGGGCCTCCTGAGGCCTGTAGTGGGATCACTTTACTTTACTTTACATCTTCACATAGTTCACATTCATATTGAGAAATGTTCGATCCTCTGTTACACGCACCACAGACCCAGAGCTTGCATCTTACGCAACAAATCCAGTCCTTACCCCTGTAAAACCGAAAATCACAATTTTATCCTTGCTGGCAATTCATTGTTGTTGAAAGTGACACAGATGTGTCTCCAACAATTAACATCCTCTTTTAAAACAACTTAATTATTCGTGCGCCTTCAAGGAAATGTCTACACCATTGAATTGCTGTCAAAATAGCCCAAAACACGCAAGAAATTTGAAATGTCAAAGAAGCCCCAATTCTGTCAAAGTTGCCCCTCGAGTCAAAATAACCCCGTTTTACGGTATTTTGTATTTCTATTTATTCTACTAATAACGATATTAACTCACCTAATTCTGAATTAGTAGCGGAGATGACTGCCACGATGTATTTACAAAACAAGGAATCCACCCATGCTCTTCTCGGAGGTTCTCTTGTTTCCATGTCGGCTTTCACGTACTACTCAAAAGTGTTAGCATTGCATCTGGACACATAATATATTTAAGTTATTTTCAAACTGAAAGTGAAACTACGCACAATAAGGAAGACATATCTGAAGTGCACAGTCAAATCAAGAATATCACAACATTATTCAGAGATAAACTGGAGACCTACTTAGTGATTTTTCTTGACGCGACTGTACTCTCAACATTTGTGTAAGTAGGCCTATTAAGAGAAAGTATAGTGAACTTGAATTTTGTGAAAATACCAATACTGACTGGAATTTCATTTCCTATTGAGTAACACTACGAAATTGGGACTGGAAGTAAACTTCATTAAAACTAAATAGGCTATATGGTCACACATAGAAATACATTATATAATGGAAATGGACAGCTAATGACAAATGAGGGAAATTTTGAGAAAGTGGCTGAATTTAAATGCCTAGGAACAATAATTACTTACTCTTACTTACTCACTGGCACTATCGAACCCGTAGGTTCAAGGCCGCGCGGACGTAAGTTCTCCATACATCCCTATCCTGAGCCGAAGTTTTCCATTCATCCCCTGTATTGTCTACTACCCTCAAATCATAGTTAATGTTATTCCTTCACCTCATTCTTGGTCTACCAACTACGCGTTTTCCCTCTGGTTTTTCTACAAGAAGTTTCCATGCACGTATTTCATTCCCCATACGTGCAACATGTCCTGCCCATCGCAGTCTACGAGACTTAACTGTTCTCATTGTATCTGGCTTCCTATAAAGACCATGTAATTCACTGTTATTCAGTCTTCTCCATTCACCTGTCTGTTCATCTCTCTTTGGTCCAAAAATTTTCCTAAGAACTTTATTCTCAAATACTCGTAATCTCCTTTCCTCCCGTAAAGTAAGAATCCATGTTTCACACCCATATAATATAACTGGTAGAATAATAGTTTTATATATTTTCAGTTTAACGTTTTTTGAAAGGAGTTGGGACATCAAAAGTCTCTGTAATACATAATAGCACGCATTTGTAGAATTGAGTCTATGTTTAATTTCCTTGTGCTTCTCATTCCTATTTGTGATTATTGTTCCTAGGTATTTGAATTCAGACACTTCCTCAAAATTTCCTTAATTTGTCATTAGCTGTCCATTTCCATTATATAATGTATTTCTATATGTGGCCATATATTTTGAGTAACACTACGAAATTGGGACTGGAAGTAAACTTCAATAAGACTAAATATATGTTCACACATATAAATACATTATATAATGGAAATGGACAGCTAATGACAAATACAATTTTTGAAGAAGTGGCTGAATTTAAATACCTAGGTACAATAATCACAAATAAGAATAAGACGCACAAAACAATTAAACATAATATCAATTCTGGAAATGCGTGCTATTATGTAATACAGGTCCACCGCTGTGGTCTCCAGGTAGCGTGCTGCTTGTTACGCAGCGGGTCCGGGTTCGATCCCCGGTCAGGACAGTTTTTCTGGGTGAGGTTTTTATCGGGGTTTTTCCTCACCTGTAAGACAAATGTCAGGAAAACTTTAACGCCCAAACGGTCCCCGAAATCATATGGCCATCATCCTTATCATTATCATCCTTACCGTTATCATTATCATCATCATCCTTCGCCGGTGTGGAAAGCAACGGGAAGCTACCACACCTACAATTCCCTAGTAAAGCTGCAAGAATAGCATGAAAATGCTATGATTGCAGTGAAGAATCTGCCTTCGGGCAGAAATACTATGGATGGATATATATATATATATATATATATAATTTTATTGTAAATTATTTTATAAAATAAGTTAAAATATACCTTCTTAGGTAAGATCCGTCGTCCTCAACTTATAAAATATGTGTTCTTTATGTCTGTAGGCCTTTCAGAACATCCGTTCCATCTTCAGCAGGTCCTTCTTCGCTACAACATCTAGTATGATGGTTGATGCTGCTGGTACTAATGTGGCTATGTCGTGACTAAAGCTTCTTCCTGACGATATCGTATAGTGGGTTGTTTAGTCTGGGAGAGCTTTCATTTATTAAAAGCTTTAGTCACGGCAACACCACATTAGGATCAGCAGCATCAACCATCATACTAGATATTGTAGCGAAGAAGGACCTGCTGAAGATGGAACGGATGTTCTGAAAGGCCTACAGGCATAAAGAATACATATTTTATAAGTTGAGGACGACGGATCTTACCTAAGAAGGTATATTTTAATTTATTTTATTTTATGATTATCCACCTCAACGGTTTTAACAATGAATTGTATTAGTAAATCGTTTTGCTTTAACACTGTCAGAATAATAAAATATTACTATAGACAGAGTTTGTTAATGCATGCACACGAACACTCTCTCACACACATATATGTTATCATTTTCGGTGGCTACTGTAGAATCAATGAAGGTGGATAAACGTTTTTTTAATACAGAGATATTCATAAAGAAGGAACAGACTTCAAACATTTATTTCTTCCAAACTACAAAAAAATAAAAACACGATTCCAACTTTCCTGGAAAGAGAAAAGTTTGAAGTTCCGATCAGGGCCGCATTGGCGTTGTTGCTTGTCATGCTGATTGTTTGTATTAAAATGGTGACACAATAGAACGTTGGCTTGGAAGAGGAGGAGCCGGTGGCCTCCCAGGTCACCAGACCTAATCCCGTGTAATTTTTATCTGTGGGGTTACGTAATGGCCTTCAAGGGTGCTCATCCAGTTCGGACAAAGATAATATTAGAAAATAAACCAATAGAACAAATGGTAAGATATAACTTCCCAGGTTGCGAAATATCATACACAGCGGAAACAGATATAAATAACAAACTAAATAAGTTTAATTATATAACAGAAACACTAAAAAGAATTTTGAAAAATAAAGCCAGGAAAGACTCTATAATGAAATTATACAAGACAATGGCAGTGCCTATTATTACTTATGGATCCGAAACATGGACAGTGACAACACAACAGTCTGCCAGAATACAAGCTGCTGAAATGAGATTCCTCAGACCAATAGCGGGATATCAAAGAACAGACAAAAAACATAACACAGAAATAAGACAACAACTAAAATACAGGAATTAAACACAACAGTAGAGAAATACAGAACAAAACTGGAAAGAACACTTGGCAAAGATGACTGAGAATAGAATACTCAAATGCAGCATACACCTATTCACCATGAGGTAGAAGAAATTTGGGAAGACAAGGAAAGATGTAAAAAAATAAAGAAAGAGCAGCAATTTTGTAGTCGGAACAGGCTAGAAAATAAGCCAAAACCGTGAAGAAGAAGGGGTTACGTAAAAGACCGTGTTGGTATCCCCCCTATGCCTGATACGCTTGAAGATCTGCAACGTCGAATTGTTGAAGCTGTGAATTCGATAACTAGAGACCAGCTGATTCGTGTGTGGAAAGAAATGAGCCACCGTTTTGATATTTGTCGTGTAACACATGGTGCTCATATTGAATGCATAAATAGTGAAATTTGAACTTTTGAAGTTTCCAGGAACGTTGAAATTGTGTTTATATTTTTTGTAGTTTGGAAGAAATAAATGTTTCAAATCTTTCTGAATAGTCCTGTATTTTCAAGAAATCAACCTTCATTCCTTCGAAATTCGCTGAAAATGCTATAATCACTCCACGACAATCACAATGACATAAACCGGCGTAGTTAATGCGTACCTGACACTAGGATATCGCCTTGAATATCTAGTGATACACTTATAACTGACATTTCTTAATTTGTTTCGGACTAAATACCGTGATATGTTTGTGGAACTGATTATCAGATAGAATATAATTTAATTAGTACTATCTTACATTTTTAGGCCGTCTACCTTTTCCAAAACATAAATAACACTGGCCAACATGATTTTTGTCTCATGAGTACCAATAGTTGTACTTAATGCAGTTTTTTTATCGTGTTTTCATATATGTATTCGGAATTTCTCTATCACCTACAGTTTTTTTTATTTCAATTTCAATTAATGGATTTAAATAATTATTTTTTTAATAAACGTTTTTTGTCCATTTTAAAACAAAACCAAATGAGCTAACTCAAATGGTTTCAGCTATGGTAAAGAGATATCAAGGCAAATGGAATCCTTATATGCTGGCCGATTATTGTAGGACCATCAAGAAGGGATGCCTCCACAGGCGAAATATAGCAGAAAATCGTCATTTCTTCCTTTTCTCGGTGAGTCCGAATGTTCGAATATATTGTAGTTAGTTACGCAAGTAGAAAATAATTAATGTGTTTTTTTAAAATTAATAAATTGCCTGTCTCTCGGAAACCATGCGTGATGGAGAAACGCCGATATCATATTTGAATTCAGGAGAAAAAATACTATCAGAATCACATATTTTTCTTTCTCAGACAAAAAAAAAGTTTATTTTTTGTTGATCAGTGTAATATGTGATCATATGTCCTGGCATGACTTCTGTTTCAACGTCCATACTTCGCTACCATACAAAAGAGTTGGAAGAGCCAGTGTTTTATACACTTTTAGTCTTGAATGTTTTTGGACTAACAGTGGCTTGAAGACATAATTTTTTTAACCCTAAAATTCCTTAAAAAAATTTGATATTTTTTGCATTAACATCATTTTCGTCTTCATATTAGATATTGCATCCTATATCTGGTAAAATTATGCATCTGCTCCAAAATGTTATTGTCAAGTACAATTTTACTTCTGACAGGATCTACACCTTGAAATGCCATAATTTTCGTTTTCTCTGTAGATATCTTCAATCCATATTCTTCTGTAATTTTGTTAGTTCGTACAGACCTTTCTGCAGATTATCTTCTGAATTTGCAATTATTATTTGGTCATCTGCAAACAATACGGTGTTTAATTTTGTATTTTCTGATATTATTATTATTATCATTATTATTATTATTATTATTATTATTATTATTAACCATGATTTGAGGGAGGTATATTATATGGACAATAACTGGAAAACATTAGCTCAGGATAGGGATGTATAGAGAGCTTATGTACGTGCGGCCATGAACTCAGGATTCGATAGTCTCAGTGAGTTAGTGATTTCGCGATTTTATTTGCTAAAACAGTTCATGTCGTTATTTCACAATGGGCATCCAAATAATCTTGAAATTACACTTCGAAATTTTAAAAAATCCAAAATTTTGTTTGTCAAATTCATTGAACAGCCAAGAAGCTTAATCCATGGCATTATAGATCAGGATTCGAATCTCGCCGAAACTTGGTAACTAAATGTTGCATTTTTAATGTGTACCGGTCGTACGGTAGATTGAGATGCATAGAATTAGACGATGGAACAAATGGAAAATCAAATAGAATAAAGGAATAACAGAAGGGAGGGAGAGAGAGAGAGGAGAGAGATGAAGAGGAGAGAGAGAGAGGAGAGAGAGAGAGAGAGAGAGAGAGGGAGAGGGAGAGAGAGAGGAGGAGAGAGAGAGGAGAGAGAGAGAAGAGAGAGGAGAGAGAGAGAGAGAGAGAGAGAGAGAGAGAGAGAGAGAGAGAGGTTAGTAGTGAGAAGTGAAATTATCCATGTTAAGAAAAGGGTGTCAAATGTGACAAATCCGACAATGTAAATTGCTCACAATTAGTTACAAAACTTATAATTAATAATACTAATCTTGTATAAGTCAAAATTTCACTTTTCGTTTTATAAAACAGCATGTGTTTTTAAATTTATGTTTTTAGTCACGTGCCTTACAAAATAACGAAACTGAACATTGCATGCCATATGTGATACGCGAACCACTACAAAGAAACAAACTTACAAAAAACTAACATACCGGTAATATTTTCTCTTCCTTGCTTAAACGTAAAATATATTACTTTTTGTTGCACTTTATGCTAGAAATTGGAATCAGTTTTATAATATAAAATTAATTGTTTTTCTTTGCCAGTAAACTAGTATCATAATTTGAATTTTTTTAATGTATTTGCAAAGTGTATTTCATCAATTTCGAAAAGTAATTGTCTATATCAATTTGTCCTTGTGGCAATTCTCTAATAAGGAAAGTTTTATATAATAAAAAAGCTATTATTTTTTAAGATACAAACATGTAATACCGGTATTAAATTAATCATGAATATCTAGATAAAATTAAAAAAAATGGTTATTTTATATTATGTCGCTAATAGTGTTAAAATAATTACAATATAGTGAACATTGAAATTTATATTTGATTTAAATTAGCTTCATAAGAAGAAGAATTTTGAATGAATCGACATTATGATTCATATAATTGTTATATTTGAAATTTCAAATAAGTTCAAGGGCAGACCTTACGACCTTCATAGAAGGCTTATTTTAAAATCTGGTTGCATTGTGTTAATGAAATACATTACAGAATTATTAAGAGTACCTTTCATTTACGTAATTTTTGTTCTCTCAACTGTGACTCGAATTTAAGTTGGAAATTCTTTCGTACACACTCAAGCAAATCACGCTGATCTTTCGTGTGTGAATCACACCTCAAGAAATCGCTGCTTGATATTCATTTGTTCAAGAAGTTTTTTTGCCTTTTAACAATATTGTTCCTACGCCAGTGATACTAGATACCTATGTATTACATTAATTTAAAGTTTATAATTGGTTTTTTAGTGTCTAATGCATAACAAATATTTATTGTCTATACATTTGTAAAGATATGTAGAGTTTCGCTGACTTATGTGAATTAAAAGAGAAAAGAAATGTCGCATATTTATGCGTAGGCGGATTAATCTGTAATCGAAGAGAAGCAAGGAAATGGATATCGGAATGGATTCCAGTGGGAGTGTATTGTGATCGTAGTCCAGATTTATTTGAAATAGCACGTGAAAAACTGTATATTGTTACTTACAATGTCTTCAGGTGTTAATTATTATTTATAAAGTACTTATTGTTCGTTTGTTGTGACTAATAATATTCTTTCAGTGGAATAATAACGTGTTTTAAGTCTAGGTGAACAGCCAAGGAGAGATCAGATTCATGAAGGCATAACCTTGTTTGTGGAGTGATAATAGTGCCATTCGAAAAAAAAAAATAATAATAGACTGGCTTATCGAAGGACCCACAATATGGAGGCAATTGCAAAACACGATTTTAATGCTACTGCAGAAGATGAACTTAGTTTTAGAAAGAATCAAGTGTTAAAGGTTAGTAAATTGTTTTGTATAGGCCTATTGCAGTACATGTAGGTTATGTGCAATTTATATTAATGCTTTTTACTAAGATATTTTACACGATTATATCATTAAAGTACATTTTATGGCATTCATACAAAAATTATATATTTATTTTATTGTTAATAGATCTTAAACATGGAAGATGATATGAATTGGTACAGAGCTGAATTGGAAGGAAAAGAAGGTTTGATACCTAGTAACTACATAGAAATGAAAGGGCATGAGTAAGTACTATCTATTGTTTGCCACTATATTTTATATATATTCTTTTAATGTATGTAGATTGTTATGTTGCACAGAATTCCTGGATGTGGTCGGTTTTATGTCTCACAATTCTACACTTACACTCTTATGCCACTGATGCATTAAACACTTGTAAACACGTTTTGTACTGTTTTGTTAGGTTAGGAAATGGGAAGTTGTTTTACGTCCATTTTTTTAAGCATTTGGGAAAAAATAATATGCATGTAACTGTTTTCTTTAGTTAGAAAATGGCAAGTTAGTTAACGTCCATTTTTTTTTTGCATTTGGAAATTTATTCCCAAAGTTGGTAACGCCAACTGCAGAGCCATCTACTGGAGGCTATATTAACCATTACAGCAACTCGTGCATGTGCACTGCGATTCTGTGGAACTTAGAAAAATTTATCTGAGACATATAACCGACTTTTTCCGAATTCCTTACTCTTTTTGGTTTTCACATATCTGGTCTTTCCACCCAAATCTTGGTCTTCCGAATGGTTGTTTCCTTTATTTATCTCATTTCTAAGTTGTACTTGGTAATCTCTATAAAACCATTCACTTGACATATTCAAATCTTTTGTAACCTCATTTGTTCACTAAATTCCTGAAGTAGTTTAACATCAAACTACTTTCTAATTTCTGTATTTCTAGTTCTATCTGAACTGTTCATTTTTTCTATGCTTCTCAAAAATCTCATCTTTACTATTTTTTGATGGAATTTTGGCTGTTGTACACTTCAGGTCGCAAAAATTTTTCAATTTAATATCTTATTCCACGATGCACTAAACACTTTTAAACACGTTTAAAACATTTTGCAACACTTTTAAACACATTTTAAACATCTTCCAATGTTGCAACAATCTTTTTTTTATATTTATATACAGGGCAAGTCAAAATGTTGTGCAGGTTTTCAGAAATTTATTATGTGAAATGTAATGAACATATAATATTGTGAGACATATTGTATGAAAGGTAAACTCTCAAAGTTTTTTTTTAAATATTCACAGATGTTCTATGTGAGCGCCTTTTGTTACACGACAGATGTCAAGCCGATATTCAATCTCCTGCCAAACTTTCTGTAGCAGTCCGCGGTCGATATCAGCAATGGCTGCTGTGATGCGGGCACGCAGTTCATGCAGTGTTGTTGGAAGTGGTGGTACGTAAACATGATCCTTTACAAGACCCCACATGAAGAAATCACACGGGGTTAGATCTGGTGAACGAGGTGGCCAATGAATGAGTTGTTGATCACCCTGAGATGCACGGCCTATCCAACGTTTGTGGTAAAGCCGTATTCAAATGGTCTCGAACACTGCCATGGTAATGTGGAGGGGCACCATCCAACTGCAGAATGAAATGTGGACTATCCGCTTCAAGCTGCGGAAGGAGCCATTGTTGTAGCATATCAAGGAAAAACATGTCCGTTCACAGTACGTTCATGAAAGAAAAAGGGCCCATAAACCTTTGCATGGGAAATGGCACAAAAGAACATTCACTTTCGGAGAATCGCGTTGATGTTCCAGAGTTGCATGGGGGTTACCAGTTCCCCAAATCCTTACATTGTGTCTATTCACTTTTCCTGAAAGGTGGAAAGTCGCTTCATCACTGTAAACTACCCTCTCATGGAACTCATTCTCTTCCATTAATGCGAGAGAAAATCAACACAGAAGGACGCTCGCAAAGCATAATCGGCGGGTTTTAAGGCTTGAACCAGTTTGCAAGTGGTAGGGTTTCATCTGTAAACGTTTCCGGAGAATCCGCCATACAGTTTTTTGTGGTAGTTGAAGTTCTGTCGCTCCCCGGTAGGTGGATTTCTGTGGACTCCGCACGAAGCATGTGCGAACGCGTTCGACTGTCTCTTCACTCGTCGACGGACGGCCAGTCGATTTTCGTTTACAGATACAGCCTGAATCCCTAAATTGTGTGTACCACTTACGAATGGATCTCCCATCCGGCGGGTCTTTATCGTATCTGGTACGGAAATGTCGTTGAACACTAGTCACAGAGTTGTTTACATGGTAATCAAGCACACAGAAAGACTTCTGATCCCCAGTCAACGCCATTTTCCTTTACTGCTCTGCTGTTGACATCTTGCGGGTGAACGCGGAACTTTAGAAGTGGACAACTAAACTTTGAGAGTTTACCTTTCATGCAATATGTCTCACGATATTATATGTTCATTACATTTCACATAATAAATTTCTGAAAACCTGCACAACATTTTGACTTGCCCTGTATTTACGTAAAACATGGTCGTGCTACATTGCTTACTGCTATTTTCCCTCCTCATCCTATGTTCTTCCAGCGTTGCCACCATCAACAACCCAAAATACTCCAGATGTTGTCAACATCACTTCCACGTTCCCTGGATTTCACCTACGTTAGAGTAATTGATTTGTGTTACAGTAATTGATTTAGGTTTGGTTAGCTTTTAGGTTCCTTACTTTTTATATGTGATTTGATACATAAAATAAATTACCTCTTCATATCTGTCATTCTATGAAAAATTCAAAATATTGGACGGTTACCACGTAAAATCATATTTCCACTAGTTCATTTCGTGTTAATTATACATTTTTAGACAAGTTCTGGGAATTTTGTGTCAATGTTGGTCACACTGATTTCTCGTACATATACCGCCAACTGCTGAAGATTGCATTTATCTACCTGGGATAATTGGAGCACTAGCGCATGCGCACTGCGATTTTATAAAACTTAGAAAAATTTTCGTGCGACCCGAAGTGTAGCATATCCGGAATTTTTACCGCTGTGGTCTCAAAATAGCATGCTGCCTTGTCATGCAGTGGGCCTGGGTTGAATCCCCGGTCGGGACAAGCTTCCGGGGTGAGGTCTTATTAGGGCTTTTTCCTCACCTTTAAGACAAATATCAGGATACTTTAAGGTCCAAATTGTCCCCGAATACCATATGGCTATCATATTCATCTCAGTAGATTAAGTTTAGGACTAAGCCTCTCCTGGCACATTATCATCATCATTGGAGCAGCATAACCCCACCTTACAGATGCCCCAACCCCAGAAATGGGTTACAATGTGCCAGTACCAGGAAAGAATACCAGAAATGTCGAAATGACAAATTGGTAGCACTGCTTGTGCGATAGTGCATTTTGTCGTACTTACCAGCAATGGTGACCATTATTGAAAGTTCAACTTCCTACATTTCGAGGTTGCCAACCTAAATAACTATACTGTAATATTACATTTACACCCACGTGCGGAAAGTAAAACCACTGCCATCTATGTATACTATGCATAATGTATATACAGAAAATATCCAAAAGGTAGCGTTAATATACATTATACAAAACAAATCACTGCATTTTAAATGAACTGAACTTTATTTGAAACAATATAAAACAATAAACACGTACTTGAGGCCATGTTATCAATAATTGTTCTCAAGGCTTCCTATTGTTTCAACTAATAAACATTGCCCACACTGTTAACTTTGGTCAATTGTTTATAATGAACACAAATAACGGGCTTCCAATATAAAACCGGACCGGTCTCACGGAGTTTTGCCCGGCACGCAGTGCTGTCTCTTCCTCCCGCAATTCACCCTGCTTGCCACCCGTCCTTGAACTGTTTCTTACCTTATAGAAAATGCTGGAAAATGTTGTCCTCCCGCACACGTGCTATGGGATCACCTTGGTTTAGACAATGAACACGTGTACACTTGTAAGGTTTGAGTTTTAACAATTTTGTTGCTGTATGTGCAGAAGATACTGAAATCCCAACTTGTTGTACTAATTTCAGTAATGATTTTTGTGGTGAACGTTCCAAATTTTCGCCAATTTCGTCTAATTTTTCTTCGGTGAGAACCGTATGCCTTCGCGTGTGTTTCTTATTTTGTACTGAACCAGTGGTCTCAAATTTAGTCGCAAGATCGTGGATTGTCGATCTGGAAGGAGGTAATTGTCTAGGGAAGTTCCGAATAAATTCCTCGCGAACGCGACGAGCTGATTCGTATTTATAATAACATTTACACACATAAATGTGCTGCTCTAATGTCAGCTGACGTCTCATCTTGTCGAACGATAGTAAACTGACTAGTTCAAGGACGAGCGGCTGGCAGAGTGAAATGCGGACGAGGAGAGAGCGCTGCCTGACGGGTGAAACCCTGTGAGGCCGGTCCGGGTTTATATTGGAAGCCCGGTATTTCCAACAAAGATGTTATTATTTTATTATTATTTATTATTTTGAAAACACCATCGCGCAAAAATAATGTACAACGCACGATTGTGAAGTGTTTTACAGAATCTCAGAAATTAAAAACCTCACTATCACTCGGTTTTTAAACATTTTTCCTTTATTCTGTAAAACCACCTCGCATCGTAATATATATTTCCATATTGTTGTTTATTTAATATCTAATGCTTTTTTTTTGCAGTTGGTATTATGGAAGAATCACAAGAGCAGATGCAGAGAAGCTGCTTTCAAATAAGCATGAAGGAGCGTTCCTAATAAGAGTTAGTGAAAGTTCGCCCGGTGACTTTTCTCTATCTGTAAAGTAAGTGATTCATTTTATCTAATACTGTCCTCCTCTCCATGGCACAACAGACCTAAAAGGCCCTTGACCTCACATCCACGTAAGTTAGATCATCCATCCAGTGTCGAGTTGACATGTCACCATGTTGGGTCCCCCAGCCATTATAGCTGGTTTTCTCAACCGTATCTTTAATATTATTAATATATAATTATTTTTATATAATAAATTTGGGAATTTTTAACATTATGAGGTTTAATTCATAAGAATTTAATGAATTGTGATTTCTTCTTACCTCATACTTGTATGTTTCTTTAAAACACAGCACTGCAGTATCAGCCACCATTGTCACATCCTCAGCTGTTTTCACAACTGTCAATTTTTTTCTTTTTCTGGTAATTATCCAAACTGATAATACAAACATAAACACCAGATGGCAGTTTGGATAATTACCGGCAAAAGAAAAAAAATTGACAGTCGTGAAAACAGCTGAAGATGGTGACGATGGTCGGTGATACTGCAGTGCTGTGTTTTAAAAAAACATAGAAGTATGAGGTAAGAAGAAATCACAATTTATTTAATTCTTATATAATTATTTATTTAACTTTCACAGGGAAATAATTATTTATTTTAAAAAAATATTAAAGGATGTTGTACAAGAGATTGAAGAATTCCAACTAAGATGGTATGGGCATATAATGAGAAGAAGGGACACATAAACAAACAAATAAAGAAGTATTGAAATGGATACCTCCTGGAAAAGGGAAACGTGGTAGACCAAAGCCAATGTGGTTAAAGGGAATTCAAGACAACATGGAGAAGAGAAATATGACAGAAGCAGACACGCAAGACCAGGTAGCATGGAAGAAAAAAAAAATGTATTTTGCTTGAGGATACCTGTGTATATAACAAAACAATCTTGAAGTAAATAATTTATTCATTTTAATGCAGCGGCGTTTGACAATTGTCGTTAGTCTACAATGACTAGAAAAAACAAACAATAACAAGTATAAAAGGTACATCATCTTTTCCCTGGCTTCCCAGCGTCTGTCCATGAAACCGCTGGTTGTTAGGGTTGGGCAAGTTCGGATGTGATCAGCATCCATATCTTCCATAGTGTTGCAGAGGATACATTGTTGAGTTGGTAGAAGACCGAGGCAATGAAGGTGTTTACCTAGACAGTCGTGTCCTGTTGCAGTATGGAATGATGCAACGGCTACTTTTCTAAGCCAATCTGGGAGCATAGTTTATTATTATTCAGATTGTTATAACTGGTATTGTTTATCTAATATTTTATTTTAGGAAGTGATATTTTGAGGTTATTTTAATTAAATTATTTTCAGTCTGTACATCTTACCCCAATATTAATGTTGATTTGTTCTTGAACATGTTTCGATTATATCATAATCATCATCAGCATCTTGCCCAGATTGGTTAGATTTATGTTGCACACACTGGATGTCGATGTCAGCTCCATCCTGTGGTTGGCCAAAGAACCTCCAAGCAAGGTCACGCTCCGTCAGTATTTCAAAATTTGTAGCTCTGTTTTTGTTCTTATGAATATAAATTCGGACACAAAATTATTAAAACAGTTAGAAATACAAAAGAGCTGACTATTTGGGGGGAAAAATCTGTATTCAGAAGAGCAAAAACAGAGTTATGAATTAAAATTCATCGGAGAACATATTGTTTAAACAACTCACCTCATAGGATTCATGCTTCCATGATATCGCGATTTCAAACATAGTCATGTTCATCGTCAGCCATAACTCCGACTGACGAAATTCTTCGGCCGTCAACTATTCTATTGTCGCCATCTTCAGTGCTGCCATCTATGGTTGAATTTATGAACTTCGAAATCAATGTAATTTTGTTAGGGATATCAAAATTCATTGATCTATTTTTGTTTTTCTGAATGTATATTTTTTCCCAAACTGTCAATTCCAAAGGTTTCTGTACTTGTTTTAAAAGTTTAGCTTCTCTTCCAATTTTATGATGTTCTAATAAACTATGTGCAGCAATTGCAGATTTTTCAATTTCACAATTTTTAATATTTCTGAAATGTTCTTTTGTCCGAATTTCCAAATTCCTTTTTGTTTTTCCTATATAAACTTTATTGCAATCTTCACAATTTATTTGATAAAAAAAAAGACTTAATGAATATACTACTCTACAAAATTGCAAAGAAAAGAAAAAATACAAGAAAATTACTTACTATCCTGAAATGCATAGAAAATTTCAAAGAATTTTTGACAAATACAACATTTCTTTGGCACCAATAAATAAATTTAGTCTGGGTAATCTTCTAAGTACCAATAAAAAAGTCAATGTTCCAGACAGTAAGAAATCTGGAATTTATCAAATAAATTGTGAAGATTGCAATAAAGTTTATATAGGAAAAACAAAAATGAATTTGGAAATTCGGACAAAAGAACATTTCAGAAATATTAAAAATTGTGAAATTGAAAAATCTGCAATTGCTGCACATAGTTTATTAGAACATCATAAATTGGAAGAGAAGCTAAACTTTTAAAACAAGTAGAGAAACCTTTGGAATTGACAGTTTGGGAAAAAATATACATTCAGAAAAACAAAAATAGATCAATGAATTTTGATATCCCTAACGAAATTACATTGATTTCAAAGTTCATAAATTCGATCATAGATGGCAGCACTGAAGATGGCGACAATAGAATAGTTGACGGCCGAAGAATTTTGTCAGTCGGAGTTATGGCTGAGGATGAACATGACTTTGTTTGAAATCGCGATATCATGGAAGCATAAATCCTATGAGGTGAGTTGTTTAAACAATATGTTCTCCGATGAATTTTAATGATTATACCTCATAATGTTTACTTCCCAACATTAATTAAATATAGAGTTATAAATTTTGAAATACCGACGGAAATTGACCTTGTTTGGAGGTTCTTTGGCCAATCACAGGATGGAGCTGACATTGACATCCAGGGTGTGCAACATAAATCCAACCAGTCTGGGCAAGATGCTGATGATGATTGATATCCAATCGAAACATGTTCAAGAACAAATCAACATTAATATTGAGGTAAGATGATCAGACTGAAAATAATTTAATTATTGTTTATGTGTTTCCATTTCTATTTCCTTCTGTCTAAGCAGTCCTATTCTTCCCAATCCCCTTCACTTGTCACATTAGTTATTTAAGCACGGAACGCTCAAGCAGTCGGATCATTTAAAATCACAGTACTTGTCGTCTCTCCGTTACTAGCTTCACAATAAATCACAAGTGGCAACATGTAATGAGAAGTGACAAGTGTTCAAGAGCGAACGATGTGGTTACAAGTGCTATTAAGGGTCGAATGTTTGAATGCATTAGACAGTAAAAGGCATTCTCTGCTGACAAAGTTTTATTCAAACACATTTTTCTTACTCAGAAATCTATTCACGCGGTAATAATTGTAAAGCTACCTGACAAGGTACCTTAAGATCGTAGCTCAAGATATATTCTTATGTGAAAATCCCGAAGAGAACCGTTGTAGTTTGAAACTTATCCAAGATGTCGGACCTTGAAGACTTTGATCATGTTTTCGGTATACGCGGAGAAGAGGAATTTGATAGAGTCTACCAAAGAATTCAACTGGAAGAACAGGAGAATCAGCGTAATATTGCGCGTCGCAGACGTGTTTGTATACGGTATTATTTGCGGGATGCAAGCATAAATGCATTCCTCTATAGCAGATGAAAATAACGGAAGTGGTTTTATCGCTGAGAATTCTGGGTAATTTGTTGCCAATATTACGAAAACGTCAACATTCATGCATGACCGGTTAAGGCGGCCGTTAATTCAATCTCAGCTCACCAGTGATTAGAAGTAATTTGAGTAGAGAGTAATGTATTTGCATACGACCCTAAAAGGCAACTGTGATTCTTTGCCCACTGTACACAGCCTTATATTATGTCACGTCTAGTAACAAGCAGTTCCTATATATAATTATTTGGTCTGTAAGTTTGAAAATATTTTAGGATGTAGGAGAAGACTGTACATCCGATCACGTATTGAAATGATTCGTGATGCGTCCACCTGCAGAGATATTTTGAATTACTAATATCGAATATCATGTCACTTATTAAGTTATGTAGGTTTTCCGTGCATATCTCGGTCCCAATTAACACGGATAATTGGGAGTTTGCTGTATATCTTGTTAAAAGTTTCTTTGGGACACAGTATATTTAAGGAAATTCCATCTGAAT
Organism: Diploptera punctata; assembly: GCA_030220185.1. NCBI lineage: Eukaryota > Metazoa > Arthropoda > Insecta > Blattodea > Blaberidae > Diploptera > Diploptera punctata. Next base: position 381,356 of record JASPKZ010007791.1, on the reverse strand, counting down.
CATACGCGACCAATATCCGCTCCATTAATAATAAATATAAATTTCATCATCATCATCACCCAGGGATTAAGCCTGTTGGCTCGTTTCGATTTCATGAAAGCTAGAATTGTTAAAATTGTTCAGACCATCTTCTGTGTGGGCGACCAACGTTTCTCCTTCTGTGCGGTTTATAATTTAGCAATAATTTTGGGAATCTTCCTTCTGGCATTCTATCAATATGTTCTTTCCAGTCGTTCCTATATTTAATTATTCGGTCTGTAAGTTTGAAAATATTTTAGGATGTAGGAGAAGACTGTACATCCGATCACGTATTGAAATGATTCGTGATGCGTCCACCTGCAGAGATATTTTGAATTACTAATATCGAATATCATGTCACTTATTAAGTTATGTAGGTTTTCCGTGCATATCTCGGTCCCAATTAACACGGATAATTGGGAGTTTGCTGTATATCTTTTAAAAGTTTCTTTGGGACACAGTATATTTAAGGAAATTCCATCTGAATCATACGCGACCAATATCCGCTCCATTAATAATAAATATAAATTTCATCATCATCATTACCCAGTGATTAAGCCTGTTGGCTCGTTTCGATTTCATGAAAGCTAGAATTGTTAAAATTGTTCAGACCATCTTCTGTGTGGGTGACCAACATTTCTCCTTCTGTGCGGTTTATAATTTAGCAATAATTTTGGAAATCTTCCTTCTGGCATTCTATCAATATGTTCTTTCCAGTCGTTCCTATATTTAATTATTCGGTCTGTAAGTTTGAAAATATTTAGATCCTTTCTTATATCTTCATTTCTTTTCTTATCCAGCAGAGTATATCCTGCTATGTTTCTTAAAAATCGCATCTCAGCTGCTTCAAATCTTTGTTCTTGTCTTTTAGTGATCGCCCAACATTCTGATCCATACATCAATACAGGAGCAGCCATTACTTTATAAAATGTTTCATTTCTTGTGTTTTTAAGGTTTCTTTTAATAGTGCCACACATTAGATTAAATTTATTTATTTTGTCATTAATATCTTCAATTTTAACATATGATAAATTGAAACCTAGATATTTAAAACTGTTCACCTGCTCTAAAATGTTACTATCAATTACTATTTTTGCTCTTAAGGTATCATGTCCTTTAAATGCTAAAATATTAGTTTTTATTCTTTGAAATTTTTAAATTGTATTTGGCATTTATTTTTTCCAAATTGAAAATAGCTCTTTGTAGATAATCTTCTGAACTGGAAATCACTACTTGATCATCAGCAAATAATATTGTATCCAACAGTTTATTATATTCCAACAATTAGTGTGTATTAGGCATGGGCGGATGCCAGTGTATGCTACGAGGGTGGATCAAATATAAACCGGAATTTGTATCTGGAGGCTCTGGTAGCAAACTGCAAAGGTTGCGGTTTGGAGGAGAAGTTGGTGGGGGTATCTAGAGATACTCCGAAGAGCGCCCGCTTGCTTCAGTACGCCATGAGCGAGCAAGAGGTACACACGGCTGAGCGCAATGCATTACTATTAAGTTTTTTATGAAAGAAGGCACTAAACCTTCTGAAATTTTGAGAAGGCTCCATGCGCAGTTCGGGGAAGCAACCCTTTCGAAGATGCAGGTGTATGATTGGCGCAAAAAAAATTAGCGGGCCGGGATTCAGTGGAAAATGAGCCCCACCAAAGACGGCAACGAACAAGCATCACTGCAGTCAACATTCGTGCTGTACGGGACCTTATTGAGGAGGATCGGCGTGTAACAATTTCTGAAATTGCTTCACATGTTGGAATAAGCTTCGGAAGTGTTCAAGCCATCATCAGTGACGAACTCAAATTCCGAAAATTGTCTGCCACATTCCGAAAATGCAAGGCCACACACTGCTCAGTTGACATAAGAAAAACTGATGAAAATGCATTGGACACCTCTGGAACATCCTCCCTACAGTCCAGATTTGTCACCCTGTGACTACCATTTGTTTGGGCCACTGAAAGAAGACCTGGGAGGAAGGCGGTTTGGCGACAATGCAGCAGTAGAGGGATTCGTGCGCAACTGGCTGACTGCACATCATCCCTCATTCTTCAAGGATGGCATCATAAAGTTGCCAACTCGATGGCAAAAGTGTGTTGGAAATGTAGGAGACTATGTAGAAAAATGAGGTGGTGGTTTTGTATTTTTTTGTTAATTCAATAAAATTGTAAACAATAATTCCGGTTTATATTTGATTCACCCTCGTATAATCGCTTTACACTTTATGAACGTAGATTCTCACTTCATATTGTACTTTTGAGTTGAAATAAGTGCATTTTGTTTTCAGGTGTTCAGATGGTGTACAACATTTTAAAGTTCTTCGTGACGCTCAAGGAAAATTTTTTCTTTGGGTCGTCAAATTTAACAGTTTGAACGAGCTAGTAGAGTATCATCGAACAGCGTCAGTTTCAAGGTCACAGGATGTTAAACTTAGAGATATGGTTCCTGAGGAGGTAAGTCAAATATTATAATTATTTATTTATTTAACTTTCACAGGGAAAAAAAAACACTATGAGGTTTAATTTAAGAATTAAATTAATGTTTTTGTTATATCTAAATTAATATTAGGAAATCAACATTATGAGGTTATATCATTAATAGTGAGTGGAGAACATATTTTTAACGACTTGCCTCATATAATTTCAAATTTCTTTGATACCGGCGGTTTCAGACAATATCTTGTCCCTCTTGGCTTCCATGGAAGCCATGACTGAAGAGGGACAAGATATTGTCTGAAACCGCCGGTATCAAATAAATTTGAAATTATATGAGGCGAGTCGTTAAAAATGTGTTCTCCACTCACTATTAATGTTTTTGTTACCTCACCTCATATCCTTTTTCTTCTAGACTGCAGTTTTGGAGCTTATCTCCGTCATCAGTAGCTTCTGGTCGACCGGTGCTATGTCGTTTCTTGGCAGTTTTCTTCTTACTTCTATCGGTGGACCAATGAACCTCTGGATCAGGTCAAAATTTGTGGGAGTTTTGAAATTCATGAGTTTATCTTTCTTGTTTTTTTTTGGATGTGGATTTTTTCCCAGATCGTGAGTTCTTTTTGTTTATCTGTGTGTTTGATTAGGCTAGCTTCTGTATCGATTAAATGCTTTTCAGACCAAGCATGGGCTGCTACAGCTGACTTGTCCACTTCACCCTTTTTTACATTTCTAAGATCTTCTTTCAATCTGGTTTTTTTAATTTCTTTTTGTTTTTCCTATATAAAGAAATTTAAAAACCAGATTGAAAGAAGATCTTAGAAATGTAAAAAAGGGTGAAGTGGACAAGTCAGCTGTAGCAGCCCATGCTTTGTCTGAAAAACATTTAATCAATACAAAAGCTAGCCTAATAACACACAGATAAACAAAAAGAATTCACTGTCTGGGAAAAAATCCACATCCAAAAAAATAAGAAAGATAAACTCATGAATTTCGAAACTCCCACAAATTTTGACCTGATCCAGAGGTTCATCGGTCCACCGATAGAAGTAAGAAGAAAACCGCCAAGAAACGACATAACACCGGTCGACCAGAGGCTACTGATGATGGAGATAACCTCCGAAACTGCAGTATACAAGAAAAAGGATATGAGGTGAGGTAATAAAAACATTAATTTAATTCAATAATTTATTTATTTATAATCAGGTTCACAATGAAATGAAACACGTTCCTGTGCCCAAAGATTTTCAAATTTTTATCTTCTTTCTCCTCTCTTCTTCCCATTCCAATTCTTTCAGGCCTACTTCCCACATACCTCTTCTTACATCATCCATCCATTTAAATCTAGGTCGACCTCTCTTTCCTTTCCCTGGTGGAATCCATTCCAAAGCTTGTCTTTATTTAAATGTTAAATATTTTAATATTCCATCCATCCATAGTAATTCTGCCCGAAGGCAGGTCCTTCACTGCAATCATACCATTTTCATGCTATGCTTGCAGCTTTACTAGAGAATTGTAGGTGTGGTAGCTTCCCGTTGCTTTCCACAATTTTAATATTGGGCAATATTATTTTTGAAAAGAAAATAAACTTGGGCCTCTGATCTGAACACATACTGGTGTTTAGAACCAGAGGTCTAGGGTTCAGATCCTGAATCAGCGTTAATTTTTCTTTTCAAAAAATAATATTGTCCTGCTTATTATTTTTGTTCTTATTAATTTTTTTGGGAATTGTGTAGTTTGGATCCAGCAATCATCTTGCTCTTGAATGCTTATTGTTTTTAATTATGCAGTTATTGTTAATATTTGCTAATTTTTGATCTTATTCATTTCTTTTGGACATTTTTGACTCAGATCCTGCAACCATATACACATAAATATATATACCATATATACATAAAATTTTCCTGCTGTTTTTGACAACTTGTTTTGTATTTTGTAACTCTCCTTGTTATTTATTTTTGAAATGGAAAAAGCAAGAGAAAGAAATTCATTATATGTTTACAACAGATTAAAATACATATTATATTATATTATTTTTGGTCTGGACATCTTACCTCAATATTAATGTTGATTTGTTCTTGGACATGTTTCAAAACAATTCTGTTTTATCGTCAGCTGGGAATTGAAACAGAATTGTTTTGAAACATGTCCAAGAACAAATCAACATTAATATTGAGGTAAGATGTCCAGACCAAAAATAATATAATTAAAATAACCTCGAAATATAACTTCCTAAAATTAAATACATATTATATTATTTAACCAATATTATATATTATCCCGTTCTTCTTTATTTTTATATTTTTCTATTCTGGAATTGTTGCATAGAATGGGGATCAATATTTTTCAGCTCCTCCTCGTTTCCCGCAATTTACACTTACCTCAATTTTACACCATTTTCCCTTTGGTCCCTTGAAAAGTGTAAATAATACTGTATTTACAATATAAATTATATACTATATCCATCCATAGTAATTCTTCCCGAAGGCAGGTTCTTCACTGCAATCATAGCATTTTCATGCTATGCTTGCAGCTTTACTTGGGAGTGTGGTAGCTTCCCGTTGCTTTCCACACCAGTGAAGGATGATAAGGATGATGATGACGGCCATATGATTTTGGGGACCATTTGGGTCTTAAAGTTTTCCTGACATTTGTCTTACAGGTGAGGAAAAACCTCACCCAGAAAAACTGCCCCGACAGGGGATCGAACCCGGGCCCATTGTGTGACAAGTCAGCATGATACCTCGAGACCACAGCGGTGGACTGAGGCTATATAGGAAAGATAAAAGTAAGGAGTAAAACACAAGTAAGTGGAAGCAATGTTATGCTCAGCTTGGGCACCTTGTGATCACCATCCACATATCCACTAGATGGGGGACCCCTGGGGATAACATTGATTTTGATATATTAGATATTAAATAATTTTTGTTTGTGATTTGTTGCAGTGTTTAGTTCAGGCCTTATATGACTTCACACCGCAGGAGCCTGGAGAATTGGAATTTAGGAGAGGCGATGTAATAACCGTGACGGACCGCTCAGATCAACACTGGTGGCACGGGGAAATAGGTGCACGCAAAGGATTGTTCCCTGCCACTTATGTTACACCTTACCATTCTTAATATGCATCACTCTTACTCATGAACTGAACTTGGAGAGTTGACCAATATGTTGCTTTGTAACGCCCTCCATCAACAGAGGGTTTATAAACTTCTCCAAAATCTTTAATAACTACATCACTTTGCAAACGTAATTGCAATATTTACCCAAATATAAGACAGCCTCAAATTTAAGACTATCCTTCAATTTTCAACAGCCTTTTTAAGATGACAAATAAGGAGAATCTGGAGTCATCGTACCTTATAACTAGAGTTCGGGTGTTAGGCACTTAAAAATTTCTAAATAGGCAGGCAAAAAGGCACTAAAAATCATTAATATAGGCACTCAAAAAATCAAAATAGGCTCTTACAAAAATGGACTACAGCGTAAATTTTTACAGCCTTGCGTTAACCTTTAGAAGACTTGTGGGACATATTTGTCCATAAAATGTAAAGCCTTAAAGGACTTAGTGGACATATTTGTCCATTGATAACATTATTTCTTTGTAAAAGTATAAAAATTCAGAAAATGTTGCAAGGAAGTTATTTGTGGCTCTAACCTATTGTTTTAGATCAAGTATTCATAAAAAAAATAAAATAATAAAACATGTTGTATCTTTTCCACCCCTAATTTTGTATTTAAATTATATCTTTAACCGATCTGGTATTTATTCCTTTTTTAGTACCAGATCCCTCTTTTTGCTTTCCTATCCAGTCTCCCTTGCCTGATCTCTTGTTTTCTTCAACCCTGATGGTATTAGAGTATTTGAGGCCGAAGGGTTAATTTCTGTCTTTCCTATATCTCTTTCTTTTAACCTCGTGGACACTCACCTTGAATGCCCACATAAGCCGCATGTTTAAATGCAGCCCCATTGCACCTTATAGCATAAGCATACAATGAACTCGTGTCATCAGCTACGGCCGGATACATGTAATGAAGAAGAAGAATAAATTTTTCTTTCTTGTTTTTATGATGTGGAATTTTTCCCAAACTGTGAGTTCCTTTTGTTTATCTATTTGTTTAATTAGACTGGCTTTTGATTCAATTAAATGTTTTTCAGACCAAGCATGAGCAGCTACTGCTGACTTTTCCACTTCTCCATTTTTGGCATTTCTAAGATGTTCTTTCACCCTTGTTTTCAAGATTCTTTTTGTTTTTCCAATGTAAAATTTGTCACAATCCCTGCATTTAATCTGATAAATTCCTGATTTGTTTTCTTCTTCAATTTTTTCATTTTTATTGGTTTTAAGCTGAGCAAAACATTTCTTCCACTTACTTGTGTTTTGCACTCTTTTAACTTTATTATCTGACCTCTCTTGGTTAACTCTTGTTTTTTTTCGACCCCGACGCTATTAGGGCATCCGAGGGCTAAGGAGTCTTTCCTTTCTTCCATTTCTTCTTTCCTTTATTTTCTTTTCTTCTCCAGAAAAGCCTGACCAGATGCTATAAGATGGCAGCCCCATCACTGGTCTTGCCTTCCTTTGGCCAGCAACCAATCGAAGGGACTATTATTATGCTTTCAAGTCTTATACGAGAATTTCCTGGAGTCCTATGAAACACTGGAGGGAAAATTTTCTATAGGATCGTAACGGGCCTTGGCCTAATACTTGGAAGGAAGAAGAAGAATTATAATGAGTTAACATGGTAAATATCTTGTTAGTATTTATTTTTAAAAAAATATCTGATATACTACTTACATTATTTTGATAGTCCAGGTCACTCGTTTAGAACTGTCTTTTTGTATGATAGTCCTTGAAGCACCCCGATATACACAACCCAACGTTAATCTTTTCAATCCTGTTTGCATATTATGTTACACGCTAATTCACTACATGTATCATAGGCGTCAGAGTCACTATCAGCGTATAATTCTTTCACAATTTCTTCTTCCGTAACTAATATACGTGAAGCCATTTTTTATATTTTAAAAAACAAACTACAGTCTACAGTTACTAATTCAAGGCTGAATGCTAGTGTGGTTAGTACAAACTTGCTAATGGTTTGACTGCCACAGAAAAAAAAATTGCTGATAACTCTGTCGTCAACAAGACTGGGTACCCGTGTTTATGGTTTGAAAGCAGATTTTTCAAGGCACACGAGTTCACACTATGTCATAAAATTCCCCTTGCAAGAGTACAGTCACCTTCAAATCATAAACTGAACCCATTATAAAGTCAAACCAAAAAATATAGACCTCGCAAAATAAATTTTAACTTTTAATAATAAAATTTTCTATTGTATGTAAAAATAAAACATTTAATTGAATAATACACTCCTTTATGAATTAAATAAAAGTTATTTTATACTTATATCTCTTATAGTTTATCGTAAAAAAAATGTTTGTTAGTATGCGCGCTCTACCATCCATTTAATATCACGGACTGGATTTAAATTCCGTCCAGCAGTTCATGCGGTATTTTTAAATACCCCGGAATATAAAGGTTAAAATAAAATAGTCCGTATTTATTGTTTCCCCTAATGGGAGTGCATTGAGGGGCAAACCATCTACCTGCTAGGTTATTGTCTTATTGCCACTCTTACCCTAAAATATTCTAAGAGAATTTATAAAAAGAATACTTGAAAATTTTATACAATGATATGTGTCATGAAGTTTGTCCATTTCAATTGATTTCATTGAAATACTAAGTTAATTTTGAGAAAAAATGGCAAATAGGCATTGTAAGCTGAAATAGGCATTTCAGGCAAAATGAACTTAATGGAAAACAACTCTAGGGTCGTCGGTATGAACTTATATGAAGTCACTTTTACAATATCTGTAATAAATAACTATAGGCATTTTCCCTAACACCTGGTCTCTACTCATAACTTGTGTTTTATTTGGATATGTTTTGATATATCATGTATACCATCGTCAGCTTTTCAGATTGTTGAATTTTATATTGTCAGCTCCCACTCCATCTTTTGGCTGACTGAAGAACCTGTAAATCATATCTTTTTCCCCGGGAATTTCAAAATTCATAATCTTGTTTTTGTTCTTCTGTATGTAGAAAAAGATTTGATATATGATGAAAGTTAAAAATTAAATTGTACCTGTTGGTAGGTGCCGTCGTCCTCAACTTTGTTAAAATATTGTATATAAAAATTAACTGGAGCACTTTCGGAAGTTATCTTCCATCTTCTGCAGGTTGAGCTTCCGTTATTCGTTGTTGTGTACGGTGATGTATACTCCAACTGTTTGTAGCAGCAACTGACTTGTTTTTGACGATCTCGTATAATGGGTTTGACTGGAATGTGTTCTCATTAAGAAGTGAGTGTTGTTTGTTTCCTTTATAATTTCAAGGTCTTCAAATATATTTATCCCAGCTGGAATGTTTTCTTCGGTGGATTATCATGAGAGTATTTTCACCTCATTTCTTAATGAGAACGCACTCCAGTCAAACCCATTATACGAGATTGTCAAAAACAAGTCAGTTGCTGCTACAAACAGTTGGGGCACCGTACACAACAACGAGTAGCAGAAGCTCAACCTGCAGAAGATGGAAGATAACTTCCGAAAGCGCTCCAGTTAATTTTATATACAATATTTTAACAAAGTTGAGGACGACGGCACCTACAGGTACAATTTAATTTTTAACTTTCATTATATGACTTCACCTCAACGGAATTTGATATGAATTTTACTAATTTGATTTACAAGTTCTTTGGTCAGCCAAAAAATGGAGGGGGAGCCAACATCCAGGGCTGACAATGTAAATTTCAATAGTCTGGAAAACCTGACAATAATATACATAATTTATTGAAACTATATTTGAAGAGAAAAATTATATGCCCAGACTGAGACTCGAACCCAGAACCTTTGGCTTTCCGGGCCAATGCTCTACCGACTGAGCTACTGGGATGAGTTCCAATCTAAAGGCAAATTTTTCTCTTATATACGTTGTAAATTCCTGTGCACCAAATGCTATGAAGCCTTTGTTTCTATCTTTGCAAATGGCGACTTCTTTATTAAGAAGACATTTATTTGGGAATTTTAAATTACATTATATAGCCAGTACGGCTTTTCAAAAAAATATTGAAACTAGTTCAAATAGAACACAACAAGTTATGAGGGAAGATGTTTCCAGTTTCGTCTTATATATTATCAAGAAGAACCTCATAAAGTTATTTCCTAATGTAATTTTTTTTAAATTTGCCAAAATCAGAGTGTCCTCCAAGATGGCTTCCACCTGCCAGCCATTTCCTCCAGTGTTTGCCAACACCTTCTAATCTTCCACCTGGTGGGTAGATTCCTGCACTTACTGGGCCAAAGGCTGCAATGTTTTGGCAAGCCACATGTACTCACTGTAATCCCAGTGCTGCCCCCTGGTACCTATTAGTAACACTGCTTACAAAATATCTGATTAAATTTACTGCTTCTATACAATTTTTTAATTTCATTTACTTATTTTAGGAATTCACGCTATGAGGAATATTCATTTAGGTAAAATTTTTTTTTTTTTTTTTCGATGTTCTTATTATTAATTTCATACATCTCAATGATGGATAAATCATATTTGAAGAGAAAATTTTATCACCTCATATTTTTCTACTTTTTCAAAAATTTAAACTAGTTTTGGAACTTTACACTTCCGTTCCATCATCAATATCCCTGCGACTGTTGTTCTGTTCTCTTGAAGAGCCATCTGCCAACATAGGGAGCGAAAGACAGCTCTTCTAGACAACAGAATAACGGTCGCAGGGATGCCGATGATGGAACAGAAGTATAAAGTTCCATAACTAGTAAGAATTAAATGAATTGTGAATTCTTCTTAACTCTTACTTCTATGATTTTTAAACATCAGCGACCATCGTCACCATCCTCAGCTGTTTTCACGACTGTCAATTTTTTCTTTTGCCGGTAATTATCCAAACTGTCATCTGGTGTTCTTTTGAAGGAATCATTTTCTAAACTGCCATCTGTTGTATTTTTGAAGAACTTTGTAATCAAGTTCATGAACTTCGAGATTCCAGACGAACCGAGCTTGTTTACAAAGTTCTTAAAAAATACAACAGATGACAGTTTAGAAAATGATTCCTTCAAAAGAACACCAGATGGCAGTTTGGATAGTTACCGGCAAAAGAAAAAATTGACAGTAGCGAAAACAGCTGAGAATGGTGACAATGGTCGCTGATACTGCAGTGCTGTGTTTTAAAAAAAACATAGAAGTATGAGGTAAGAAGAATTCATGATTCATTTAATTCTTATTAATAAAACCTCATAATGTTAAAAATTCCCAAATTTATTATATTAAATTCCAAAACTAGTTTAAATTAAAAATATGAGGTGTCTTTGTTCTAGATTCTTTCTACTAAAGCAATTTTTTCCCAGCTTTACTATTGGCTATCATGTTATATTCAATTTCTGCTGTGTATTATTGTCTGTTGGATCTACGATCATTTTGTAGCCAGCAACTGTGTAATATGCAGCATCAAACATTACCTCACCAGTCAGATGCTTTGTAACATACTGTGCAATGTAAAAACATTTATCTTGACCAGGATTATTTCCTAGTCTGCGAATTTAAGATGAGTCATGATTTTTAGATTTCAGAAAAAATTGCTGTCTTACGTTCGGGTAAATACGGTAATTCAAGCCCCAAGTCTGAAATGAAATTATGCAGTCCTATGCTTGAAATAAAACTATGCGTCCCTCAGTATGAAATTAAATTTATTTTAGTACGTTAGAACCTTGTTTATCCGGATATACTTGGTAAGCTATATGATACTTCTTTCTGAATGGTTCCTGTAAGAGAGAAGAAAATGCCATTCTGGCAGTGTCTCCTTTTTTAAACGCTTTATATTAGTTTGACCTGTATCTATGTAACGGAATCTTTCAATGCGATTTTCACCTGCTTAAAATCATTGGATCGACTTGAAACTTTGCATACTTGTAAAGGACCAATGACAATACAATAATTTCGTAATTTTTTCTAAAATCCTGGCCAGAATCATCAGAAAATCAAATAAATAATAGTTTTAAAAAACTAAAACAACACGCTTTATTAGAAAACGAACTAAAAAATGAAAAAAAATTTAATTTCAAACACACTTGGGATAAAATTAAAATGGCCAACAAAAAAATCATCTCCAACACATCTAGAATAACACTAGAGTTATCTACAAAAAAAATAATTTTACCATCAAAAGCGTGGGATGCTCTACATCAATTAATATATTTGATAATAAACAGATATTGGTAAAAGTAAAGTCTCTGAGAAGAAAATGTAAAAACCATAAAAAGCACCCCATGCTTTTGATGGTAAAATTTTTTTTTTTTTGTAGATAACTCTAGTTTTTTTCTAGATGTGTTGGAGATGATTTTTTTGTTGACCACTTTAATTTTATCCCAAGCGTGTTGGAAATTAAAATTCTTTTTAATTTTTTAGTTTGTTTTCTAATAAAGCGTGTTGTTTTAGTTTTTTTAAACTGTTATTTATTTACTTCTTGCAACTGTAAACCATTGCATGCCAAAACCTACCTTCAAAATTTCTCCCAGAAAAGCGTTGTGATGTACCAAGGTCATGTACAAAAAAATTGTTTTTTTTTAACTACAAGACACTAAAATCCAGCGACAAATCTCTCATTTAAACAACAGAGAAGTATTCATAGTTAAATATGGGAAATAGCATTATGAGGTTCTTAATTCATAAATTAATGAGTCATAAAGTTGGTTGAAAATGAGAGAGATGGTTCTCTTAAAAACTAGTTCCCGTGTTTAAGGAAACATAAAATATGAGGTAAGATGTAAAAAATGACTCGTTAATTTACAAACAGAGAAGTAATACAACACCAAATTTGGTGAATTGGATAACCCCCACAATCTGTCCTGCTTCACGCTCCACTCTGCTCTATTCAAGCAGGGAGTCCATCTGCTTTGCACAGTGGGTTGCCATTGCTTGAATTCTGGATTTGATTTCTGTGCCTTGCAGTTAAAAGTGATAACTTTTTGGACATGGTCTTGGTACATCACAACGAATCTCTGGTAGAAATTTCAAGGTATATTTTGACATTCCCCTCTAAGACATTTATCACAAGGAATACATACTTAAAATCTAGGCACTTATGTTACTTCCACCCTGTATAAGGTGAAATATGTATTAACAATTCAATATCTTAAAGATTATTGCAACTCACACTTGGAACAAATTAATTTACAAAAATGAAATCCAAAATTGATCCGGATTAAGGAGGTTCTACTGTATATATCTAGTTTGATCCATATTGTTACAAGATCAAAATAATTTTTTTTTATTATATTATGAAACTTTATGTGTGTTGGAAGCTATAATCATTTACTGAAATGTAATATAAGCACTGCTACAGCACAAGGGATAACATGAATTGGAGCAAATTCTTCAAAAAGGAACCAACCCTTAAATTTGAAATATACGAGTTAATGTATTCACGTAGACTTTAACGGCCGGAGTTGCTATGATGATCTTGAAGAAGATTTTCGGGCTGTAGGCCATAGTCGTGAGGCTTGTAGTTTCCCGACGTTTTGCCAGAGACTGCGTCTGGCATCCTCAAGGGTTGTCTTGAGACTGGCAATTCTGTCCGCTGTCTGTCTTATTTATACGGTCACCGCGATGTGTTCGTAAGTTGTATCTGCCTTCTGATTGGTCAGTGTTAGGGACTTCCATTGCTCCAATGAGATTGCTGTTTGATGGTCTAGTCGACTGTACGTTATATCTGTCTTCTGATTGATCAGCGGTAACGTACAGTCGACTAGACCATCAAACAGCAATCTCATTGGAGCAATGGAAGTCCCTAATGCTGACCAATCAGAAGGCAGATACAACTTACGAACACATCGCGGTGAACGTATAAATAAGACAGACAGCGGACAGAATTGCCAGTCTCAAGACAACCCTTGAGGATGCCAGACGCAGTCTCTGGCGAAACGTCGGGGAACTACAGGCCTCACGGCCACGGCCTACAGCCCGAAAATCTTCTTCGAGATCATACGAGTTAATGTTATATTATTGTTCAAGCGTATACAACTCACACATTCTTATGCCATCTATGAACCAACAGAGAAAACAACAGAATATGCTGCGTTTCTCTTTTTTGCAGAAAGAACTAAGCAACAAAAAATATGCAAAATCTGAGAACTAGAAAAATGTTTGAGTTACCATCTTTCTCATAAAATAAAAATTTGTTATTCTGTTAGTTGAAGTAGCAAGTAAATGTTTTTTAATGAGAAAAATTTACACTTCAATCAGAATTTAACACTTTGTGTCTGGCGCTGGTACTAGTACCATGGCATTTAAATGACACTGAAGCCGGAGAAAATTAAATTCCTCGGCATGCCTGTGCAGGCGGATTTACAGGGGTGTTTTCTGGTAGCAAAATCACTGTAGACCAATGTAATATATCACTATTATTATTGTTGAGAAAAATAGGAATATCTCTTGTTTATTTTTTATTTCACTCACCTCATACTTCATAACTTCTAGCATACCCAGGGTTTCATCACATCCTTTGTGACATTCTCAATGCTGTGTTCACAACTGACGTCTGGCTGCCTTGTATCCTGCAGACTGACCTCCGCGCCATCTGATGGCTGACCAACGAGCTTCCAAATCAGTCCTCTCTCCTTATAACCGGGTATTTCAAAATTCATAGTTGTATTTTCGTTCTTGCATATGTAAATTTTTTCCCAAATTGTGAGTTCCTTCGGTTTTTCCAATTGTTTAAGTAATTTTGTTTTGGTTTCGATTCTAATAAAATAAACAATATTAAAAAACCTCATAGTGTTATTTCCTATCTACATAACTTAAGGAAATACTCTCTTTAATAGTGAGTGGAAAACTTATTTTTAACGACTCACCTCATATAATTTCAAATTTCTTTTATACTGGCGGTTTCAGACAATATCTTGTCCCTCTTCAGTCATGGCTTCCACTGATGAATTTCATCAGCCATGACTGAAGAGGGACAAGATATTGTCTGAAACTGCTGGTATCAAAGAAATTTGAAATTATATGAGGTGAGTCGTTAAAAATATGTTCTCCACTAACTATTAATGATATAACCACATAATGTTTACTTCCCAATGTTAATTTAAATATAATTCTTTTGTTATTAACATTAATTTATGATTAATTGATCCAATTATTTTGATTAAAAGACTAAATTACCTTAGGGATACCCGAGACATTGGGTCCAAATCCCAATTTAGGTGTAAATTTTTCTCTTCAAATTTATTTTTTTCATTCGGTGAGAGGTGATAAATTTAATATTAAACATCAAAATAAATTTAATGACTAATAAACAGTGAAATCTCACATCATACACCATGATCTTCAAGCACAGAACTGCAGTTTCGAGAGGCATCCCTGTCATCTTCAGCCATCTGTATGACTTGCGGTTCTGTGGTTGATCATGGAGTATGAGGTGAGATTTTACAACTCACTGTTTATTAATTATTAACTTGAAAACCTCGTAATGTTATTTCCCATAATTAATTTATCAAATCGAAGTAATTATTTTTATTTGTGAATTTTTTTATTGACATCATCATGTCCATTGCAGGCCTTGACTGCCCCAACTATGCGTCTCCATCCATTCCTATCTTCTACCTTCCTTCTCCATCCCTGGACTCCCATAACCTTCAGATCCTGTTCCACGCTGTCTAGCCATCTGGTAAGAGGTCTTCCAACTTTTCTTTTTTCCTTCTATTTTAGAGAATGTGGCTCTAAAGGCAATATCTGTTTCTTCCAGTCGATGTAAATGGCACAGCCATCTTAACCTTGTAAATTTTATTATTTTGGCTATGTCTCAATATCACCATGTAAGTCATGATTATATCTACTGTGCCATTTGCCGGTCCATAGATTTTCCTTAGAATCTTTCTTTCAAATACCTATAATTTGTTAAAATTAATATTGAGAAGCTAAAGCTATTACTATGATAGAAATAAGTAAATTAATGAACACAATTAAGGGTCGTATGCAAATACATTACTCTCTACTCAAATTACTTCCAATCACTGGTGAGCTGAGATCGAATTAACGGCCGCCTTAACCGATCATGCATGAATGTTGACGTTTTCGTAATATTGGCAACGAATTACCCCGAATTCTCAGCGATAAAACCACTTCCGTTATTTTTGTCTGCTATAGAGGAATGCATTTATGCTTGCATACCGCAAATAATACCGTATACAAACACGTCTGCGACGTGCAATATTACGCCGATTCTCCTGTTCTTCCAGTTGAATTCTTTGGTAGACTTTATCAAATTCCTCTTCTCCGCGCATACCGAAAACATGATCGAAGTCTTCAAGGTCCGACATCTTGGATAAGTTTCAAACTACATCGGTTCCCTTCGGGATTTTCACATAAGTTTATATCTTGAGCTATGATCTTAAGGTACCTTGTCAGGTAGCTTTACAATTATTACCGCGTGAATAGATTTCTGAGTAAGAAAAATGTGTTTGAATAAAATTTTATCAGCAGAGAATGCCTTTTACTGTATAATGCGTTCAAACATTCGACCCTAAATTACACTGGTCGACAGAAATGAACTTTGTTTTCTTTCTCAAGAATAAAAATATGAGATTTTAGAAGTACTTTTCATCCTGAATTTAAATGTCATTTCAGTTTTTTTCTTATCAGGCAAGTGTTTTCTGTGATATTCATTTACATTTTTTATAATTTTTAATAAAATCCATCTAACTCTAACTCATTCTGACTTAACTAGAAAGTGGTAGATAGTGATTTTCGGGCATATTTTGTATCTGGAACATCTCTCTTCTTGGTCCAACAGTAGTCACCCAGCATATTAGAACTCCACTTGCCTTGGTACCTCTTTTCCATGGCTGATGAAAACGCTAAAATCAATTTTTAAAAAGTAGCTGTCACAAAAAAACTGTGCCTGATGCAAAAAATCTGAATTCAGTATGAAAAAATGCTCTAGATTCACTAATCAGATTTCTTGTGAAGAAAACCTTCTCGACCAGTGTTATTGTAAAGAGAAAATTTTTTGCCTGAAGCGGGAATTGAACCCCGAGTAAGGTAAAGGAAGGATTTATGCTTCGATGGGATTGAAGCATGAATTAGCTCAGTGGTCAGAGCGTTAGCATGGAAAGCTAAAGGTTCGGGGTTCGATTCCCAGTTCAGGCAAAAATGTTTCTCTTTACCATTGATTTTAGTTACCGTAAATGTTATCTATTTTCAGAATTTCAAAACAAACAAAAAATAACGGTACTTGAGATCACAATAAGGGTGAAGGCCAAAACACATTCCTCTACTTTTCATAAATGTTAACAAAAGATTACCCTGCCAAGGGATGTATAAAATATTGCAAAATATATAACAGCAGAGTTAAGCGAGTGTACCTCGTCTTCTGAGTTGAAGGCAATTTTAACTGCCGGCGAGTCTACCTCGTGTTTTGAACCGAATGGGTTAGTGGCCAAGTTTCACTTCCATACAGGATAACAGGCCTCAGGAGAGTTTTGTATTTTTGGATTTAGTTTGAAGGCTAAGATATCGACTAGTAATTAATTTTTTTATTACATTTTTTTTTTTTTTGTGACATTTAACTTCAATTGCATTTTTCTCGGTTCAGTTACGTTGTGGCTTGGTTCCTTTTTGCAGAATGTGGTCCAATTTTGAGTAGCATTGAGTTGTAAATATTGTTTCTTTTATATTGACCTAGGCTTTCACGGCTGGAGTTACTATGATGATCTTGTAGATGATTTCCGGGCTGTTGGCCGTGGTCTTGAGGCTTGTAGTTTCCCAACGTTTTGCCAGAGACTGCGTCCGGCATCCTCAAGACAACCCTTGAGGATGCCGGACGCAGTCTCTGGCAAAACATTTGGGGAACTACAAGCCTCAAGACCACGGCCAACAGCCCGGAAATCTTCTTCAAGATCATCATTGTTTCTTTTGTTTATCGTGACAGTGGTTTTAAAAAAAAAAATCAGCTTTTTTAGCAAATGGCAAAGGAATAAATAGAATATCTAGGAGGAAAGTGTCGAAATGTGGTGGAAATTAGACTTTTTGTACATTATTAAAGTTAACACTATTGCTATTAGTAAAGATATGTTCTGCTTAAATGAATTTGTCAAGTTGATTGTGAGTTAGGATGTTTTTTGATTTATAGTATTATTACCGCAGAAAAGCATGCATTATTGTGATGTGTATTAGACTTGACAATTCATTATTAGATGAGCTTACATTTACTTTTATTGAAACTAATTAGAGCTTTATGGGATATGTCCGATAGCACTTTGACGATTGTAGCGCAGTTAAGACACTAATACAATTTTAATAAAATGTCTAAAACTAAGTGAATTCCTCAGTAAGTCAAACTAAAGGTCCAAGTTTGCTGGAATATATCTTTTTGCATCGTGCAAGAATGTAATTTTTGTACTATAATGTTTCAATTAATAAAGCATTAATGATTAAAATAGTTTATTAAATTATTTTTAGTCTGTTCATCTTACCTCAATATTAATGTTGATTTGTTTTTGAACATGTTTCGATTATATGAAAATCATATCACGAAAAAAGCCAGAAGGATGATGATGTTTTTGAACATGTTTCGATTATATGAAAATCATCATTAGCATCTTGTCCAGAATAAATTCACATATCACCCTTGGGTACACAACAAATTCCAAAAGATATTTGAGAAGTCTAATATTAAATTAGTCGCCGTAGCATAGTGGTTAAGCCGGAGGGTCGAGAGTTCAAGTCCCGTTGGGGTCAGGATTTTTAAACTGACCCAAACCCTCTGGCGGCACTATGGCCCTGGGGTCGACTCAGCCTCTAACGAAAATGAGTACCAGACACTTGTTCTGGGGTAAAGGCGGCTGTCATGCAGGGCTGACAACCCGGCTGACATAAATTGCCGATTGTCTAGAAAAAAGTGGGAGCCTTAACCTCCTACTACCCCAAGGGCCTCCGGGTCTGTTGTGGGATCACTTTACTTAATATTAAATTAGCACTGAAAAATAAGTACAGTTTAAATAAACTAATAAAAACCAACAAAAATGAAAAAACAGATAAAAATATAAAATCAGGAATATATCAAATTGAATGTACAGGTTGTGAAAAGATATATATAAATATACATGTATAGGAAAAAAAATAAACCTAAAAATTAGATCCAAAGAGCGCACAAGAAATATTAAAAATGGGGAAATAGAAAAATCTGCAGTTGCTGCTCGTTTGGTTTGAAAAACATAATATAAATTCAGACACTAAATTATTAAAACAGTTAGAAAATACAAAAGAGCTGACTATTTGGGAAAAAATCTATATTCAGAAGAACAGAAACAGAGTTATGAATTTTGAAATACCGACGGAATGTGACCTTGTTTCGAGGTTCTTTGGCCAACCACAGGATGGAGCTGACATCGACATCCAGGGTGTGCAACATAAATCCAACCAGTCTGGGCAAGTCGTTGATGATGATTATGATATAATCGAAACATGTTCAAGAACAAATCAACATTAATATTGAGGTAAGATGAAAAACAGACTAAAAATAATTTAATTAAAATAACCTCAAAATATTTACTAAAATAAAATATTGAAGCTCCAAGTTTGCTGGAATATATCTTTTGGTATCGTGCAGGAATGTAAATTTTCTGAAACTTTAATTTTTTACTATATTGTTTTAATTAATAAAGCATTAATGATAATAATGATTAAAAATAGTATATTACTTAATTTAGGAATTCACACTATGAAGTATATTCATTTAGGTACAATTTTATTACTCACCTCATATTTTTCTTCTTCTTTTTTTAAACTAGTTTCATCTTCAGTATTTTTGTAACCGTTGTTCTGTCGTCTTGAAGAGCTGCCTTTTGCTCCCTCTGTTAGTAGATAGGAAAACCTCAAAATCAGCTCGTTTTCCCCAGGAATTTCAAAGTTCATTAATTTCTCCTTTTTGTTTTTTTAATGAAGATTTTTTCCTAAACAGTGGAGTTCTTATGGGTTTTCTATTTGTTTTAATAATTTAGCCTTCTTTTCGATAAGATGTTTTTCAGACCATGCATCTCAGAAACGTCAAGAAAGGGGAAGTAGAAAAATCTGCAGTGGCTGCCGATGCATGGTCCGAAAAACATCTTATCGAAAAGAAGGCTAAATTATTAAAACAAGAAAGAAAAATGTATTGACTTAGACTTCGGCCGGAGTTGCTATGATAATCTTGAAGAAGATTTCCGGGCTGTTGGCCGTGGTCTCGAGGCTTGTAGTTCCCTGACGTTTTGCCAGAGACTGCGTCTGGCATCCTGAAGACAACCCTTAACGATGCCAGACGCAGTCTCTGGCAAAATGTTGGGGAACTTCAAGCCTCGAGACCACGGTCTACAGCCCGGAAATCTTCTTCAAGATCATCATAAGAAAGAAAAAAATTTTGAAATTCCTGCAAATTCTGACTGGATCTGGGGGTTTCTCAGTCCGCCAACAGAGGGAAGAAGAAGTAGTTGTTCTGATCAACACAACGTCAGTCAACAAGAAAGTACTGAAGATGAAGCCGCCAAGGCTTTGAAATCGCAGTCTAGTTAGAAGACTGGATATGAGGAGAGGTATGAAACATTTTAATTTATCTTAAAAACCTCATAATGTTACTTCCTATTGTATTTTCAAAAGAAAAAAGTAATGTTATATTTGATTTTGATTAATTATTTTAAGGATTTGGCAAATATTTATTGAACTACAGCCCTTGGTGGGCAAGGGCTCCCTCAGCAATCGTCTCCATCCAATCTGTCTTGTGTGGGAGCCTTCCAATTCCTGCCCCCAACTTTCTGGCATTATCCTCTACTCGCTCCATGTCACAAGGGAACCGTCAATTATACCGAAAACATGATCAAAGTTTTCAAGGTCTGACATCTTGATAAAGCAGCAAGGTTTCAAAGTACATCAGTTCCCATCGGGTTGCTCACGATTCATTCTCTGCAAAGTCACCTCGCCAGGTAGCTTAGGAATTTTGACAATTATTATCACATAACAGACTTTTGAGTACACAAAAACGTCTTTGGGTGCAACTTTCTCAGCAGAGAACGACTTTTACGGTCTAATGCATTCACAGATATGACCCTAAGAAGAGATAAAAACTGAATAACAGCAAATAGGATGTGCTTTATGCGCCTTGCAACAGGCTATACAAAGTGGGACCAAAAAAGAAATGAAATTATGGAAGAGGTGGATATAGAACCCATTCTCCACCATATACAAAACTACCAGAACAACTGGAAAGCCCATCTCATAGAATTCCATAAGCCATGATTCGTTACTGTCCTCAGGGCAAAAGATCGCTGGGACGTCCAAAAAGCGCTGGATGGAAAATTCTTCTTTGAGACCGTAAACAGGCCACACGGCCTAATACTTGCATGGATGGTGATGATGTTATAGCAGTTGAGCATTATACTCTGATGTATTAATTTAAATTTTAACACGCAAGTTAAAGATAGAAGGGAACATTTCTGAAACATGTTCCGAAGAATCAATAAATTAAGAGGTGAGATGTCAATTCCAATTTTTTTTTTTATTCATTGAGAATTTTCCTCATCATTGAAGTTTTTCTCCAACCGATCTTAATAATTAACTTCTTCTTTCTTCTCCTTAAACTTAATTTGTACGATTTTCATCCTGTTTATTTCCAAAATCACTCCTCGGAGGAAGACGTATTGGATGTGCAATCACTGTCTATGTCTTTGATCCGAGGCTTGATCCTTGGGACTGCGAACAATGTATAAGATACACCTTGAAGTGGGTTGCTAGCCCGTTTTCATGTCAGGTTTATTATTTGGGGTTTCCTCTCTAGGCCGATTGCCTTCACCCAGCTCCAGAGCTCAGCCTGCCCGTTTTATTTTGGAGTTGTCTCTCCTAGATGGGTTGTCTTGCAGGACTAACGTACCCCATCCACCCGTTTGTCAGTCTACAAGGCAGTAGATGTAGAGTTGCCTCTTCCGTCAGGTACACTATACTGAAGGACTCCTCCGCTGTATCTGCCGTTGAGGTCTTCACCGTAACCCTGGCAAGCGGCCCTCACAAGGTACTGTCAGCTGGGCAAGCTGAACCAAGATTTTTTTTACGAGGTGTTACTCCTCCCCCTCACCGTTTTTCAACCTGGTTTGGGATAGGCTATAGCAGGTTTTAATTGAATCTTCCTAAATCTAAAGAAAATATTTTGATCAGAGAAAACCCTCTTGCTTTTGAACCAATTAACATTCAGCTAAATCTAGAAGAACCAGTTACAAAATCTGAAACTCCCACACTTGTACTAAAAGCTCTAGCGTTAGAAGTTGTGAATAAGAGATATCCACCAGAAGAATGGTTACATGTCTACACAGATGGATCTACTATTGATAACAACTCAGGATCAGGAATTACATGTGCATTATTTTCATTTTATCAACCAGCAGGATACCACACAACAAATTTTGATGCAGAAGTAACGGCTATTCATATTTCGCTCCAACAATTACTATACAGAATAAATAAATTTCAAAATGCGGTCATACTCTTTGATTCTAAGGCAGCAATATATGCAATAAATTCACACAAATTAAAGAGTGCTACAAAATTATTCAACAGCTACAGAAAAGAATTCAATTGCAATGGATACCTGCACATTGTGGCAATTGCTGGAAATGACACTGCTGATTTCCTTCCCAAAAAAGGCTCCAATTTAATTCAGAATACTACTAAAAGCTTAATATTTAATTTTAGGAAGTTATATTTTGAGGTTATTTTAATTATATTATTTTTGGTCTGGACATCTTACCTCAATATTAATGTTGATTTGTTCTTGAACAAATCAACATTAATATTGAGGTAAGATGTCCAGACCAAAAATAATATAATTACTAAAAGCTTACCTTTCACATCCATAAAAAGAATAATTAAAAACAAATATAAAACCAAGACGTATGTAATAAAGCCAAAGACAAAAAATGGAATATTTTAGTAAAGAAGCCAGATATTATTCCAGAAATTCCACATAAAACTACAGTAGCAAAATTTAGACTGCTTACAGAACATGACTATTTCGCCAAACATTTATATAAAAATAGGAATCTACACGAATCCAAATTGTCCTCTATGCAACAAAGACGAAGAAATGAACGAAGAACATCTACAAACCTGTGAAGTATTACCTGTTGGATCCACCATAGAGAAATATTGGAGAGCAAGAACACTAATGGCTTCGGTGCCAAGGCCCAGCATTTGAAAACAACATAATTAACATGAGTTTAAAAATAAATACATAAATGATTATGGACTTACAGATTATCAATTTGTAATACGCATTCACAAATTTCCCCTAATTTAAGTTCTCCATCGTTTTTTGTCCTCTTTGTCTTGATCAGTTACACCAAATTTCCTCATTGAATTCTGAATGTTGTTCTTGGTCTTCCTTTTCTGTTCCTTCTTTCACTTTTCCATATATGGACGGCCTTTGGTAGTCTTCCTTCCTGTACAATATTAGCCCTCTGTGTTCAGTCTCATCCATTATACTTCTTTCTGCATTCATCCATTTTTCTAATTTCTGTCCAATTCTCAAAAAAAAAAAAAATCAATTTCTTATATTTAAATTAATATTGGGAAGTAAACATTATGAGGTTATATCATTAATAGTGAGTGGAGAACATATTTTTATCGACTCACCTCATACAATTTCAAATTTCTTTGATACCGATGGTTTCAGACAATATTTTTACATTGTTAGGTTTTCTTTAATAAAAATTGAATAAATCGTGTATTTTTCTTATCTCATACATCTGTGTTTTTTAACACAACTGCAGTATCAGGAAACATAACTCCCATCATCAGCTGTTGATTCTTCATTATGCTGGGCATTTTCTAAACTGCCATCTGGTGTTGATTTCAAGAAATTTGTAATCAAATTTGGTTCATCTGGAAACTCAAAATTCATGGTTCCAGTATGTTTTTTTTTAATGTATATCTTTTCCCGAATTGTTCATTCCAAAGGTTTAGATAAATGTTTCAAAAGTTTAACTTCTTTTTCAATTCTATGATTGTCTAATAAACTATGTGCTGTTTCCCAATATTCTAGTTCTGTGTTAAAAAACATACATGTATGAGGTAAGATGAATTCACGATTCATTCAATTTTTTAACCAATTCCTTGATGATTATTAAAAAAAGTTACTTTTTAAAAAGTGGAGTTAGAACAGCCTGGTTATAAGCAGGCAAAGTATTGAAATATTGTGTAATAATTAAATTAATGTTTTTATTACCTCACCTCATATCCTTTTTCTTCTAGACTGCAGTTTCGGAGCTTATCTCCATCACCAGTAGCTTCTGGTCGACCGGTGTTATGTCATTTCTTGGCGGTTTTCTTCTTACTTATATCGGTGGACCGATGAATCTCTGGATCAGGTCAAAATTTGCGGGAGTTTCGAAATTCATGAGTTTATCTTTCTTGTTTTTTTGGATGTGGATTTTTTCCCAGACTGTGAGTTCTTTTTGTTTATCTGTGTGTTTGATTAGGTTAGCTTCTGTATTGATTAAATGCTTTTTAGACCAAGCATGGGCTGCTACAGCTGACTTCTCCACTTCACCCTTTTTTACATTTCTAAGGTGTTCTTTCAATCTGGTTTTTAAATTTCTTTTCGTTTTTCTTATATAGATTTTGTCGCAATTCTATATAGGAAAAATGAAAAGAAATTAGAAACCAGATTGAAAGAACACCTTAGAAATGTAAAAAAGGGTGAAGTGGACAAGTCAGCTGTAGCAGCCCATGCTTGGTCTGAAAAACATTTAATCGATACAAAAGCTAACCTAATCAAACACACAGATAAACAAAAAGAACTCACAGTCTGGGAAAAGTCCACATCCAAAAAAAACAAGAAAGATAAACTCATGAATTTCGAAACTTCCGCAAATTTTGACCTGATCCAGAGGTTCATCGGTCCACCGATAGAAGTAAGAAGAAAACCGCCAAGAAACGACATAACACCAGTCGACCAGAGGCTATTGATGATGGAGGTAAGCTCCGAAACTGCAGTATAGAAGAAAAAGGATATGAGGTGAGGTAATAAAAACATCAGTTTAATTCTTAAATTAAACCTCATAGTGTTCTTTCCCTGTGAAAGTTAAATATATTTTGTAATGTTTAATTCATTCTAAGTGACTTAGATGTGCTACAATGACTGCACTTTTAATCCTTCCAAGCTTTACAATGAATTTTAAGATTAATCTCCTAAGTTTTACACATACACCAGTCTTTGGACCAGTACAGAAGACCGTCCAGGTATTGTTTTGGTTTTTGTAGATTAAGAGTGAAGTGTAGGCTGACCATATTTCACTGAGACAAAAACAGGACATGAATACATTCTGTTTTATATAGAGTGATTCAGAAATATGGCTGTATGTTTGATCGCATTTTGTGACGAAAATATTATTATTAAAGGAAATATGATGTTATCATTGGAAAGAGAATCGTTCAAATTACAACAATAGAACAAAACAAAACTAATCACTGCTCACGTGCAGCTTGGCGGGTTGATTTTTGTGGGCTAGCGTCAAACGCCTCCACAATTCTCTTCGTTGTTTCTGCATCCGTGCTAATGCGAGGCCTTCCAGGAGGTTTGATTTTCTGCAACCTTCCCGTTTCCAGCAGTCTTTTCTCCACTTCCCCACAGTCGACGGCTGCAATGCTACATTAAACTCACGTCTTGTGGCCTCACGATCATTAGGATACGTTATTGCTCATGCAGCAATTGTAATTTGCTGTTGCATATTCTACGCCTTTTGACTAATGACGTAAGTTCTACGCTGTTTTGTTTTATTCCATTGTTGTAATTTGAATAATTGCCTTTCCAACGGTAATTTCGTATTTCCTGTAATGGTAATATATTCATCACACAACGCGATCAAACGTTTAAGAAAGTGTAAACAGTGTTTTTTTTTTGTTTATGGTACTAGTGGTTACTCTCCTTGCCTCTGGTCCCGAGGGTCACAGTTTCAAACCCGGCCAGGGTCAATGTATTTTTTTAGGATGGAAAAATCCAAGGAGCAAGTCCTCCGGGAGGGACTTTAAGCCGTGGGTCCCGAGTCTGAAGATTTTCAGATCCTTAAGCTTGAATGAAAAGGCCTCTAAGCAAAATTTACTGAATTTTCCCATCCTAGTACTGCCTTGGTTTCCTAGATGTCAGTATGAGGCAGAACGCTGACCACGGGCCACTGAAATGACATCTATATGAAAACAAGTGTAACTAAATTAGTATGGTTCAAATTCTTCCCTGTAGGGGGAGAGCACCTAAATCTCTGTTAAGGGAAACATGGGCTTACAAGACAAGATTAGGTAGTTTATTTTTTCCTTTCAAAAACTTAAAGTTGAAGATTGGAGTTCGATTCTTGGTTCAGATACAATTTTTTCTAATTTTTATCGGAAATTCTTACATCTCACCTCATAAGACACTGTGATTATCACAGGATCAGTTTCTGAAGGCATTGCTTCTATCCTCAGAAACTGATCAAGTGAAAATTACAGAGTTGTATGAGGTGAGATGTAAAAATAATTTCCAATTACTTTATTCTGTGGGTCGACCTTTTCGGAGATGGCGGGAGACCGTAAAGGCCCACTGGGCCTAATACTTGAAAGGACGATGATGATGATTAATTTATTCATTCATAGTGTTCTGCCCAATAGCAGGTCTTTCACTGCAAACTCAACATTCTCCACTCTTTCCTTAACTCAGCCTTCCTTTTTGTATCTGCATACAATCCATTTATTTTAATAAAGTCTATCATCTGATGTCTTTTCCTGCCTCTAACTTTCTTTCCGTTGACCATCCCTTCTAGGGCATCCGTCAGCAGGCAGTTTCTTCTTAGCCAGTGGCCAATCCAATTTCTTTTCCTCTTCTTTATGAGTTCCAGCATTGTTCTTCCTTCACCCACTCTGTCTAGCACATCTTTATTTTTAATTTTCTCTGTCCATTTTATACATTCCATCCTTCTCCATATCCACATCTCAAAAGCTTCCAGTCGCTTTTCCTCATTCCGTCGTAATGTCCAAGTCTCTGCACCATACAATGCTACACTCCACACAAAGCACTTCACTACCCTCTACCATAATTCTTTTGCCAAAGGTCCGCAGAAAATGCTTCTCTTCTTGTCAAAAGCTTCTTTTGCCATTGCTATCCTCTGCTTTACTTCTTGACCGCAGTTCATGTTACTACTGATAGTACAACCTAAGTATTTGAAGCTGTCCACTTGCTCAATGGCCTCATCTTTAATCCTCATGTTTATCTTCCTTGGTTTCCTTCGTATAATCCTGGCCTTCGTCTTATTTATATTTATCTTCATCCCATAATCCTCGCACTTGTCATTTAGCTCCATCAGCAAATCTTATGCACTTCTTCCTCCCATGTTTACGCTTCCTGTATTGCTGAAGCAAGTCTTCCAGGTAGATGTTGAAAAGAGTAGGTGATAGAGGACATTACTTACTTATTTACTCACTGGCACTATCGAACCCATAGGTTCATGGCCACGCGGACATAAGTCTCCATGCATCCCTATCCTGAGCTAATGCCTTCCAATCATTCCCTATATAATCTACTTCCCTCAAATCATAGTTAATGTTCTCCCACCTCTTTCTTGGTCTAGCAACTAGGTGTTTTCCCTCTGGCTTTCCTTCAAGAAGCTTCCATGCACGTATTTCATTCCCCATACACACAACATGTTCTGCCCAATGCAGTCTACGAGACTTATTGTTCTTATTATATGATAGAAGACATTACGTATATAAATTGTAAATTACCTCATAGTGTTACAGCCCATTACAATTTTTATAGAAATTTTTCCCTTTGCCATTGATTGAAGTACTGTCCTGTTAGCGGTACATATGGTCAGCCTACTGGTGTGGTAATTGTGGTTCCATTTATTGGACCAATCTGGATAATTGTTACATAGCATGATGATGTAAGTTTATACAAACTGACGCAAGATTTAGTGATCTTGATAACAATGTTTTCTGTGTGTTGTAATCAGTGACATTTAATGTATGGTGCTTGAACGTAACTGGGGGAATAGCATTGCATAAAGGACATGATATGCGTTTGTGGTCAAAAGACCCTGTAAATATCAAAATAATAGTGGAAGAAAAGCATCTTGTTCTTCCACTTTCAAGATCCTTATTTTTGGATGAAAGAAAAATAATTATATGTGTCAAATCTCTTTTTTTTTTGCAATATAATTTTTTTACTCAAGTGTTTTTTGACTATGATGTATCTGGACGTAGAAATGAGTATTTTAACATGAGCTTTGCCCTTTTTTTAAAACAGGGTCGAGCGAAAAACTGGTAGGTAGCATGTTTCAGTTTTTAACTTTGAATTCTGTTGACAGAACTAATGAGGTGTATAATTTTTATTGAGTGTGTTAGTTTTTAAGTATGTATTATATTTTTTTTTGCCATTCTTATTTTAGTTAATTTCTTAGTAAATGAAAAAGGGTTCCTTTTTATGTTCATTATAACATTTCTTTTTTTTAGTTCACATTAGTCATGTATTTCTGACAGAGGCGTGGCACAAGCATTTTTTTCTGGCAACATACAAAAAAAAACAAGTCATTATAAACATCTGCTTTATGGATTAAGAGTCGTATGCAAATACATTAGTCTCTACTCAAATTACTTCCAATCACTGGTGAGCTGAGATCGAATTAACGGCCAGCTTACCGGTCACGCATGAAAGTTGACGTTTTCGTAATATTGGCAACGAATTACCCAGAATTCTCAGCGGTAAAACCACTTCCGTTATTTTTGTCTGCTATAGAGGAATGCATTTATGCTTGCATCCCGCAAATAATACCGTATACAAACACGTCTGTATGTGCAATATTATGCCGATTCTCCTGTTCTTCCAGTTGAATTCTTTGGTAGACTCTATCAAATTCCTCTTCTCCGCGTATACCGAAAACATGATCGAAGTCTTCAAGGTCCAACATCTTGGATAAGTTTCAAACTACATCGGTTCCCTTCGGGATTTTCACATAAGTTTATATCTTGAGCTACGATCTTAAGGTACCTTGTCAGGTAGCTTACAATTATTACCGTGTGAATAGATTTCTGAGTAAGCAAAATGTGTTTGGATAAAACTTTATCAGCAGAGAATGCCTTTTACTGTCTAATGCGTTCAAACATTCGACCCTAAGTGTCATAAGTAGAGTCCGGATGTTAGGCACTTAAAAAGTTCAAAATAGGCAGGCAAAAAGGCACTAAAAATCATTAATATAGGCACTAAAAATCAAAATAGGCTCTTACAAAAAATTGACTACAACATAAAATTTTACAGCCTTTCATAAAGATTATAAACATATGCTATCGATAGCATACGAAGATATCAGAGATGATTTTGGAACTTGTTTTGCCTTTTTACAAAGAGCATACTTATGTTCTGCAGTGTGTACGTGTTGCGAAACATGGCACTTCTTCGCGCAATTCACTGAAATTTTACACATTTTGCAAAACAATGTCATTTGAGAATATTTCCGCACCAAATTCTTTCACGAAATTGGTCAGTCTGTGTTTTACTGTTGTTCGTTCTTTAGGCATCGTGAAACAACTATTCTAAAGGTGCTCGCACAACTTTGTCTTTGAAGCACCTGTCTGTGAACGAGGACCACAGACTGAATTCAGTGGTACCAACATAAAAAATAATATTGCCAGTCAATTAAAGGTTTCTATGTAATGATATGTGTCGTGAATTTTGTCCATTTCAATTAATTTTTTTGAAATACTAAGTTAATTTGGAGAAAAATGGCAAATAGGCATTTATAGGCATTATAAGTTGGTTGGTTGGTATCTAATGTCGAGCACTTGATAATGAAATGATTCGCTCTCTTGTACTCCAATATTTAGCAGAAAGGCTGGTCTCTTCTACAAAAGCTGGACAATGGAGGAGATGGTTTCTTTCCATATCTTCATTTAAATTGCAAAAAGGGCATTTAGTATTTCTTTTTCCAAGGCTTCTTGTTTGTATTGGAGTACAATAAACTAGTTGTAACCGTTTAGTAGTAGGCACCACATGTGGTGGTTATGTCACCCATAGAGAGAAAGTAGGTATAGGCCTCAAATACTCTAATACCATCAGGGTCGAAAGAAACAAGAGGTCAGTCAAGGGAGACTGGATAGAAAAGTTGAAAGAGGGAATTGGTATGGGAAGAAGAAGTAATACCAATTCGGTCAAAAAAGAAAAACTCACCAAGCTGACCAGTGCTTATTGGTGAGTAGCCCTTCCCATGCATAAGCATGATTACTAACAGCTGCACCACGAGAAGGTGAGGGATTGGACACTAGGTTACTGTCCAGGTCGGTTCCTTTAAGCCTTCGATGGAAGGAATTAAAGGGTCTCCTCTCTGTTAAAGACAGTAGCCTTTCCGCAGCCTCGTAAAGATTATAAACATATGCTATCGTTAGGATACAAAGATATCAGAGATGATTTTGGAACTTGTTATGCCTTTTTACAAAGAGCATACTTTTGTTTGGCAGTGTGTACGTGCTGCAAAACAATGTCACTTGAGAATATTTCCACACCAAATTCTTTCACGAAATTGGTCAGTCTGTCTTTTACTGTTGTCTGTTCTTTAGGCATCGTGAAACAACTATTGTAAAGGTGGTCGCACAACTTTGTCTTTGAAGCACCTGTCTGTGAACTAGGACTACAGACTGAATTCAGTGTTATCAACATTAAAAATAATATTGTATGTCAATTAAAGGTTTCTATGTAATGATATGTGTCATGAAGTTTGTCCATTTCAATTAATTTAATTGAAATACTTAGTTAATTTGGAGAAAAAATGGCAAATAGGCATTTATAGGCATTGTAAGTTGAAATAGGCATTTATAGGCAAAATGAACTTCATGGAAAACAATTCTAGGGTCGTCGGTATGAACTTATATGAAGTCACTTTTACAATATCTATAATAAATAACTGTAGGCATTTTCCCTAACATCCGGTCTCTAGTCATAAGTAGTGGCTGGATTTTTATATAGTATTGTTCTATGAAATATATACATAAATATGTAACAAAAAAAACACACAAAATACAGGGTGCAGCGTAAGTCAGTTAACCGAAAATGCAAATATATTATTTTCTGTATCTTACAACATCTATACAATAAACAACTACTGAAATTGTGCCCTAGTTAGGAAATTATCTCAAGCAGTGGTGTTTGACATTGTATTCTGATGGTCTCTTATTCAAATCCCAGTTTGAACAGATCTGATTTTTTTATTTGC
The DNA here is from genome assembly GCA_030220185.1 of Diploptera punctata. NCBI lineage: Eukaryota > Metazoa > Arthropoda > Insecta > Blattodea > Blaberidae > Diploptera > Diploptera punctata. Next base: position 350,582 of record JASPKZ010007791.1, on the reverse strand, counting down.
AATCATGTGCAGTGGTTAACCAACTTATACCGCACCTCTATATGATATCAAAATAAATGTTTAATTATTTATTTATTTGTCAGCCACGATAGACTAGTTATGTTACTTGCCTATGGTTCTAAGAGTTGCGGGTTCAAATCTGGCCAGGGTTGATGTATTTTTTTTAGAGTGGATAAATCTGAGGACAAAATCCTCTGGGAGGAACTTTATGCTGTGGGTCCCGAGTCTGAAAATTTTCAGACTTGTAAATGATCCTTAAGCCTGAATACAAATGTCTCTAAGCAAAATTTACGAAATTTTCCCGTCCTAGTACTACTTTGGTTCCATAGATGTCAGTATGAGGTGGAATGCTGACCATGAGCCACTTCAATGACATCTATACGAAAACAAGTGTAACTAATATTTTTATTATTAATTTAACACTTCTCACTGAAGGATAAATTATATTTGAAGAGAAAAATTTTCACCTAGACTGAGACTCGAACCCAGAACCTTTGGCTTTCCGGGCCAAATGCTTTACCAACTGAGCTACCGAGGCGAGTTGCGATCTAGATGCAAATTTTTCTCTTTATACGTTGTAATTCCCTCGTGCCAAATGCTTTGAAACCGTTGCTTCTATCTTTGCATATGGCGGCTTCTTAGTTTAGAACACATTCATTGGGAATTTAACACTACTTTATAAAGCCAGTAGGGCTTCTATTGATGTTTTTATTATTAATTTAACACTTTAAAAGCCAAAGGTGCCAGGTTCGAGTCTCGGTCTAGGCAAACATTTTTCTCTTCAAGTATATAATCTATGAAATTGTCATGCCATGCCATGCCTCTGATTTCTGGAATTGTATCATAAACATTTTCATAGTTAATTTCTCTCTATTGATCATTATTATGAAGAATATGTTCATTGCCAGGAATTATTTACACAATTACAAGTAAACAGAGGATTATGTTAAAACATTTTGCATAATATAGTAAATGGTAAATGGATACAGTTAATTTTATTTGATAAGGAATTTAAACGTAAAACATTATTTGTTAAAAATGCTTAAATAATTTATTTGTTCTTACGTGAAGTTGTTCTACATTATTTTTAACGTAGCTTTAGTCACGACCATGTTTATATACAAATCACAGATACTTCCTATTGTATAAAAATTTGCAACACAATAAATGTCAAACTTATAACATTCTTGAAATTTTGTTTTTGCTAGTGGCTTCTGGTATTGTTGACCCAAGTCATTCTTCCTTGGCTTTCCAAGTTTCCAGTTTTCTTAAAACTAATATTAAGAAGCTAGTTTCTGAAGAAGGAATTATAAATCGTGGTGTGAGACAAGGCTGCCCCCTATCCCCAACACTCTTTGCAATTTATATCAATGAAGTAATATGTTGCTGGAACAAAAAATATAAATTTGGAATAAGAATATCAGAAAATTAAACACCATACTGTTTGCAGATGACCAAATAATAATAGCAAATTCCGAAGATAATCTACAGAAAGGTTTGTATGAACTTAACAAAATTACAGAAGAATATGGTTTGAAGATATCTACAGAAAAAACAAAAATTATGGCATTTCAAGTAGATCCTGTCAGAAGTAAAATTGTACTGGACCATAAAATTTTGGAGCAGGTGAATAATTTTACATATCTAGGATGCAATATCTCATATGAAGAAGAAAAGGATGTAAATGCAAAAATATCTCAATTTTTAAGAATTTTAGTGTTAATAAATTCTATCTTCAAGCCACAGTTAGTCCAAAAGCATTCAAGACTGAAAGTGTATAAAACACTGGCTCTTCCAACTCTTTTGTATGGTAGCGAAGTATGGACGTTGAAACAGAAGGATATACAGAGACTTAGATCTGCTGAAATGAGATATCTTCGGAGGACTGCAGGATACACACTACTAGATCACAAAAAAATGAAGACATCTTAGAAGAATTACACATGGAACCTTTAGAAAACAAAATTTCTGATTATAAGTCAAGATGGATACAACATGTTCATCGAATGGAAGATCACAGAATACCCAAACAAATGTTAAGATATCAACCTGCAGGAAGAAGAAGACCAGGACGTCCACTCAAAAGCCTTTTGGATGGTGTTTCTCTTGAGGCCGAAACAGGTCAACAAATGGCCTAAATTCGTGAATGTACTATGATGATGATGATAACTAACTCTAACTCACTGGCACTATTGAACCCTTAGGTTCATGGCCGCGCAGACATAAGCTCTCCATATATCCCTATCCTGAGCCAATGTTTTCCAATCATCCCTGTATAATCTACTTCCCTCAAATCATAGTTAATATTATTCTCCCACCTCATTCTTGGTCTACCAACTGGGCGTTTTCTCTCTGGTTTTCCTATAAGAAGCTTCCATGCACCTCTTTCATTCCCCATCCGTGCCATATGTCCTGCCTATTGCAGTCTACGAGACTTAACTGTTCTTATTATATCTGACATTATTTCCACAATAAATTAATATTTACAGTGAATGCCTGATTTACAGTTATGTAACGTTGGGTATGCATTTGATTTCGCTACAACTAGGCCTACACGTTGTGTAACTTTTAAGCCGTAACTAGAGTAACTTTAGGTTTTAACCGTTAAGGGTTAAGTTAATTTAAGGTTATTAAACATTTTGCTTGGAATTCAATTTTATGGATGTATATGTATATTTAAAAGTCAGTGGTTAACCCAACTCAGATCGTTGTGGAAGGGGTTTGTGAGTCGAAAAAGGTTGGAAACTGCTGCTTTATTACATTGAATGTGGGACCAAGAGAGTAAGGTAAAGGGAGGATTTATGCTTGGATGCGAATGTAGCCTGAATTAGCTCAGTGGTCAGAGCATCAGCAAGTAAAGTTGAAGGTTCGGGGGGGTAAGTTGTTAGGTTATCTAATCCACCAAGTCAGGAGTTGTATTACTTCCTTGTGGTTTAACTGAGAGATTTAGCGTCGGATTTTAGTGCCTTGTAGTTAAAAGCGGCAGATATTATTTTGGGCATGACCTTAGTACATCACAATGCTTCTCTGCGAGAAATTTCAAGGTAGGTTTTGGCGTGCAATTGTTGACAGTTCCTTTGTGAGATGCTTTATTCTTAGAGTGGTAATGGCTCTAGTCTCTGAGACGTAGATCAGCATTGCCAAATCACTCCTTTATGGATTGTAATTTTCACTTTTAATTTAAATATTTATTCTTCCAAATAATATAATTTACACAACCTGCTATTCTGGCTGCCTTGTTATATTGAAATATATCTTTATTTTACAGTGATCTCCAACTAGTTTTTTCACTTCCCAGATACTTAAAAATCATGACTTACTCAATCATCCTTCCAATTTGCATCTTAATGGAAATTTACTTATGGCCATACTTACTTACTTACTCACTGGCACTATCGAACCCGTAGGTTCATGACCGCGCGGACATAAGCTCTCCATACATCCCTATCCTGAGCTAATGCTTTCCAATCATTCCCTGTATAATCTACTTCCCTCAAATCATAGTTAATGTTGTTCTCCCACCTCATTCTTGGTCTACCAACTGGGCGTTTTCCTTCTGGCTTTCTTACAAGAAGTTTCCATGCACGTCTTTCATTCCCCATACGCGCAACATGTCCTGCCCATCGCACTCTACGAGACTTAACTGTTCTTATTATATCTGGCTTCCTATAAAGACGTTCCTCCTAGGAACATGTCCCTGTGTTTGAGCCTTTGGTATGGGTTCCCTGAAGTAGTCGCCGCCCGGAGAACCGAATGGGGGACTATTTGACCTCCGGGAAATTTTACCCCAGATGAACCCATGTCCGCATTTCTTGACGGTTGTATTTTTACGGTGAAAGATCGTCACTCTTTCGCCCAAGGTACTTTTTTCGTCTGGCTTATCACCTTCGACCAGTCCGGCATGGGTAACCCTATCGGCAGCAATGCTACCGCCGTCATAGCTCTCAGGATCATTTAAGCACGCAAGCCACTCCACCACGACAAGGTAAATATACCATGGAGGGACTTATGGTCATACATTCAGTTTTGTGAGATGATATTTTCGTACGAAATCTTTGACATTTTTTTAAATTGATTATATTTCCATAAAGAGAAAAAGTTGTAAGAAAATTTTCATAATATTATTAACCTGAAGGCTTGCTAGAGTCCCCATTGGATGCCTGCTCACATGATGGATCGGCAGAATGCTCGCCAAATGGAAGGTACTGAGGAAATTAAATACTCGAAGCGAACCAAAACTAGCGGACAGACCAGGTTCCTTAACAATAGTGAAGACAGAAGGGTCTAACGGAAGGAAACTCTGAAATAACTGGACTAGCAAGCCACTTAAGATATATTTTATCAAACTGAATCAGGAACAAAGCGATCTGGATTAATTTAAGAATAATAACCAAAGTGAGTCAAAGGGAAAGAAAAAAAAAATGACATAATATAATGAGAGTTTGAATGTTGGATGTTAACATCATAGAACAATATAATGATGGAAGTTAAAGTAAAAATTGGATATATGTGATATTTCAGATACAAAATAGGTATATGAACCATCCTTTATGAAAATTATATTTTCCTTTACAGTGGTGTTGGACTGCGGTGAGCTGGGCATCTGGTAAGAATGGGTAATGGAAGAGGGGCATAGAAACTTCTTGTAGGAAAACCAGAGGGAAAGCGCCTAGTAGGTAGGCCAAGAAAGAGGTGGGAGAATAGCATTAACCATGAATTGAGGGAAGAAGATTTTACAGGGGATAATTGGAAAACATTAGCTCAAAATAGGGCTGTAGGGAGAGTTTATGTCCGCGCGGTGATGAACCTATAGGTTCGGTAGTGCTAGTGAGTTAATTATATGGGGTTGGAAAGGACATGAGGTCTGAGGGAATGAGAATTTTTTTATATATGTTAGATTTAAGAATTCAAATCTTGGAAGTAAGTTTATAGTAAAGTAAATGATTCTATCTTAAATATATCAATCTTTATGTACCTGATGACGTGATGACTGTAAACCTAAGCAAGATACAGAAGTATTTTCTGAAATACTCCAGGAAAATTTGAATATGGTGCATCTAATGAAAAGTGTTACTTATGGGAGAATTGACAATGAATTACTGTGGACTGTAATATTAATAATTTGTTTCTCCTTATCATTGACTTTTAAAAACTCAAACCACCAATAACTGCTTTATAAATTTCCGTTACACCTACTTCCAGTTACCTACTTTAAGCAGCCATTCTATTATTTAATATGCTATGGATGATAAAAAGGATTGACAAGTGTCATAACCATAAATAAGGCATGATTGCATAATCCAATGTGTTGCACATATTTTTCTTGCAGGAATCTGGATAATTAATTAATTATTTTTTATTGTTATAGATGTGATTATTAAAATTTTTAAAATGTTTTTGCTTTTTTCCATATAATCACTAATTTGATTGTCCAATTACCAATCCTATAATAGCTTCCTTCCGGTTCATTCTTTTCTTAAGAGGAAGGCTCCCAGTGGCAATTTATAACGTGAGTGTATTGTATTTTCATTATATGAGATTATATTTGGTATTATCAATAGTATTATTAGAGCTGATAAGTTTTTAATTTCACTATATTTCCATAATGAATACAATTTTTAGAATAATTTTCATAATATTATAATTAACTTAATATAGAAAGCGTGTCCACGTGGTTAGGGGTGCGGCGTCACGTTTGCATTCCGATGCACAATGTAAAATTAAATGCAAATTATGCTTAATTGAAAATATGTTTTTGCAGGTTTAGTCGTTACTTTACATAAACGTTAAGATGTCGGGAGCTCTGGACGTTCTGAGTTTGAAAGAAGATGATGTTACAAAAATGCTTACAGCAAGCACCCATATTGGAAGTGATAATGTCGATTTCCAAATTGGAACAATATGTATACAAACGTCGACCTGATGGTAAGAATGCTAATTATTTTGTGTAATATTTCAGCCACAGCACTTATGATGTAATGACCACAGTCTCAGGGGCCCTACTTTAGAATACTTCGTCCAATAATTTTCCATACTACATTCATTTAATACTGTTTACTCTATGTTGTTTCTCCGTCTTTACTAACATTTCATACAATTTTAAACATGCAATGATATTTATAATTGGAATCCTGGAAAAAATGTACTATTTGTCACAATCACAGGGCTCATGTTTCCATTAAGCACTGTGAATTTTTTCTAAGTCCAAGGCAGACACCACGCGCATGCACCAACAGGGTTTTTGGATGTGGTAGGTTTTATGTTTCTCACAATTCTACATTTACACTCTTATGCCACTGATGCACTAAACACTTGTAAACACGTTTTGTACTGTTTTAAACATTTTCCAATGATCTTCAAGCTTTGTTTACAATATTTTATATTTATATATTTACGTAAAATATGATCGTGGATACATTACTTTCCCATGTTATTCCAACATTGCCACCATTTGATAATAATTTCAAACCATATTTAGTGTTAGTGTACATAAAATTAGTTCATAGTTCATTAAATAGTACGCATGTAAATTGCTTTGTTACGTTAGGAAATGGGAAGTTGGTTTACGTCCATTTTTTTAAGCATTGGGAATAAATAATATGCATGTAAATTGTTTTCTTTAGTTAGAAAATGGCAAGTTAGTTAACGTCCATTTTTTTTTGCATTTGGAAATTTATTCCCAAAGTTGGTAATGCCGACTGCAGAGCCATCTACCGGAGCCTATATTAACAACTCGTGCATGCGCACTGCGATTATGTGGAACTTATAAGAATTCGTCTGAGACATGTAACCGACTTTTTTTTTCCGGGTTTTTTTTTTCCACATTATTCCCCACCATTTACAACAAATTTTTAATTTTTTCTAACGATTATTTGAACATATTTTTCTATGATGTATAACTATATACGTAACATGAAGATGTGGCAGCCATATTGATTTTTAAGAATATTCTATACAACAACAGTGCATGGTGTCTGCCCGGGACTGCGCTTAATGGAAAGATTATCCTTTCCTTCTTTTGACTACATTTATACCATTTACATAATTCAAGAATCTGCAGAGCACATATATATATATATATATATATATATATATAATTTTTCGGATAAAGTATACTTACCGTCGCAAATAAATTTTTCTAAGTTCTATAGAAACACAGTGCGCATGCGCTAGTGCTCCGTGTAAACTCAGAAAGATAAATGCAACCTCCATCAGTTCGCGGTATATGTATGTGAAATCAGTATGACCAACATTGACACAAAATTCCCAGAACTTGTCTTAATATGTATAGTTATCACGAAATGAACTAGTGGAAATATGATTTTACGTGGTAACCGTCCGATATTTTGAATTTTTCATAGAATAATAGATATGAAGAGGTAATTTATTTTACGTATCAAATCACATTTAAAAAGCAAGAAACCTAAAAGCTAACCAAACCTAAATCAATTACTGTAACACAAATCAGTTGGATATACTTTCCTTTAGGTCCGGAGAAAATTTTTCTAAGTTCTATAGAATCGCAGTGCGCATGCGCTAGTGCTCCAATTATCCCAGGTAGATAAATGCAGCCTCCAGCAGTTGGCGGTGTATATATGTGAAATCAGTATGACCAACATTGACACAAAATTCCCAGAACTTGTCTAAAAATGTATAATTTATTTTACGTATCAAATCACTTTTAAAAAGCAAGGAACCTAAAAGCTAACCAAACCTAAATCAATTACTGTAACACAAATCAGTTACTCTAACGTAGGTGAAATCCAGGGAACGTGGAAGTGATGTTGGCAACATCTGGAGTATTTTGGGTTGTTGATGGTGGCAACGTTGGAACAACATAGGAAGAGGAGGGAAAATAGCAGAAAGGGCGGATTGTTGTTCACTTCAGGTCGCAAAAATTTTTCAATTTAATATCTTATTCCACTGATGCACTAAACACTTTTAAACATGTTAAAAACATTTTGCAACACTTTTAAACACATTTTAAACATCTTCCAATGTTGCAACAATATTTTTTTTATATTTATATATTTACGTAAAACATGGTCGTGCTACATTGCTTACTGCTATTTTCCCTCCGCTTCCTGTGTTGTTCCAGCATTGCCGCCATCAACAACCCAAAATTCTCCAGATGTTGCCAACCATTTCCACGTTCCCTGGATTTCACCTACGTTAGAGTAATTGATTTGTGTTACAGTAATTGATTTAGGTTTGGTTAGCTTTTAGGTTCCTTGCTTTTTAAATGTGATTTGATATGTAAAATAAATTACCTCTTCATACCTGTTATTCTATGAAAAATTCAAAATATCGGACGGTTACCACGTAAAATCATATTTCCACTAGTTCATTTCATGTTATACATTCTTAGACAAGTTCTGGGAATTTTGTGTCAATGTTGGTCATACTAATTTCACATACATATACCGCCAGCTGATGGAGGTTGCATTTATCTTTTTGGGATTACATGGAGCACTAGCGCATGCGCACTGCGATTCTATAGAACTTAGAAGAATTTTCTTGTGATGCTAAGTGTAGCATATTCAGATTTTGTTCTGTCCTACGATGTCAATGAGACACAAAAAAAAATTATTTCTAGCTAGGTAACTCATTTTTCCCAATTTTGAAAATCTCTCTTTATACACTCTCCTGAGAATTTATCATTAATGGTATACATACAATAGATTATGAAATATTTAACATTATAACAGAAAAATGAGCTTTTCAGAAAATATTTATAGGCCTTGAACAAAAAGGACTTTCAAGCCTCTTGTTGTCTACCATATTGGCTCATGTGGTAGCATCCCTGCTGACTGATAGACCCAGGATCAGTGCCTGGCAGGATTGAAAATTTTAATTGCTAAATTAACATAATTGTAAGAACCAAATTTTGATAATTAATTTGCAATGCGAGATGCACTCTGTGTCAGCCTGAACATTGAGCTGGTCCAATTTGAATTCTCGCAACATTAGATATCACATTCCTATTCCCTGGCTGTGTTAATTGAGCACGGCTAGTTTATAAAATGTGGTACACAACACTATGATTTAATGAAAATGAAACCAAATTTCTACCTGATGGATGATTTGCGAATGAGGTTACCTGTTTGTCTCACACGATTTTCCATGCAGCCTTATGCTACTGTTGCACTATACACTTTTAATCACATTTTGTACTATTTTAAACATTTTGGAACCATTAAGTTATGTAGCTAGGAAATAACACTGAGGTTTATTTTAATTTTGTTGAGTTGTTTATTGACTCACCTCATACTTCTTAACTCCCTCGCAGATCTAGATTTCATCACTATTTGTGACATTCTCAATGCTGTTCATGTTCACAACGTTGAGGATGTCACAAATACAGTGACGAAATCTAGATCTGCGAGGGAGTTAAGAAGTATGAGGTGAGTCAAGAAACAACTCAACAAAATTTTGGATCCATTTTATAAACATTTCTTACGATTTTTAATTTATTTAAGTTATATGCCATAGTGTAGTGGTAAACGCACTGTGCTACAAGTCAGAAGGTTGAGGGTTCAAGTCCCGGTGGGGTCAGGATTTTTAAACTGACCAAAACCTTCTGGTGGCACTATGGTCCTGGGGTCGACTCAGCCTCTAATGGAAATGAGTATCAGATGCTTGTTCTGGGGGTAAAGGCGGCTGTCACGCAGGGCTGACAACCTGACTGACATCAAGTGCCGATTGTCTAGAAAAAGTGGGAGCCCTAACCTCCTACTACCACAAGGGCCTCCCGAGGCCTGTAGTGGGATTACTTTACTTTTTTATATAATTATGCGAATATTGTGAATCAAATTGTACAGATGCGTAAATGCCTAATGTAACATCTGCTAGATGGCTCTCAAATTGGTGTTACCAACTTTTGCAAATCATTCCAAACCATATTTCTGGAAATTAACTTCATTTTGTTAGATTCTGATGGGACAAGTTAGTGTACATAAAATTTATTAAATAATATGATTTATCCATCATTGAGATGTATGAAATTAATAATAAAAACATCGAATATGCATGTAATTTGTTTTATTAGGTTTGAAAATGGGAAGTTAGTTTATGTCCAATTTTTTAGCATTTGGGAATTTATTCTCAAAGTTGGTTATGCCGACTTAAGAGCCATCTACCAGAAACTACATTAACCATTCAGCAACTCGCGCATGCGCACTGCGATTCTGTAAAACTTAGAAGAATTCATGTGAGACATAGTACATTTGCTATTACTAATACCTTATTAAATTAATAGTGAGTGGAGAACATATTTTAATCGACTCACCTCATACATTTTCAAACTTCTTTGATACGGACGGTTTCAGACAATATGTCCATCAGTCATGTCTGAAACCGTCGGTATCAAAGAAGTTTGAAAATGTATGAGGTGAGTCGACTAAAATATGTTCTTCACTCACTATTAATGATATAACCTCATAATGTTTACTTCCCGATATTAATTTAAATATACCTTATTAAATATTTACCTAGGTATGCATATTGTCACGTTTATCTCAATGATTGTAGTGCGCATGCTTAAAGATACTTGGGCTCTACTTTATATTAATTTCCACTTGATGTTCTTGTAATTCTGTTGTCATACCTTTATCTTTACCAACACTTTGCGCTTAATGGAAACTGTAGTTGAAGGATAAAGTTTCCATTAAACGCAGTGAGAAATTTTTCTAAGTCCCAAGCAGACACCATGCGTATGAGCCAACAAACGCGAAGCGGTTTACACTATGGAATCATGTGTTGCAGCCAACATATACACGATATTTAACGAACCTACGAACTAACCTAACACAATATAAGTACTCTAACCTATGAAATACCAACTGAAGCTAATCAAACACAAATTAAGCACTCTAACCTGTGAATGCGACACCCAAAAATAAATAGTAAGTTTTGAAAATTTGAAGTACACGCTCTATGTATAACTGTAGGCTTTCACGACCGGCGTCTTGATCCCTATTAGGTTCGTCTTCCGGGCATATAGGCCGTGGTCCAGTCGTTCTTCTACTCGACGTTTCGTCTACTGCTGCGGTAGACATCATCAGGAGATACTGCGTGCTCTCTGTGAACTCCTCAACAGTCGGCTGCAGACTGGCTGGTCGTGGAAACTCCCTCCCTATTTATAGGCACGCCCCTGGTGGAGAGGCGGTTTTCTGTGCGGTCCGTGTTGCATGCTGTTTTGTCCAGGCTGTCGCTAGCAGAAGTCATAGGCTTTGTTGTCGTATTGTGCAGTGCCGGGATCCAGATTTTGTTTATACTTCATGGTTTCTTCTTTTTGTTAAAGGAATTTTTGTTTGTTTATATATTTCAATGGCTTCTCTGTACAGTCTGGTGTAATAATGTGATGTTTGGGACAATACCTGTGTTTCTTCGAATCTTATTATATGGTCTTGGTTGTTCATCCAGTGTTCGCTTTACGGCTGATTTTTTTCCTTGTGTTTTAGTATGCAGTGCATATTGCTGTTCTTGCAATCTGGGTGGGTAACCATTCTTGTTGTTGTGTCGAAATAATAAAATGTCCACAACTGCAAGGGATGGCGATAGATAACAGACGGCAGTTTACTTAAACGGATTTTTTTTTCTCTTGTATCTTTGGCTGGGTGCACTATGTTGGCTGCACTGGAACATATGGTCTTGTGTAGAATATTTGTTAAAATCAATATGGCTGCCATGTCTTCATGTTACGTATGTAGTTAAATATTCCATAGTAATTCTGCCCGAAGGCAGGTCCTTTACTGCAATCATAGCATTTGCATGCTATGCTTGCAGCTTTACTAGGGAATTGAAGGTGTGGTAGCTTCCTGTTGCTTTCCACACCGGTGAACGATGATGATAATGATAGCCATATGATTTCGGGGACCGTTTGGGCCTTAAAGTTTTCCTGACATTTGCCTTACAGGTGAGGAAAAAACCCGATAAAAACATCCAGAAAAACTGCCTCGACTGGGGATTGAACCCAGGCCCGCTGCGTGACAAGACAGCACGCTACCTCGAGACCACAGCGGTGGTAGGAAAATATATTGAAATAATCATTAGAAAAAATGTAAAATTTATTGTAATGTAAATGGGAAATAATTTGAAAATAAAGCCCCTGTTGGCGCATGCACGTGGTGTCTGCCTGGGACTTAGAAAAATTTCTCACTAAGCTTAATGGAAACCAACTGAATTTATAAATTTAAATTATCTTATATTTTTAGTTCCCACGGTAATTTTGTTTAATTTTTTGTTTTTTTTATCTGTTAGCTTGCAAGATGTAATTAATAATACTTAAAAATGTTTTCTTCTTCTTCCTTCCAAGTATTGGGCCAAGACCTGTTACAATCCTATAAAAAATTTTCCCTCCAGCGTTTCATAGGATGGCCCAATGATCTTCGTCCTCTTGGTATATAATTATAAACAGCTTTGGGGATCCGATTTGGAACTCATTCTTTCAATTATATTATTTTTAGTCTGGACATCTTACCTCAATATTAATGTTGATTTGTTCTTGGACATGTTTCAAAACAATTCTGTTTTATCGTCAGCTTGTGTTGCAACATAAATAAAACCAGTCTGGGAAAGCTGACGATAAAACAGAATTGTTTTGAAACATGTCCAAGAACAAATCAACATTAATATTGAGGTAAGATGTCCAGACTAAAAATAATATAATTAAAATAACCTCAAAATATAACTTCCTAAAATTAAATATTCATTCTTTCAAGATGGTGTTTCCAATTTAGTTGGTACCTAAAATTAAACCTCATAGTGATTAATTCCTACAAAAGTTAAATATTAGTTGGTACTTATTCAAAGTTAAAATTGGGAAACACATTATGAGGTTCTTAATTAATAAATTAATGAGTCATTTTAACATCTTACCTCATATTTCATGTTTTATCAAACACGGTAACTATAGTTTTCAAATGATCTTGTCATCCATTTTCAACTACCATTATGACTACCGGATATTCGTTGGAATCTCCCTCTATAACGTTGCCATCTGGTGTTGATTTGACGAACTTCGAGATATCGTTGCCATCTGGTATTGATTTGATGAACTTCGAGATGAGGTCACGTTCATCCGGAATGTCGAAATTCATAGATTTAAATTTGTTCTTCTGTATAAATATTTTCTCCCAAAACATTTGGAAAAACCTTTGGATTTGACAGTTTGGGAGAAAATATTTATACAGAAGAACAAATTTAAATCTATGAATTTCGACATTCCGGATGAACGTGACCTCATCTCGAAGTTCATCGAATCAATACCAGATGGCAACGATATCTCGAAGTTCGTCAAATCAACACCAGATGGCAATGTTATAGGGGGAGATTCCAACGAATATCCGGTAGTCATAATGGCGGTTGAAAATGAATGACAAGATCATTTGAAAACTATAGTTACCGTGTTTGATAAAACATGAAATGTGAGGTAAGATGTTAAAATGACTCATTAATTTATTTAGTTGGTACAGTTTAATATATTCTAAAATTGGCGTAGTCTTCAATTCTTTTAAGATATCGGTGTTCCTTTTCTGATCCCATCTGGTGTAACCCGCTGTTCTGTGCATGAATCTCATTTCACAAGCAAATTCTGCTTTTTAGTGTCCATGCTTCGCTACTATAGGTCAACAGTGGTCTTAGCAAAGTGTTATATAAACGTAATCTGGTGTTTTTTTTTGTACAAGGGATGGTTTCATAACTTGACTAATAATTCCCAAACTTTTATTATAAGGGATATTCTTTTCACCCCAGATAGAGAGATAATATCCAAAATATTTAAATTGATTAGATCTCTAAAATTTTATTCTGGAGACAGATTTTACTTTGTATGGGGTCCTTCCCATAAAATGCCATAATTTTATTTTTGTTAATTGATATTTCCATATTAAATTTGTCACCTATTTTTTGTAAATTTTAAATTGATCGTTGCAAATAATTTTTGGAAAGTGCCAGAAGAGCTAAATCATCTGCAAAAAGAATAGCATGTTGACACTTATGTTACAGGTAATCACATAATAAACTTGCGCCGCACTTGGGAAAAGTTGCTGCTTGCTGCTCGTGCTATTGTTGCTATTGAACATCCTTCAGAAGTATTCGTCATATCATCGAGGAACTATGGTCAACGAGCAGTTCTTAAATTTGCTGCTCACACAGGAGCTACACCAATTGCTGGCCGATTCACACCAGGAGCATTTACCAATCAGATCCAGGCTGCTTTCCGTGAGCCTCGCCTTCTGGTTGTGACAGACCCAGCACAAGATCACCAGCCAATCACTGAAGCTTCTTACGTTAACATTCCAGTGATTGCATTTTGTAACACTGATTCTCCTCTACGCTTTGTAGATATTGCTATCCCTTGTAACACAAAGGTAAGAAATACTTAATACTGGCTTTCCACTTTACTGCAGTTTGCCATTGATTCCTGCTTTCCAGAGACTCCTATCTTCCCATTGTCTATCTTCCATATCCCTCTTCATCATGGCATCATATATTCCCTAATACCATGCTCTTCTACTTCTCCCCCTCTTCCTTCTGCCTGGTATCATCAAATCCAACACCTGTTTAGGCCACTGGTCTTCCAACATCCGTTGTACATGTCCATACCACTGTAGAGCTCTCTTTGTTATCCTATCGATAACAGTTTCTTGTGCATCCATTTCTTGTCTGATATATGTATTTCGAATATGTTGTAGCCTGGATATTCTCATACTTCTCTGTAATCCATCCATTTCTGTCGCCAAGATTCTTTTCTGCATCCTTTCATTTATTGTCCAGCTTTCTCATTCGTACGTAAGTATACTTTCTATTAAGTTATGTAGATAGGAAATAACACTATGAGGTTCTTTAATATTGTTTATTTTTTATCATTTCACTCACCTCATACTTCATAATTTATAGCAGACCCAGGGTTTCTTCACGTAATTCGTGACATTGTCAATGCTGCGTCATGTTCACAACTGACGTCCAACGGCCTTCTATCCTGCAGACTGCAGGATAGAAGGCCGTTGGACGTCAGTTGTGAACATGACGCAGCATTGACAATGTCACGAATTACGTGAAGAAACCCTGGGTCTGCTATAAATTATGAAGTATGAGGTGAGTGAAATGATAAAAAATAAACAATATACTTTCTATTATTGTCTGTATAATCTCTTTTTTTTGTTTTTCTGGGCAAATTTCTATTCCATAAAAGACCATTCAGGGATCTAATCGCCTTCTTTGCACAATTTACTCTGTTATTAATATCTTTTTCATAAGTACCAGATTAATCTATTATAGATCCAAGATATTTAAATTCTTCAACACATTTAATTATCATATTTATATGTAGGTCTTCTGAATTTCCTCCGATTACCATATATTCTGTTTTAATATAATTTATCTTCAGTCCACCTACCTCAAATGCATCGACCAACTTTCTGATCATATATTCTATATCTTCTCTATAAGAAATAGTTATCAAAATGTTTATACACAGAGATATTTAAAGATCTATGAGCTGTGGGCTGGAATTTAAATCCCCCACTGACTTGAAATCACTTTAAATCCATGATAGAGTGCACATGAAATATAATAAATAAAAAGATTTCTATGAAAAACTATTAGAGATGGAAATAGAATAAAACTTGCTCAAAGCATAATCGCATGGGGCTAATTTTAGATAATGTTTCCATTATGCGCAGTGAGAAGTCCCAGGCAGACACCATGCGCATGTGCCAACAAATGCAAAGAGTTAATATTATTCGTTTTTAAACACCTTAATGATGGACAATTTATATTTGAAAAGAAAAATATACGCCTAGACTGGGGTTTGAACCCCGGACCTTTGACTTTCTATGTCAATGCTCTTCCATCTGAGCTCAGTTGGAAGAGCATTGACATAGAAAGTCAAAGGTCCGGGGTTCAAACCCCAGTCTAGGCGTATATTTTTCTTTTCAAACATAAAATGCAAAGAGGTTTACTCTATGGAATATTGCAATGCAGCCAACATTATACATGCTAATTGAACAAACTAAAAGCTAATGTTAATATTATTCGTTTTTAAACACCTTAATGATGGACAAATTATATTTGAAAAGAAAAATATACGCCTAGACTGGGGTTTGAACCCAGAACCTTTGACTTTCTATGTCAAAGCTCTTCCATCTTGTCCATCATTAAGGTGTTTAAAAACGAATAATATTAACATTGAAAGAAGCACTACTGGGTTTATAAGTAATGTTTAAATTCCCAATAAAAAGTCTTCTTAACAAAGAAGCCGCCATTTACAAAAATTGTAGCAACGGCTCGTAGCATTTGGGGTTAGAGAATTAACTATGTGTAAGAGAAAAATACGCGTTTAGATTGGAGGCCTAGGTGGCTCAGATGGAAGAGCATTGACATAGGAAGTCAAAGGTCCTGGGTTCAAACCCCAGTCTAGGCGTATATTTTTCTTTTCAAATATAAACTAAAAGCTAACCTAACACAATTTAAGCACTGTAACCTGTGAAAGAATGTAATGCCCAAAAATAAATAGTAAGTTCTGAAATTCTAAAGAACATACTCTGTTGACGATTTTATTATTAATTTAACACTTCTCATTGAAGGTGTTTAGTGGTCAAAGATATCAGGTTCAAATCCCAATTTATTTTACTTGTAAAGAAATATATTTTTCAAAATATAAATAAAAATGACAAATATAATGTTAGTGATATTCATTTCAGTTAGGTTTTAAATTAATATTGATGCTACATTGGTGAAGCAAAATTCATAAGTAATAATATGTGTAAATGGGTAGATTAGCAGGAGATTGTCTGAGAAGGGAATTAGAAAAAGTAGGAGAAACTAAAATTAGTAAAACAAGATAGCCGTCTAGATATCATTGACTAAATGAAGTATTTTTGCTATTTGCACTAAAATAGCTTCATATTTTAATTGTAATGTGTTTTTGATTTTCTAGTCTGCCCATTCTATTGGTTTGATGTGGTGGCTTCTGGCCCGTGAAGTTCTCCGTTTCCGTGGCTCAATTCCTCGGGATGGAAAATGGGACGTTGTTGTGGATCTGTTCTTCTACAGGGATCCTGAAGAGGTAATGACATCATTTTCCTTTATTTGTTAGACATTTATTTGTTATGTATTTATTTCTAGGTTTATACTATACATCTTCCAATACCCAGAATTACACACACATTTTTTCCTCCAGTATTATCTATTTTTACATTCATATCACACAGCCTTTCCCTGTTCAATAGTCAGGATTTTTATGAACTAAAAGTTAAGATTCTCTCTCCACGGCGTGACAGGCCTAGAAGGCCGTTGTCCTACCAGCCGGTTGCTGGCCTCATCCATATGTATTAATCACAGAGGGAGAGCCAGTGTAGGAAGTAACATTCTGAGGTTTTACATAATAAATGAGTTGTCTGCTGTCATCTTACCTCATACCATGTGACCCAGAAGTCGGTTGACAAATGGAAGTTTTCTCAATAACAAGAATGTGCTATTTTAGGTATTTTTTTATTCTGGAAACAATGGCAACAGTTGTGGTTTCAACAAGATGGAGCTACGGTTTACTATGCTGTAAGTGTTAGAAGCAATTTGAATAGGAAATTTCGATATCGGTGGATTGGACCGGGTGGCCCAAGGCCTTGGCCTGCATGGTCACCTGATTTGATGCCCCTAAACTTCTTTCTTTGGTGATATGTAAAACAACATGTGTTGCAGACTCACTGGAAGACTTTGAATCAGTAATGTCATTCGGCATATTTCACTGGATACACTTTCAAATGTTGTGCGGGTTAGCGAGTAAACTACTATTAATGAACCACGCTCTGCGCAACCATTTTGTGCGGGTTAACAGCCTCACTACTCGCTACCCTTCGTGCCGCTCTGGATCGTCTTTTGTTTCTGTTGCTTCTACTAGCCTAGATCTGATTACCTCCAAGGTTAAATCACAAAGCTACTTGCCCCGGGCCCATAGGAGGCAAGGATTGATTCATCTTTCTTACCTAAGCATTTTAGCATAACTCAATAATAGTTCTCAAAACAACAGAGTGACTTAAAATGAGTGTTTTCACTATAATTATCAATCAGGAAAGCTAGACAGAAAAATAAAGGGAGCTGGAATGATCTCTAAACTGAGTGAGTTTCCGTATAGGAATATAAACAGCTACATGCACATAAATCACTTTGAACATTAAGTATAAAAATGATAGTTAATGTAAACAAGAGGTCTGAAGTAAAAACATAAACAAGATAAACATTTGATCATTCAAAAAGAAAAAGAAAGTGAATAAATAAATAATACTCTTACATGACAAAGAACCACATCATACCACATACCACATTCATGCTCGAGTCCAAGCCAGGGCGGCTTCTTCCCCGGTCTTCAGGACCAACATAAACTCTGCCACTCGCGGCTCCAGACGACCTTGTCCACTTAAAAGTCCGATCCCATCCCGGAATGGATAGAAGAATGAATGATAACGTTCTCGCTGTGCCTAACGTATTTGAAGATTCCGAGGTAGAGGGGAGATGCGCCGTAGGAACAGCGCACCAGGAGAGGTAAAGAGGGAGAGTGGGGGTAGATGCATAGAGAAAGGAATATTGGCATAGTTCATGAATCTCACAGTCTAGGGAGGATAACGACGCTGCAGTAATGAGCCGATTCAATGTGAGTGCTGAATTTCGTGATCGAGTGAGACATTGTCTCCAGGTGGATGGATGTCACTTTGAAAATCTGCATTAGCTCTGAAATGAAACCCATGAACATGGCAATTCAATCAGTGTGGTTAGTTTTAACATCAGCTAAACTTCTCTCATTTGTCAACCGACTTTTGGGCTACACAGTATATCGTTTCCCGTAAGACATGTTTCAAACTTATCTCTGCTCCATCATTCAGTTGATACAGACTGACGATGGAATAGAAACACTTTAAAACATGTCTTACAAGAAACAATGAAACTGACTGTACTAACTGAACGATGAAGCAGAGATGCTTTGAAACATGTCTTACAAGAAACAACGATATATGAGGAGGTAAGATGATGGCAGACTTGACTTATTTAATAAGGTTAGGTGTCTATATCTTAGTCTTAGAATAAACCTCATAGTTATGGTGAAATTAAATGTTTCTTACCTCTCCTCATATAAATCTTCTAAGTAGATCGCGAGACCATAATGGTCTCATCTTCAGTACTTTTTTGGCTGAAGTACTGAAGATGACTGTTTTGGTCTCGAAATCACAATCTACTTAGAACATTGATATGAGGAGAGGTAAGAAACATTTGATTTCACCATAAATTAAACCTCAAAGTTAAACCTCATATTTATTTAACTTTCACAGGGAAAAAATACTATGAGGTTTAATTTAAGAATTAAATTAATGTTTTTATTACCTCACCTTGTATCCTATTTCTTCTAGACTGCAGTTTTGGAGCTTATCTCCACATCAGTAGCCTCTGGTCGACCGGCGTTACGTCATTTCTTAGCGGTTTTCTTCTTCCTTCTATCGGTGAACCGATGAATCTCTGGATCAGGTCAAAATTTGCATGATCCAGAGGTTCATCAGTCCACTGATTGAAGGAAGAAGAAAACCGCTAAGAAATGACATAACACCGGTCGACCAGAGTCTACTGATGATGGAGATAAGCTCCAAAACTGAAGTCTAGAAGAAAAAGGATATGAGTTGAGGTAATAAAAACATTAATTTAATTCTTAAACCTCATAGTGTTACTTCCTATAAAATATTGTTTTTACCTGCTGTTGACTAGCTGGATCTGTACGCCTTTCATAGTTTAATATAAAATTATAGAATATTCACCTGAAAGGTCCGTCTCCGATAAAAACGTAAAAATAGCATACAGAACCAATAACAAATTAAACAACATAATAAACAATAACATTGAAGAAAATAACATTTTCAACAGCAAAGGAGTTTATAAACTGACATGTAAGGACTGCAACAAATTTTATATAGGAAGGACAAACAGGAGTTTTAACATCAGATTCAAAGAACATTTTCGAGACTTCATTCACGCAGAAGGTAAATCAAGCTATGCAAAACACGTTATCCATGAAGGACATCGCATGTTAAATATTGAAAACACCCTAACAGTAATGCACAGAGAAAATAATCCAGCGAAGATAAACGTACTCGAAGAGATGGAAATCATGAAAGCAGCTCACAACGACAGCCTGATAAACGAAAACGAACCCAATACATGCAACCCCCTCTACCAGATCTTCAGTGAAACACCAGTTTTGAATCCTGCCGATGATGGGACAAGTCCCGAAAGCGCTACAGTTAAATGATAATTAAGTTGAGGAGACGGACCTTTCAGGTGAATATTCTATAATTTTATATTAATTTTGAATAAACCTCAACGGAACACATCATGAATCTTATAAAAGTTGACTTTCATAGTTCCCTTAAAATGTTACAGATGTTATTTAATTAGTGTTTATTGATATGACATGCGAGATGCACTCTGTGTCAGCCTGAACATTGAGCTGGTCCAATTTGAATTCTCGCAACATTAGATATCACATTCCTATTCCCTGGCTGTGTTAATTGAGCACGGCTAGTTTATAAAATGTGGTACACAACACTATGATTTAATGAATAGGAAACCAAATTCCTATCCGATGGATGATTTGCTATTACCATACCATATGGTTGTACTTGTGGAGAGATTTGTTATTTAAATTTAACAATTAAAATTTCATTCAGACTGCTAACGGGACATGACTGCTTGAATAAACACCTACACAGAATTGGCATAACAGATTCACCTAAATGCCCTTTTCGTCCAGCTTTTGTGGAAGAGACCAGCCTTTCTGCTAAATATTGGAGTGATTTCATTATCAAGTGCTCAACATTGGATACCAACCAACCAACAATTAAAATTTTGGCTAAACTTTACAACCTGCAACGGATTTTTTTACTTTCTTCATAAACTTACTTACTCACTGGTACTATCGAATCAGTAGGTTCATGGCCGCGCAGATATGAGCTCTCCAAACATCCCTATCCTGAGCTAATGTTTTCCAATCATTCTCTGTGTAATCTACTTCCCTCAAATCATAGTTAATGTTGTTCTCCCACCTCATTCTTGGTCTACCAACTGGGCGTTTTGGCTTTCCTACAAGAAGTTTCCATGCACGTCTTTCATTTCCCATACGTGCAACATGTCCTGCCCATCGCAGTCTACGAGACTTAACTGTTCTTATTATATCTGGCCCCCTATAAAGACCATGCAGTTCACCGTTATGTAGTCTTCTTCATTCACCTGTCTGTTCATCTCTCTTTGGTTCTTCATAAACTCCTGTCAAATTTTCATTTTTTAAATTATTTCCAAGCTACCAGCCACATGGGCTAGTGGTCAGCGTTTCTGACTACTGTTCATGAGGTCTCGGGTTCGATTCCCAGTCATGTATGTAATTTTCCTTAAAGGGAGTTATTCATGTGGTCTGGAATTTACGTTAAAAGCTCTCTTGGTGCTTTATTATCATAGGACATGTGGCACATATGGGGATGAAAGAGGTGCATGGAAGCTTCTCGTAGGGAAAACGCCCAGTTGGTAAACCAAGAGTGAGGTGGGAGAATAACATTATCCATAATATGGGGGAAGTAGATTATACAGGGGATGATTGGAAAACATTAACTCAGGATAGGGATGTATTGAGAGCTTATGTCCATGCGACCATGAACCTACGGGTTCGATAGAGCCAGTTAGTTAGAAGGAAACTGTAATATGTGTCAGCGTAAGTCACAAATTTGGATTGTTGTGGAAAAGTATAAAATTGGGATGGAGATATATCTCTTTACACACATCAAAGATGGAGATATCTCTCTTTACACTCACATGAACAATTTTTAAGAGATGACTTGTAATTTGCAGGCTGAGAAGGAAGAACAAGCTACTAAGGAAGTGGTGCCGGCTCCCTTGAAGACAGAAGGTGAATTCACTGCTCAGCCTGCCGAGGTGTGGGGCAGTGAGATGGTCGGTACAGACACCACCACCACGAGGAACTGGGCTGATGATAATCCAATTCCCCAACCTGTAGCAGGAGTAACTGCCACTACTGGTTTCAACGCAAGTGACGACTGGGCTTCAGCAGTAAGTATATATTTTAATTTTTTTGAAGAGAAATATTGTTATATTTGAAGAGAAAAATTTTCGCCTAGACCGAGACTCGAAGCCGGGACCTTTGGCTTGCCGGGCCAAATGCTCTACCAACTGAGCTACCGAGGCGAGTTACGATCTAGATGCAAATTTTTCTCTTATATACGTTGTAATTCCCTCTCACCAAATGCTTTTGAAACCATTGTTTCTATCCTTGCAAATGGCTGCTTCTTAGTTAAGAAGACATTTTTTGGGAATTTAACATTACTTTATAAAGCCAGTAGGGCTTCTAATGATGTTTTATTATTAATTAAACATTTCTCAATGAAAGATAAATTATATTTGAAGAGAAAAATTTTCGCCTAGACCGAGACTCGAACCCGGGACCTTTGGCTTGCCAGGCCAAATGCTCTACCAACTGAGCTACCGAGGCGAGTTACGATCTAGATGCAAATTTTTCTCTTCAAATATAATTTATCTTTCATTGAGAAATGTTAAATTAATAATAAAAACATCAGAAATATTGTTGCCTGGACTGGGAATTGAACCTTCAGCCTTCCACTCTGATGCATTGCATGTAGGACCAAGAGATTAAGGCAGAGAGGATAAAATGCTTGGATGAGAGTGTAGCCTGGGTTGGCTCAGTGGTCAGAGCGTAAGTGCGGAAGGCTGAAGGTTCGGGGTTCGATTCCTGGTTCAGGAAAGATTTTCCCTTTACCGTCTATTGCAAGGAATCGTATGGTGGGAAACATGATTCCTTGTTAAAATCTTTTTAATACTAAATTGGAATTTTAAATTTTTTCATTTAAATTTGTAAAAAGAAAATTGTGTTGGTGATGGTAACTATGTATTGTAAACAACCAAGTTAAATAAGAATTAAATGAATCGTGATTTCTTCTTACCTCATACTTCTATGTTTTTTAAACACAGCGCTGCAGTATCAGCGACTTGTCACCATCCTCAGCTATTTCCACAACTCAATTTTTTTTGCCGGTAATTATCCAAATTGCCATCTGGTGTTCTTTTGAAGGAATTATTTTCTAAACTGCCATCTGTTATATTTTTGAAGAACTTTGTAATCAAACTCTGTTCTTCGAAAATACAACAGATGGCAGTTTAGAAAATGATTCCTTCAAAAGAACACCAGATGGCAGTTTGGATAATTACCGGCAAAAAAATTGAGTCGTGAAAACAGCTGAGGATGGTGATGATGGTCGCTGATACTGCGGTGCTGTGTTTATAAAAACATAGAAATATGAGGTAAGAAGAAATCACGATTCATTTAATTCTTATGAATGTGTCACAATCAGTACGAGGCACTGAGCAGGACGTTTAAACCCACAGGCCAGCCATTTAAATACCCCAGCTACCCTTTTCGTGGCACTTCAGAAAATGGACCATTATTCACAAACTATTAGTCCTAGAAAATTCAAATTTTGTACATACCTAAAGGAGATATCCTAGTAGGATTTGATGGTGAAATAACTTGGGTGATTGACATCACATGGTATCGGCGTATCAATTTCAGGAAGTGGAAGTTCATCTTCACTTTCACTTTGTGAATCTTCTAATTCAGGAATCAGTTCATCACCTGAATCATCATTATACAAAATATTCACTAATTCTTCTTCAGTGAGATATTTTTCTTTCGCCATGGTT
The DNA here is from genome assembly GCA_030220185.1 of Diploptera punctata. Lineage (NCBI taxonomy): Eukaryota > Metazoa > Arthropoda > Insecta > Blattodea > Blaberidae > Diploptera > Diploptera punctata. The sequence goes on along the minus strand of JASPKZ010007791.1, from coordinate 326,816 downwards.
TCACTCACGCACAAACAACTGCGCGATAACGAGAAACATATACGACTGCATTGGAGCCTGGAGGCAAGTTTGGGTGAACGAATGCCATGTGTTGTTTGTTTTAAAAATAAAACTGGATTCACCAAGGTTAAATGTGTCAAACGGGAATAGAAAATGTACATTTACATGCCATCTATGATCTCCCAAGACATACTAAGCCAATACAAAATTTAGGCGCCAAATATAAATGCAGTTTGTTTGTGCCTGCTCTAAAATGAGTTAACTGACCGATGGCCGCATACACGATAGTCTCTTTAAATGCCTTAACTGGTTTACGGTACTGAATGTGACACATTCATAATGTTAAAAATTCCCAAATTTACTATATAAATATAAAGTAACCATTCAAAGTTAAAATTGGGAAACACATTATGAGGTTCTTAATTAATAAATTAATGAGTCATTTTAACATCTTACCTCATATTTCATGAATGTTCCACTAAATGAAGAGGATTTTAAGAAAGAATACAATCACATTTTGGACATAGCTAATTTAAATGGTTTTGGAAAGGAAATAATTATAACTAAATTGAAGAAATTCAGACAACAAAAAAGATTAAAAGAATACACTACCCTGCAATCTGATTCAAAGAAAGGAAAACAATTTAAGAAAATCACTTATCATCCTGGAATACATAACAAATTTCAAAAAATTTTCAAGAAATTCAATATTACATTGGCACCGATAAATAAATTTAGCCTTGGTAACTTATTAATAACCAATAAGAAAATGAACACCCCAGATAGTAAAAAATCTGGAATTTATCAAATTGATTGTCGAGATTGCAATAAAGTATATATAGGAAAAACAAAAGAAATTTGGACACTCGCACAAAGGAACACTTTAGAAATATTAAAAATGGTGATATTGAAAAATCAGCTATTGCAGCACATAGTTTGTTGGAAGGTCATAGAATCGAAAAAGAAGCTAAACTTCTAAAACATTGGAAAAACCTTTGGATTTGACAGTTTGGGAGAAAATATTTATACAGAAGAACAAATTTAAATCTATGAATTTCGACATTCCGGATGAACGTGACCTCATCTCGAAGTTCATCGAATCAACACCAGATGGCAACGATATCTCGAAGTTCGTCAAATCAACACCAGATGGCAACGTTATAGAGGGAGATTCCAACGAATATCCGGTAGTCATAATGGCGGTTGAAAATGAATGACAAGATCATTTGAAAACTATAGTTACCGTGTTTGAAAAAACATGAAATATGAGGTAAGATGTTAAAATGACTCATTAATTTATTAATAAAGAAACCATGTTAAATGTCTAGAAAATGATCTGACAAGTAGATTGAAACATCAAATTGGATAAATTATTTTTTTGACTGAGACAATGATTATTTATTATTATTATTATTATTATTATTATTATTATTATTATTATTATTATTAACCCTGGAACCTGACAGTTACACTTTGCATCAATATTCCTGATTGTGGGGTCACAGTGATCCCTCACATAATTTTAGTTTTAAAACGTGTTTATTTTAATAGGATTTGTAACGGGCTTCCAATATAAACCCGGACCGGCCTCACGGGGTTTCACCCATCAGGCAGCGCTCTCTCCTCATCCGCATTTCACTCTGTCAGCCGCTCGTCCTTGAACTAGTCAGTTTACTATCATTCGACAAGATGAGACGTCAGCTGACATTAGAGCAGCGCATTTATGTGTGTAAATGTTATTATAAATACGAATCAGCTCGTTGCGTTCGCGAGGAATTTATTCGGAACTTCCCTGGACAATTACCTCCTTGCAGATCGACAATCCACGATCTTGTGACTAAATTTGAGACCACTGGTTCAGTACAAAATTAGGGAAGTGTTTGAAGATAGAGTAATTAGTGCTGGTGTATGGCCCCCTCGCTCCCCAGATCTAACAGTGTGTGATTTTTATTTGTGGGGTAGCCTGAAAGACAAAGTGTAAAAACAAATCCGCACACATTGGAAGAACTGAAGAACAACATAAGAAATGAAATCAGAAACTTGACAGTGCCCAAACTACAGCGTGTCAATGTAAATGTGTTTACTCGGTATAATGCCTGTTTAACTGCGGGAGGACAACATTTCCAGCATTTTCTATAAGGTAAGAAACAGTTCAAGGATGGATGGCAGGCAGGGTGAATTGCGGGAGGAAGAGACAGCACTGCGTGCCGGGTGAAACTCCGTAAGGCCGGTCCGGTTTTACATTGGAAGCCCTGTATAAGATTTTCTATTTTGTCACATTATGCATTCTAGTAAATTAAACTTCAATATTTAATACCATTAAGCAGCCCACTGAGGGTCAGGGACTACATAACTAATTGGCTATATAACTATCTCACACACGCCAGACCAATGAAATGTTATTTTGACAGTTGACTACATGAAGTACAAAGGAGCGGCCTGTGCATGGGATTATTGCCGTCCACACATTACATAGCTCACTTATATTTTTTCTAGGGCAGAAACTGCATATTTTTCTTCCACTGAAAGCTGCAGCTTCTGTCATGTTGTTGGACCCCAGGATTTTTAAACTGACCCAAACCTTCTGGCGGCACTATGGCCCAGGAGTCGACTCATCTGTAACGAAAATGAGTACCAGACGCTTCTGGGGTAAAGGCGGTCGTCATGCAGGGCTGACATAAAGTGCCAATTGTCCAGAAAAAGTGGGAGCCTTAACCTCCTACTACCCTAAGGACCTGTAGTGGGATCACTTTACTATCACTTCTGTTTACGAGTTCACTTATTTCATCACTTGTGAGCCATTTACTTGAAAATGCCATTAAAAAAAGAAAATAAAAAGTAAGAAATTACTGTTTCACTAACGTAGATAATTACTATGTACATATTACAACGTATATAGAGAAAGATTTGCATTTAGATCGGTACTTGCTCAGGTAGCTCTGATGGTAGAGCACTTGGTCTAGAGAACCAAGGGTCCCGGGTTCAAGTCCTGGTCTGAGCGTATAATTTTTCTCTTCAAATATGAATTACTATATAATTGAAAGACTTGACAGCCTGTAGGCCTAATCACGAAATTCAGTTTGAAGAAAAACACACATTATTACCTGACGGTGGGGTTTGTATGAGCCCAACTACTACCATAACAAATATTTCCCTCTCCCTCTTGTAAACTATTTTATGAAAACTTTAACCACATAAAGAACAAGGTTATAACTGAATTCTCACAAAGCTCTGAGAAAATGAGTCCGAAATTATTAATGTTCAGATGAATAGAAATATGTGTGGTCACCAGGACCCCACCATCAGCTTCCAGGGTTAACTACTCTCAGGGAATAACATTTATATAAACATATTAAATATTAGCAATTTGTGGAGTATTATAACCTGTGATATTTTGAGAGGCTTTCCATTTAATGAAGGTAATCTTGATGCACACAGGAAGATAAAATGTGAGAATCCCGTGCTGACAAGTACAGTCCTTACTGCTCAGCTCCGTTTATTCTCAAACAATTATTTTTAACACGTTCGTAACATTCAGTAATCTTAATTTCTTTTGTAAATTTGGCAATAAATGTGATGTTTATTTTTCAGGGACCAGATGAGTGGGGTGCAAGTACACCAGCTGTTGCTCAGACTTCAGATTGGGGCGGCTCAAACAACAACTGGAGTTAAAACTTTTGTACCGCAAACTAAGAAAATAAAGATTCCACATTGAACTAAAGTGAACTTCTACTGTACCTTTGTTATCTTCCACTTCTCCCTCATCATTTTTTACTTCCTCTACTTCTACTGCAGTTTGTCCGTAGAATCTGTAGAAAAGCTGTTTGAAATAAGCCATTACTCAGGAGGAGGGCAAAAATGCAAGCCAATGAGGCTGCGGAAGGAGAACAGATCACATGACATAACTCATTTTGCTCTTTATGGTAAAATCAAATGTTTCTTACCTCTCCTCACACAAATCATCTAAGTAGATCATGATTTCGAGACCATAACAGTCTCATCTTCAGTACTATTCTGGCGACCGATGTTATGTCGATCGGAAGAAACTCTTCTTCTTCCCTCTGTTGGTGGACTGATGAACCTCTGGATCAGGTCAGAATTTGTGGAAATTTCGAAGTTCATTAAACAAAGGAAAACTTATTAACTTCAAATTCCTGCAAATTCTGACCTGAACCAGAGGTTCATAGATCTACCAGCAGAGGGAAAAAGAGTTTCTTCCAATCGACATAACATCAGTCGCCAGAATAGTACTGAAGATGAGACCGTCTCGAAATCGCGATCTACTTAGAAGATTTGTATGAGGAGAGGTAAAAAATATTTGATTTTTCCATAAATTAAACCTCATAGCGATTAATTCCTGTAAAAGTTAAATCATATTAAATTAATGTTGGGAACTAAACGTTATGAGGTATAATCATTAAAATTCATCGGAGAACATATTGTTTAAACAACTCACCTCATAGGATTCATGCTTCCATGATATCGCGATTTCAAACATAATCATGTTCATCTTCAGCCATAACTCCGACTGATGAAATTCTTCGGCCGTCAACTATTCTATTGACGCCATCTTCATTTCCAAATTCCTTTTTTTTCCCTATATAAACTTTATTGCAATCTTCACAATTTATTTGATAAATTCCAGATTTCTTACTGTCTGGAACAATGGAAATTCGGACAAAAGAACATTTCAGAAATATTAAAAATTGTGAAATTGAAAATTCTGCAATTGCTGCACATAGTTTATTAGAACATCATAAAATTGGAAGAGAAGCTAAACTTTTAAAACAAGTAGAGAAACCTTTGGAATTGACAGTTTGGGAAAAAATATACATTCAGAAAAACAAAAATAGATCAATGAATTTTGATATCCCTAATGAAATTACATTGATTTCGAAGTTCATAAATTCAACCATAGATGGCAGCACTGAAGATGGCGACAATAGAATAGTTGACGGCCGAAGAATTTCGTCAGTCGGAGTTATGGCTGAAGATGAACATGATTCTTTGAAATCGCGATATCATGGAAGCATGAATCGTATGAGGTGAGTTGTTTAAACAATATGTTCTCCGATGAATTTTAACAAAAGTTAAATCATTTAGCTCTTGTTGAATGTTCTCAACAGAATGGTTATGTAGAACTTGGAGGGATCGTAACTGTCCAGCATTCACCTTCAGACTGACTCGGAAAGCAAAGGGCACATGTGCTCTTAGGCTCTGCCCTGTCTCTCACTAACAAGATACAGCAAACTCCCGATTATCCGTGCGCATATTATTCGGTTTGCAGATTATCCGGGCATGGCATTTTACTGTATTTTTTTAAAAATGAAAAATACTGTACTGTATTTTATATTTGAAAAAAATTCTTTATTTTTAAACGCGCTACTGTGAACTGCACTTAGAAACTAGCACAATAGAGTAACCTTCACTCACAACCCCCTCCCCTGATGCATTTAACGGTACCAACCAACATTCTGAGAATACAGTACAATTTTGGAAATTTCCGTTGTGTGAGTCACTGAATGTTTGTTGTTACAGATTGAAACCACAGATATGCTGTGACAGTGTGGTCGTCGATTGTTACTAGTGTAGTTATTGCTGGTTACGATGGCAATTTCGAATAAATTGTAACCAGAGAGGATATGAAAGGAAATACTCATCTTTTCTCCTCCCTTAAAGTAAAAGCATCCGTACAATGTAACGGGGAGAATAACAGTTTTATATATTCTCTTTTTATGTAATTCTATGCGACTCCAAAGCAGCCATTCTTGCTATAACACGAGACAACACCCAAAAGCATCAAAATTATTAAATGTCACAAAATGATAAAAGTTATCCCTTCTACATAAAAAAGTTGTACTTCAATGGATTCCGGCCCATTGTGGAGTGACAGGCAATGAAATAGCCGATTTTCTGGCCAAGAAGGGTAGCAAAATTGTTTCAAACCCAACTTCTACTCCAGTTTCCTTTCACTCTATCAAAAGAATTATCTCAAATAAATATATCAATAAACTTAGAGAAGAATACACCACCAAAACATCTGGAAAGGAATGGGAAAATCTACAAGCTTATGACATTACTACATTACAAAGAAAATCTGCAGTAGCAACATTCAGACTGCTAACGGGACATGACTGCTTGAATAAACACCTACACAGAATTGGCATAACAGATTCACCTAAATGCCCTTTTTGCAATTTAAATGAAGATATGGAAAGAAACCATCTCCTCCGTTGTCCAGCTTTTGTAGAAGAGACCAGCCTTTCTGCTAAATATTGGAGTGCAAGATAGCGAATGATTTCATTATCAAGTAATATAATATTTAATTTTAGGAAGTTATATTTTGAGGTTATTTTAATTATATTATTTTTGGTCTGGACATCTTACCTCAATATTATTGAGGTAAGATGTCCAGACCAAAAATAATATAATCTTTATCAAGTGCTCGACATTAGATACCAACCAACCATATTCTCTTTTTAATGTTCTTGAGAGAATTAGGGACGACAAGAGACCCTGTAATATATATCATGCATTTATACTCTTACCCTCTTACTAATAATCCATATATAACTTTTATACATGGTTTATACACATCTCAGTTGAAAATTCTTACTAATAAACACTGTATTAGTTCTTCAGTGTATAAACGGTGTACAACTTTACATGGGAATCTATACATGCCTCCAGCCTTGTTTAAGGATTGTATAACTAGACAAAATGTCGGACTTCAGGATCAACTGATTGTTTTCTTATGATATTGATGAAAGTTTCCTTAAATTTAACGCAAAATGCAACACTTTAACGACTGTTTGATGGATGCACAGGGCATAAATAATATTAATAAAGCTCTGGGTAGGAAAATGAAGGCATCATAAAATGCCTTTTGTCACACTCATTCTCGAGTAGGCCTAATAATATTCTAAAATTGAACATTGATACACAAAAGAATATGTTCTACAATAATTGCTGTAGACAAGATTTAACTTGAATGTAGTTGAAATGCTTCATAATATTATTTTAACAAAACTTGCTTGCATCATTAAAACATAATACACATACCGATATAAAAATGTATTTCATTATAGAGGTACTATTACAGCAACGAACAACATGTTAGCTTGATAGTCATGTGGTTAAAGCTTCTGACCAGTTCGTGAGTTCCTAGGTTTGATTCCCGATCAAACTGCAATTTTTTTTTTCGCCTAAAGCATTCTGTTGTCGGTAACATTTTCTACTATTTTGAACGTTTTCTAAACGCATCTTAAAACACTGCATATAATTCATAAGTAATGGGAAAAACCTTTATTAGTTTCCAAGAATTGTTCGAAATTCTTGACGTTAGATGGCAGCACATTATCTGTGAAACTAATTCTTCGATATATTTCACATTGCGTAAATAGAAATGTAAATAAATTAAAACACATTTATTTTTTCCGTACCTCCCCAATTAGGGAATCTCTATTAATACTTACCCATACTCATTTCTTACACAATTAATCACTAGTTGATGTTGTTTTATTTCTGTTACAAACTGCGCGTAATATTGTTCTGACGTCATAGTGATGACGAATATGTGACGTATTGTGTATAACGGTTATATTGTTATATAGCTCCGGCACAACGTTTATTAGTAAGAAAATTATACATGATCTACATAAGGCTTATACATTGTATAACTAAACAACTGATAAAAGCCTGTATAAGAGATTTTTATTAGTAAGACTGTTACTATTTTGTCTTGTGCTCCTTCCTCTGTATATTACTATGTTTTTAAAATTTTGTCATCTGCTTCTCTTTTTCATCCTATTATTTCTCTACTTTTATCTCTTTTGCTTCTTCCTCCTCTTCCTATGCTATTTCCTCTTCTGCTTATTTTTTTGTCTTCCTCTATTTCTATTTCATCTTATGCTGTCCTTTCTCTTATCTTCCTTTACTTCTAACACTTTATCTTCTGCTACTTCCTCTTCTCTTCATGCCCCTCCATCTTCTCTTTCATTTGATACTTAATTGCCTCCAAAAATCCTGATCTGTAATTATCTTATTTTGTAAGTATTTGTTTTGAATCTTGAATAGATCTCAATGGAAGTTATTTTCTGTTTCTCATGTGACTTTACTCTCCTCTTTTGCCAAACTGTCTGCTATTTCATTATTCTGAATAGCCACATGTGATGGAAACCATGGAAAGTATGTTTATTTTTTGTTTCACTCACCTCATACTTCATAACTCCTCGCAAACCCTGGGTTTGTGAGGAGTTATGAAGTATGAGGTGAGTGAAATAAAAAATAAACAATATTAAAAAAACTCAGTGTTATTTCCTATCTACATAACTTAATAAACATGGGAAGTATAAATTAAATTTGAAGAGAAAAATGTTCGCCTAGACCGGGACTCGAACCCGGGACCTTTGGCTTTCCGGGCCAAGTGCTCTACCAACTGAGCTACCGAGGCGAGTTACGATCTAGACGCAAATTTTTCTCTTATATACGTTGTAATTCCCTATCGCCAAGCATTTACTGGCTTTTAAAGTAATGTTAAATTTCCAATAAATGTCTTTTTAACTAAGAAGCCGCCATTTGCAAAGATAGAAACAATGGTTTCAAAGCATTTGGCGATAGGGAATTACAACGTATATAAGAGAAAAATTTGCGTCTAGATCGTAACTCGCCTCGGTAGCTCAGTTGGTAGAGCACTTGGCCCGGAAAGCCAAAGGTCCCGGGTTCGAGTCCCGGTCTAGGCGAAAATTTTTCTCTTCAAATTTAATTTATCTTTCATTGAGAAATGTTAAATTAATAATAAAAATATCATTAGAGGCCTTACTGGCTTTTAAAGTAATGTTAAATTTCCAATAAATGTCTTTCTTAACTAAGAAGCCGCCATTTGCAAAGATAGAAACAATGGTTTCAAAGCATTTGGCGATAGGGAATTACAACGTATATAAGAGAAAAATTTGCGTCTAGATCGTAACTCGCCTCGGTAGCTCAGTTGGTAGAGCACACTTGGCCCGGAAAGCCAAGGGTCCCGGGTTCGAGTCCCGGTCTAGGCGAAAATTTTTCTCTTCAAATTTAATTTATCTTTCATTGAGAAATGTTAAATTAATAATAAAAACATCATTAGAGGCCTTACTGGCTTTTAAAGTAATGTTAAATTTCCAATAAATGTCTTCTTAACTAAGAAGCCGCCATTTGCAAAGATAGAAACAATGGTTTCAAAAGCATTTGGCGATAGGGAATTACAACGTATATAAGAGAAAAATTTGCGTCTAGATCGTAACTCGCCTCGGTAGCTCAGTTGGTAGAGCACTTGGCCCGGAAAGCCAAGGGTCCCGGGTTCGAGTCCCGGTCTAGGCGAAAATTTTTCTCTTCAAATTTAATTTATCTTTCATTGAGAAATGTTAAATTAATAATAAAAACATCATTAGAGGCCTTACTGGCTTTTAAAGTAATGTTAAATTTCCAATAAATGTCTTCTTAACTAAGAAGCCGCCATTTGCAAAGATAGAAACAATGGTTTCAAAAGCATTTGGCGATAGGGAATTACAACGTATATAAGAGAAAAATTTGCGTCTAGATCGTAACTCGCCTCGGTAGCTCAGTTGGTAGAGCACTTGGCCCGGAAAGCCAAGGGTCCCGGGTTCGAGTCCCGGTCTAGGCGAAAATTTTTCTCTTCAAATTTAATTTATCTTTCATTGAGAAATGTTAAATTAATAATAAAAACATCATGGGAAGTATATTTCAGTTTTTTATAAACAAGGCGAATCTGTAGTTATCTTACCTCCATTCATTCTTAAGGGGGGTGATTCGTGAAATGTTTGACATTTTCGGTCAAATTTAGCATTTTTTGTTTTTTTTTTGTATTAAAAAATACGTACCTTAAAGTATAATTTGGCGAAGTTTCAGTGTCCTATGGCGCTTGTAAGTCTCCCTAATGACTGTAGGAGGGCGCTACATTCTAATTTAACTGCATGCAAACTTTCAAATTGGCTTTTCCACACTTTTATTTTCATTGCATTTCAATACATTCAAATCAAAATAAAAGTAAAAAGTAAATTGATCCCACAACAGGCCCGGAGGCCCTTGGGGTAGTAGGAGGTTAAGGCTCCCACTTTTTCTAGACAATTGGCACTTTATGTCAGCCCTGCGTGACGGCCATCTTTACCCCCAGAACAAGAGTCTGGTACTCATTTCCACTAGAGGCTGAGTCGACCCCAGGGCCATAGTGCCGCCAGAAGGTTTTGGTCAGTTTAAAAATCCTGACCCCAACGGGACTTGAACCCTCGACCCTCCGGCTTGTAGCTCAGTGCCTTAACCACTACGCTACGGCGTAGCATTGACAAATTTAATGATAGAAGCACAAAATTTTAACTGCATGTCCCACACACTATGGCTAATAATTCAATGCATGGATTTTGAAACAACGTTGATAGTGTGTGTAGCAATCTAAAAAAAATTCGAATGCAGAGGATGTATATATTTTTTCTTCCTTTATTATAATGATATAGAAAAGTGAATGCATAGTGTTCTTCTAAATAAGTCAGTGGCCGTGTAGAAAAAAATTAAAACATTTTAATAAAAAATTATGGGCCTTGTTAAAAATTTTAATATGCAAATTTTAAAATGGATTTTCTTCAATAACTCAAAAATCTTTAGGCCTAGATGGATGAAACTTTAATATAATATTACCTATTATGACATGAATGTGTGTGCAAAAGACGAAGTATGTAGCTTAAGAACTGTAGAAAACAAAAATTTCACCCATCACCACCCTTAAACATGTTTCCAGCTGTAGCTGATGGCAATTCCATTGCATAGTTTACGCTGATTTTTCCTATGTAAAACTTTATCTTACCTCACAGTTTCTTGTGTTATATTTGAACATGTCTTGCATACCATTATCAGATTTTCCAGATTTGAATTTTATGTTGTTGGCCCTGGAAGTTGACACCAACTCCATCTTTTGGCTGACTGAAGAACTTTTAAATCAAATCTTTTTCCCTGGAAATTTCAAAATTCATAATCCTGTATTTGTTCTTATGGGTGTAGATCTCCCAAACCGTTTTGTATTTTCCAACTGTTCTAATAATTTGTTTTTACATAGATGTTATTCTTTTCCGACCAAATGGGAGCAGTCACTGCAGATTTTTTTCCACTTTTTGTTTTTACATTTCTAAATGTATTCTTTCATTCTAATGGTCAAGTATCTCTTTGTTTTCCCTATGATCTCATCACAATTTATCTGGTATATTCCTGATTTTTTTCCCTCAATTTTCATGTTTGATTAGTTTATTTAGACTGTAATCATTTTTCGGTGCTAATTTGATATTAAATTTGTTCTTCACAGTTGAACATTGCAAAATATCTCGTTTTTTATTCCAAAATGTCGGAACTTTTCACTTAATTTGCATCAAAACTATAAATTTTATTGCATAACTGCAAAGGAACAAAACATTCCTGATCTTCACCTTTAATTACGTAAGTAAATATACCTGTACGGCAAATATTTATCGAGTTAGGCGCCATTTAATGTTTAGGGAGAAACATTGTTTTTAAAGAAAATGTTTGACACCGAAATGTTACTGAAACTTTTTTGTATTCCACCCAAGGAATACTCAAAATAAATGCACTTATGTTACACTTTTAGGATGGAAAATCCAAGGAGTAAGTCCTCCAGGAGGGACTTTAAGCTATGGGTTCCGAGTCTGAAGATTTTCAGATTCGTAAAAGATCTGTAAGCCTGAATAAAAAAAAAATACCTTAGTTGCAAACTAGATGTCTCATTGAGTCAGAATGCTATCTGCCACTCACTGACATCTATAGGGAAAAGTGTTAAGTAAATTAGTATAAGTTATAACGTGATAGCAGGTCATCCATGTCTCAATGAGGGGCAGAAGGGTATAAGAAGAAGTTATAGTAACTTCAATTATTGATGAAAATGGTTTTTAAAAATGTTTATTTATCACTAGAAGACTACATGTGACGGAAGGTTTGTAATCAGGCTGCTGGTCTCTCATCCATATATGCCCCATTTACAGAAATGTATATGATAATTCTGCCAACATAATAATAGCTTCATTTTACCTGACAGAGTTAAGGTCTTGAGGCCTTGTTTACCACTTAACCAGGTTAAAAAAATACAAAAAGATTCTTATTACCCGTTTAAGGAGTAAGCGCAGTTGTTGACGGAGGGCACTGCAGTCGTGTTTATGCAGGAACAGAACACGTGACACTGTTATCTTTGAGTGCAGAGGGGAATGGGACGTGGGACGCTGACAGTGTACACTGACTTATATGACGTCATGTGTAGCAACAAACAGAGCTTCATAATTCTTCCGCCTGCAGAGATATTTTGAATGACTAATACATCTAATTTCAATAAAAATAAATACTACATAGTATGTCGTCTTCTTCATCCAACCAAGTATTATGCCTATAGGCCTGTTACGATCTCACTGATGAATTTTGTATCCAGCATTTCCTTGGACGGTCTAGAAATCTCTTCCCTCTTAGATAATAACGAAGCATGGCCTTGGGAACTCTATCTGAATTCATTCGTCGCAAATGATTCATCCAGTTCTGGTATCTATGTATGTATTCAATGACTGGTTCTAAACGTAGTTCCTTCAAGATACATACTATGTCTACAATCATCATCATCATCATCACTCCAGGGATTAGGCAATTGCCCGTTCCGACTTCATAATGCATCAGCCCAACGTCTTCTAGGTCTTCCAACATCACGTCTTCCTCTTGCTTGATAATTTCTTGCTAACGGTGGATATCTCTCCTTACTCATTCCATCCATGTGATCAATCCATTTCTGTCTGTAATTCGTGACTTTATCCAATAAAGGCTGTACTTTCAATTCTTCTCATATATCCTCATTTCTTATTCTATCAAGTCTTGTACATCCTTTTACTTGTCTTAGGAACCTCATCTCTGCCGTCTGTATTCTATCCTTCTGTCTTTTCACTGGAGCCCAAGTTTCACATCCGTACAATATTGTGGGAACCGCCATAACATTATACATTTTTATCTTGGTTTCTTTTCTAATTTTATTTTTGAATGTTCTCTGTATTGTTCCACACACCGTCTGAAATTGATTTATTTTGGAGTCAATATCTCTTTCCACATTGTAGCCAACATCACAGCCCAAATATTTGAAACTAGACACCTGTTCTATTCTTTTTTTTTCCCCCATTTTTCTATCTTATACATTTTATATTTTATGTGTTGAATCTAGAATCAATCAAATATTTTGTAAATAATAATTATATTGTAGACATACAAAAAAAAAAAGACATTGAATCAATTTAACTCGAGAAAAAAATAATTAACATGTATTTGTATAAGCATGACTTAAAAGTGCCAAGTGTACAGCAACCCCCAATATCTTGAGGAAGGAAATTTCAGGAGTGGGCAGAGGCTACTGTGAAAGAAGTAGAATAAGAGGAAGTGCTATGAAGAGGGATTGTTAGTAGACTGTTATCTTCTGACCTTGTGTCAATATTGTGGTAAGAAGATAACTTCTCAAATCTGGACGCCAGGTAAGTAGGAGTGTAGGAATTCAGAAGCTTGAAAAGTAGTGAAAGAGAGTGCAATTTACGTCTGTCAGTAAGACGGAGCCAAGAGAGGTTATTAAAGTGTTCGGAAATATGGTCATAACGGCGGATATTGAAAATGAATCGAACGCAAGCATTATGAACACGCTGCAGTCTCTGCGACAAGTCATGGTTTAGATCATTATATATAACGTCATAAGTAACGCCACGAGTGATTTCCAAATTATCGATAAATTCACGACTCACGAAGTGAATTTATTTAGACTATTTAACTCATGCCACAAATGCTAGTCAATGACCAATCACGTTTCAATGAATGTTGTTTTACAACCAATGACAGTCGTGTTTCACCTCGCTCTTTATCTATTTCCCTTTATCAGCTCCTGCTTTTGTGATAAAGAAAGCTCTTCCTTTTTAATGTTCTGAACAGGTCAAAGCATTATTTTTCTCCAACAAATACATTGAATATAGCAAACAATGAAAACATTCCTTGATTTTACTGAGTTTACTAAAAAAATAAATGAATAACCCGTAATGTTGATTATGATATATAGTTTGATGTGTTTCATTATTTCTCCACTTGGGTGCACTCTTACAATATTGCGATCTTATTTGGCAATAAATAATATGATCAAGCAGCAGTGAATGAACATAACCTCACATTTCTGATTTTTTTCAAACATCGCCGTTTACATTAAATATATAAATATTTTAAAATAACTATAGTTAAACAATGATTTGTGAGTAAACAGCTTAATTTTATTCGTTAAATAGTCCTAACAAATGCCACTCTTGATTTCCAAATTCTCTAGATAAATTGGAAATCACTCGTGGCATTACTTATGAGAATTTGGAAATCAAGAGTGGAATTTGTTAGGACTATTTAACGAATAAAATTAAGCTGTTTACTCACAAATCATTATTTAAATATAGTCATTTTAAAATATTTATATATTTAATGTAAACGGCGATGTTTGAAAACAAATGAGAAACGATTGGTACTCTCCATTTGCTTCTTTTGTTCATCACTGCAACCAGATCATATTATTTATTGCCAAAGGAACGCAATATTGTAAGAATGCACTCTAGTGGAGAAAAAATGAAACACATCAAACTGTATATTAATTTATTTCTGATGTCCTATGATGTAAATATGACAATTATATTTTTCTGGGAAAAAATAGATTTAAGAAAGTGCAAACAGTGGTTTCTTTTTTTGGTGGTATAATGAATTGCTACAAATGTTTTTATATTAACTCCCGCATGCGCTATGTGTTGACATGCATGCACTATATATACAATCTGGTAGCCGTATTTCTTAGTGAGTCAGTCACTGCAAAATAATGCTATGACCTATTCAGAATGTTAAAAAGGAGGTGCTTTCTTTATTATGATAAACTTTAGTTGGTAAATTTCTAGGCGAAACACGACTGTGATTGGTTATAAATAACAAATCATTGTAACGTGATTGGTCATTGACTCCCATTTGGGGCATAAGTTAAACAGTTTACGAGCTAAGTTACATTGTTTTGGTAGCAGGACTTTGTGGACACCCTGTAGTATTAATTATTAATTTGGGAAGTTGGAAGCTATTTTTAATGAGACGTCGTAATTCTAAAGAATCAGATATGTGAATACATAATAAGAACTTGAACTAAAAACAGATTGTTACCTGAGGTTCTAGAAGACATAATGTAAAATTTGTGCTCTCCGTGACGCCACGTTCCGTTATAAATATCAAGTTAGCGGAATTTTGTCAGCCTATCACGTGACTGACTGTACCTCTTGCATTATTTATCTTCTCTCTTAATTCCAAGGAAATCCCAAAGAGATTTTCTTCAGGAACAAAAGAAATCTTCAATTATTTAATGCGTTTAATTCCTAAGTAAACTTTTCTAACAAGGGAACTGTCTACAATTGCATGCCGAAACCACCTTGAAATTTCTTCCAGAGAAGCGTTGTGATGTACCAAGGCCGTGTCCAAAAATTTATTTGCCGTTTTTAACTGCAAGGCACTAAAATCCAGCTCCAAATCTCATTTAAGCTATTATCTTCTTCACTTAATGGACTAGGAAAACTGCCTGTTCCGCCTCACAGTTGTTCTGTCCATCTTTTCACTGGCCTTCCTACATTCCTCGAACCTCTTGGCTTGTAGTTAAATGCTGCTTTTGTAATCTTGTTACATTCATTCTTTCTACATGTCTAAACCATTTATCTCTATATTCCTTGATTTTATCATTCAGTGGATATATATATATTTAACTCTGTTCTTATATCTTCATTCTTTATCCGATCCAATCTCATGCAGTCTTATGTTTTTCTAAGGAAGTTGATTTCTACGTTTCGTATTCTACTTTGTAATTTTTTTGGTCATTACCCAAGTTTCACTCCCTTGAAGTAATTGAGGAACTGCCAATGTTTTATAAAACTTCAATGTAGTATTTTAAGCTATTATACACAAGTAAATTATGGAATGCAAATTCGACGGAAAAAGGAATGTGAGACGATCGAGGCTGCGTTGGATGTATTGAATTTTTGTAGGATCTGAGGAAGCTGAAAATCGAAGGATAATGGCTGGTTGACCGCAGCAGATTGAACCCACGACCCTCGGAATCTGAGCAAATAACTTGATCCCTAGATCACCGAGATCCATACGTTAACAAACTAGAAAAATTAATACCTTTAAATAATGTCGATTGAATAGAATTCAATGTTATGACGTCACATTGTTGCGCATGGTTACTACAAATATCAGTCTCTCGCGCATCATGGCGTTGACAGAACGCAGCCATTTTGTTACGAATGTAATTTAGTGAATATGTATAAATTAAAACATGTTTGGAAGATTTATGTGTATAACATTGTTTGTGAATGTTTTTAGCACATTTTAGTGGCGAAAAACACAAGTGACGTGATTTGTTAGCTGTGATATTAGTGCTAAATTTGCCCGGTATCTGCTATCACGAGGTAAGCCATTAAGTTTTTGCATGAGAACGTAACGATGCATTTTGCAATGTGTATCTATCCCATTCTCTTCTTTAAATGTACATATTGTACGTTTAGTTACTGTACAATTAATACTATTGTATGTGAATGTAATTTGATACAGCAACGAGAAACTTGCGTGTGTGATTGAGAGCAGAAGTGGACCACGTTCATTATGCTATGTTACGAGAAACTATTTCCACGTTAAAATGCATTAATCAAAAATAAATTACAGGGGAGAATTGCGAAACTCTGTTTGAAATTGACTCATTTTTGATTTTCCATCTTGGCTATTCTATACCACGAATAAACTTGTGAATCTTTCAACTGAGAACAAGTAACTGCTAGCATCATGCTAGCTGACGCAATAATACTATATGTCCACTCTTATACTAATAAAACTATCATTCTGATTTTAGGGAAGTAAGTTGAATTTACCGGAGAGGCTTTGGTATCCATTGACGACATGTAATTGCTCAACTTACTTCCCTAGGGAAGAAAAGTAATTTACTTAAATAATAATGTAAAAATGTTACCCATTTAAATTATTATTATTATTATTATTATTATTATTATTATTACTTACTTACTCAGTGGCACTATTGAACCCGTAGATTCATGGTCGCACGGACATAAGCTCTCCATACATCCCTATCCTGAGCTAATGCCTTCCAATCATTTCCTGTATAATCTAAGGTAAAGTGATCCCACTACAGGCCTCAGGAAGCCCTTGCGGTAGTAGGAGATTAAGGCTCCCACTTTTTCTTGACAATCGGCACTTGATGTCAGCCGGGTTGTCAGCCCTGCGTGACGGCCGCCTTTACCCCAGAACAAGCGTCTGGTACTCATTTCAGTTAGAGGCTGAGTCGACCCCAGGGCCATAGTACCGCCAGAAGGTTTGGATCAGTTTAAAAATCCTGACCCCACCGGGAATCGAACCATCGACCTTCCGGCTTGTAGCGCAGTGCCTTAACCACTACGCTACGGCGTGCCCCCCCACTTCCCTCAAATCATAGTTAATGTTATTCTCCCACCTCATTCTTGGTCTACCAACTTGGCGTTTTCCCTCTGGCTTTCCCACAAGAAGCTTCCATGCAAGTCTTTCATTCCCCATACGTGCAACATGTCCTGCCCATCACAGTCTACGATATTTAACTTTTATTGGTAATACATTCATAAATAATCTGTATACTTTTTCGTATTTATTTTTTTACTTTTCTTTAAACTATTGTAGAAAAGTAAAGCATGGATTGAAGATATCTACAGAGAAAACAAAAATGATATTTCAAGGTGTAGATCCTGTCAGAAGTAAAATTGGACTTGACAATAAAATTTTGGAGCAGGTGAATTATTTTACATATCTAGGATGCAATATCTCATATGAAGAAGAAAAGGGTGTAAATGCAAAAATATCAAAATTTTTAAAGATTTTTAGGGTTAATAAATTCTATCTTGAAGCCACATTTTCATTCATAGTGTTCTGCTCAAGAGCAGGTCTTTCACTGCAAACGCAGCATTCTCCACTCTTTCCTTAACTCATCTTTCCTTTTCGTATCCCCATAAAAACTTTTATTTTAATATTGTCTATCATCTGATGTCTTTTTCTGCCTCTAACTTTCTTTCCGTTGACCATTCCTTCTAGAGCATCTGTCAGCAGGCAGTTTCTTCTTAGCCAGTGGCCAATCCAATTTCTTTTCCTCTTCTTTATGAGTTCCAACATTGTTCTTCTTTCACCCACTCTGTCTAGCACATCTTTATTTCTTACTTTGTCCATTTTATACGTTCCATTCTTCTCCAAATCCACATCTCAAAAGCTTTCAATCGCTTTTCCTCATTCCGTCGTAATGTCCAAGTCTCTACACCATACAATGCTACACTCCACACAAAGAACTTCACTAGCATCTTCCGTAATTCTTGTGCCAAAGGTCCGCAGAAAATGCTTCTCTTCTTGTTAAAAGCTTCTTTTGCCATTGCTATCCTCTGCTTTACTTCTTGACCGCAGTTCATGTTACTACTGATAGTACAACCCAAGTATTTGAAGCTCTCCACTTGCTCAATGGCCTCATCTTTAATCCTCATGTTTATCTTCCTTGGTTTCCTTTCTATAATCCTGGCTTTTGTCTTATTTATATTTATCTTCATCCCATAATCCTGGCACTTGTCATTTAGCTCCATCAGCATGTTCCTCAGTGTCATTGCATCTTCTGCTAGCAAAGCAAATCTTATGCACTTAATTCTTCTTCCTCCCATGTTTACTATGGGAAACATCCATTCCATGTAAATATGGTGAATTTAGATTAAAATCACCTTAACTTCTCATTGAGTTTAGGTACTTATAGCATTTATTTGAGAAAAATTATAATTTTTATTCCACTTCTTCTTCTTCTTAATCATATTTGTAGGATTTTCATAAGTAATGCCACGAGTGATTTCCAAATTATCGATAAATTCACGACTCACGAAGTGAGTCGTGAATTTATCTAGAGAATTTGGAAATCAAGAGTGGCATTTGTTAGGACTATTTAACGAATAAAATTAAGCTGTTTACTCACAAATCATTATTTAACTATAGTTATTTTAAAATATTTATATATTTAATGTAAACGGCGATGTTTGAAAACAAATGAGAAACGATAGGTACGCTTCTACTGCTTCTTTTGTTTATCACTGCAACCAGATCATACTATTTATTGCCAAAGGAACGCAATATTGTAAGGAGGAGCTTTCTTTAATATGGTAATTATAACACTGATAAATATTTGGTGAAACACGACTCTGATTGGTTGTAAAACAGAAATCATTGAAACGTGATTGGTCATTGATTCCCATTTGGGGCATGAGTTAAATAGTCATCCTGTTTATTTCCAAAATCACTTCTCGGAGGAAGACGTATTGGATGTGCATTCACTGTCTATCCATGTCTTGGCTTTTTATTTTACGTGGGTAAATACTGCATATACTGCAACAAGAATTTGAGCGTTTTCTGTTTTTATTTAAATTTATGTCGGTGGTCTGCTGACTTAGAAATCCCATGTGGTACAAATTACATATTATCGTAATTAAAAAATACAATATTTAAATATCTTGGATATTATCTCTCTATCTGGGATGAAAAGGATATCCCTGAAAGTTTGGGAATTATTAATCAAGTTATGAAACCATTCCTTGTATAAAAAAAAGCACCAGATTACGTTCATATAACACTTTGGCTAGACCAGTGTTGACCTATGGTAGTGAAGCATGGACACTAAAAAGACAACATGAAAGCAGAATAACGGCTTGTGAAATTAAATTCATGCGCAGAACAGCAGGTTACACGAGATGGGATCGGAAAAGGAACACCGATATCTTAAAAGAATTGAAGACTACGCCAATTTTGGAATATATTAAACAGTACCAACTAAATTGGAAACACCATCTTGAAAGAATGAGTTCAAATCGGATCCCTAAAGCTGTTTAAAAATTATATACCAAGAGGACGAAGATCTCTGGGCTGTCCTATGAAACGCTGGAGGGAAAATTTTCTATGGGATCGTAACAGGTCTTGGCCTAAAACTTGGAAGGAAGAAGAAGAAGAAGAAGAAGAGAGGAAAAAAATACAATTCAATGTTATATAATGAGCTGAGAAATATATTTATATAGGTCTAGATTTTGATGAAAAAAGAACGAAAATTAACGTAAAATTAATTAGAATTAGACATAAACATTCCGGTAGCTATAACCTAGAAATAGTGATGTAAACATAAACAGTATGGGTCAACAAAAATAGCTATAATGATGGTTAGAACAGAATTGTCAACATCATGTCCTTCACTCGGTCTCGCTGTCTCCAAATCCACTCTTAAAGCAAACAAACTACAACTCTCAATTACTTAGCCTCTCGTTTCCAGTATATATCTCCTGTGATGTAGTTAAGCTATACAGATTACGTATAATTTTGGAATAGATTTTAGGTTCTTGCCTTGAGGTCGATGTAAGCTTTTTGAAAGTCCGTCACGTGAAGTATTGAATCAAAAAATTATGTCCACCGCTGTGGTCTCGAGGTAGCGTGCTGCCTTTTCACGCAGCGGGCCCGGGTTCGATCCCCGGTCGGGACAGTTTTTCTAAAATTGTCCGTCGCTGTGGCGTAGTCGGAAGAGTCCCTACCTTCCTCTCCGGCGACCCGGGCTCGATTCCCGGGGGGTTGGGGATTTTTAATCTCCACCTTGGGTCTGGGTGTGTGTCTTGTCCTTGTGTCTATATGTGAGAATAACAGAAAGGGAACAAAAAAGTAAAACAAGAAGGAAAACAGTGTAAACGAAAAAAGAGAGAGAAGGAGAGAGAGAGAGAAGGAGAGAGGGAGGGAGAGAGAGGGAGAGGGGGAGAGATAGGGAGAGAGAGAGAGAGAGAGAAGGAGAGAGAAAGAGAAGGAGAGAGAGAGAGAGAGAGAGAGAGAGAGAGAGACACACACACACGAACATGATTTTGTCCGTCGCCGTGGCGTAGTCGGTACAGTCCCTACCTTCCACTCCGGCGACCCGGGTTCGATTCCCGGCGGGGTAGGGGATTTTAAATCTCCACCTTGGGTCTGGGTGTGTGTCTTGTCTTGTGTTTGTATGTGTGAATAAGATAAAAATATCAACAAAGATAAAACAAAAAAAAAGAACAGTGTAAGCGAACGAAAACGACAAAGGAAGAAAAAAATAGTAGTATTATAAAAAAAAAGATAGATTAAAAAAAGTAATAAAAGTATCGAAGGATGAGAGTGTTTGCGTATTAAGGGAAAGATAAACAAAACAAAAAATAAAATAATCACCCAACCATAATATAAACACACGATCACAACATGATATCTTGCTTAATATACCGTGCATTTTACGTCTGAATTACTCAATTTTATGGTAAAAAAAGTAACTTGTATTTTTAACGTCCGGCCATGACACGACAATTGAACGTTCGGGCAGAACAACATCTGACGGATCCGATAGTATTTTAATGTTTTACTTTGTGACTATTTACTTATGAAATACCAGAAGAATGGAAAGTAGCAGAAGCAATACCACTTTTTAAGAAGGGCGATAGAAATGAATGCAGAAATTGTAGAGGAATCAGCCTTCTCAATGCATTATATAGAATATATGTCAGAATTATAAACAAAACAATAAAAATAATAACTGAAGCACTCTTAGGAAAAGAGCAAAATGGATTCAGTATATGACGATCCACAATAGATAATGTATTAATTTTACAACAATTGTCATTGCCTTCGTCGATTTTGAAAAAAAAATGATAA